>JAJJWW010002114.1:0-10998 GCA_023531295.1 Papaver armeniacum | reverse complement strand
ATAACCAAAAGATGGGATATGTTCCTATACCAACTTATATAGCCTGGAGACTTTTCATTATGATAGGTGTAGAATACACCGTATTTACTATCTAGTAGTTTATGCTTTCTTTGCTATTTTTCTAGTAAATTATGTATTTTACGTGTGTTTTTGAGTTTTGTAGCTACTTTGGAGTCGCACGGAGGAAAAAGAATGAATGATCCAAATTGAGCAAAAGAGGTAATTGTCATTTTAGGGGCTTAACACTATTTGGAGCCCAAATCGAGGTTAAGGGGCTGCCACCGGGTATCCCTTATCAAGGTGACCGGGTGGTAAATATCCAACCTAATCTTCTTATACCCTAAATCGAGAGGAGGTTTACTTTTCCTTCTTATTTCATCATTTTTCACACGTGAAGGAGACGTATATATGGTCACACATGAGTCGAGAAAAGGAGAACAAGAGCCGAGAGATGGGCCACGTTGGAAACCAGAGATCGAGAAATGAGATGGGTTTGATCTGCTTCAATGAGAATGAAATCGGGGATGAGATTGTTGTTGGATGCAGAATCGAGATGATGGCTAGTCGATTGAAGAAATTGGTAGAGTTTGATGTGGCTATAATCGGGTAATAACTGGAGGTGATGTTGATGGATGTTGCCTGGAATCGATAATGGGTTTCGATTGAAAAGACTCGGGAAGAAGAAGATGCGAAATTGATGGTGTTGGTGTTTGACGAAGAGTAATTGGAGTTCTCTGGCTCAAAGAATCAAGTGAGTTAAGATTGACGAAGTAGTGAATCTAGCGTCTTGGAAGAGATTAAAATTAGAAATGGGTCCGCGGTGTCGTGAATATGAGGAGAAAGAGGATAGGTGCAGCTCGATTGAAGAAATCGGATCTTCTCAGTAGGAAGGTCAATGAGTTCATATGAAGATTGCGATTTGGTTGACAATTTTCAATTGAAGAAGGAATTGGAGACACGAGAGAATAGTATTGATGCTACAACCACTGATGAATGCTTGGAAATGTGAATGTTAGATGTATGTGATAGGTCTTAACGGGGGAAGAAAATAATGGCACAAATTGGCCGGTAAATCCCAGAAAACACCAAAACTCGCCGGACTGCTCTCTGGCGAGTTAACTCGGTCGGCGATGACCGATCCGAACGAGTCCGATGACCGATCCAACCGATCCGAGCTGTCAAATGGTAAGACCACATTGACTAGGAGGCACTCATAGGCCATCGGTGTTTAACTTCCCTCCCTTTGACTCTTTGACTAACGGTTTGACTCTTTTGACCGTTAGTCCTAATCTGTCACTGATCGAGCCGGAATATTCCGTCGAATATTCATTGACCCGAAAATTTTCTGGTGGCGGCGATGACTATTCCGATCAAATTCGGCCACAATACCCGATTTTCGGCGAGCCAAAAAATCAGATTTTCTATGGATTTCTCTCATGGGTGTGAAGACTTGGACTAGGAATTGGATGGAGAATTGGGCTCAAACTTGGAAGAAGATGGAAGAAAGAAAGACTTGAATTTGGAAATTGAATTGCTAAAGGAAAAGGATTCTATTCCTTGGAAGATTTGGAGAATATTGAAAGCCTATAAATAGAAGTTTTCTACATCTTTACAGACCTCTCTACACACACAACACTTTTCTTTCTTATTCTTTGTGTGAACTTTTAGCATGAGTAGCTAATTTTCTTATTGATTGAGGATGAATTCCTAGTTCTTAATATATGTTTTGAGTTTTGTTTCAATTCTATCTTGAAGTTTTTCACATAATTATCGTTTGTTTTTACTAATAGGAATGATCTTAATGACATTCATGATTGATTGATAGATTGTTTGGGTGGCCAACTAAATTGATTTTTCGATTTAATCTAAAGCTAGTGAAAGTTAGGAGATAAGTAATCGTTTCTTGACTCTTTACATAAGTAGCAAACACGAGACCTTCAGGAGGGATTCCGTGGAGCAATTGTGTGTGAAAACAACGTTAGCAAGTAGACCTTGATCTAAGAGTCTAACTACTAATATCAACCTAATAAGTTCATAAATCTTAATGCGTTGATTTTAAATTACATCTTGAGTGATCTACTACTAGGTGGTTTTGGTAAATAGAATCCTAGGTAGTCGAACTAGTGTCCGTGTACAAGGGATTTAGGGGTTTAGCACTGGCTGCTTTACCTACGGTTGGTGATAATTTGTGACTAATAACAAGTAGAAAGAACATAACTTTAATCATTGTTTTGCAACGAAGAAGGATTCCTTGATCTATTCTCTCTTATTGATTTCAACTTTAACTTTTAATTGCTTTATTTACTTTCTTTTGCTTTATACATCCCCCCTTTTTGTGACAATTTTGACAACTAGAATCTCTTGCTCCTCGTGGGAACGAACTTGACTACACTATATTACTTGTTAATTAGTGGGAAATATCTTGATTAATTTGTTGTGGTTACGACACGCTTCACATTACCTCGTGTGACAGTGTATACCAAGTTGATAATGAACTCCCTCCTCTTATCCTAGTTATTAGGAATAGGCCCACGAGTGAACTATCGTGAGATTGTCACCCAGAAGAAGACAAACTCCAACTCCAATTTGCGGTAATCACCGAAGGAATCCATTGGTTGATGTTATGTACCACGATGTTATTAAGCATCACCTAGAGGGGTTGTATATCACATATCTTGTGGGGTGCCACATTGGTCCAAAATAAAGGGACAAGTCCGACCGAACTCTTATATGCCCACTAGCTCGATCTTCCTTGCATGGATCAAAGCATACGTCCGAGGCCTTCATTTGGTCCAAAATCTCTCTCATGCTAACAAACTGCCTCTTTTTGACCTAGAACGGTTGTCTTCGAAGATATATTTTTTCTTCTAGGATTACCTTTGCGCCACTCCGAGTTCTCTCCGACAAGTTCGGGATGGGGAACTGGTCATAGATCCATGCCTATATAGATAAGAAAAACAAGTATTAGGAAATGGATTCTAAACAATCAAGTAAAAGTACATAAATTGAAATCGAATACACATATTGAAGTAAGTGATCACCAATACAACATATTCGGAGGATAACTATATGTAGATCCTCAGAATATGCATCATTTGGAGTTCAATAAACTCAAGTTTTTTGGTCTATAATTTACGTAGTAATTTTCCAACATTAAGAACCGATTATATATAATCGGAAACAAAATTAAGTGATGTATTTCCGAATAAACTACATTAGGATGCTAACTATGTGTAGATCTTACCGAATATGCATCATATGGAGTTCAGTAAACTTGTTTTTGGGGGCCTATATATTCGGTAATAATATATCAACATTAAGTAACGATTATAAATAATCGGAAAGAAAACTAAGTTACTGGTTTCCGAATAAATTATATTCGGTAATTAAAAATATGTTATGCCTACCCAATATGCATCACTTAGAGTTCAGAATATGCATCATATGTACCCTCTACCGAATAATTATAGATGGACTTATATAGTTAAAAAAAAAAAAAACCTGCAATAGAGCCACGTTCCCGGCAACTTGGCTAGTTCCTCGCCTCGACGCCTTTCTCAACTCTTCCATCAAGAATGCTAGGCATGTCGTTCCCCAAGAATATTCACCAACTTTATGGAGAGGATCTAAAAGTTGTATAAGGTTGGCGTCGATCCGGTTGCCAGAAGTATTGGGGAAAATGACACATCCCAACACAAAAAGGAGATATGCGGTGGACGCGTGGTTCACTTGGTCATCAGTTAACATTCCTTTCTTTTCTTTATCCAAGGTGCCTCGGTACATATCCATCAAAACTCTAATGTTGATTTGTCTAGTTCTATAACTTGCATGCCTCCCAAACTCTTGTCTTGATGTTTCTTCATCCCAACCTAAGAACTTTTTAGTTACAACATAAAGTTGTTCCCAAGATAATTGCTTTATGTAGTTCAACTTCACAGTCGTGCCTTGGTCGGGAGGTTAAGAATACGAGAATATCATCAGGGGTAATCGCCATCTCCCCAAACGGCATATGAAAGGTGTCGGTCTCAAATACATTCTCTCCACGAACGCCGATATAGACGATCATGTTCCAATATGAATTCTCGGCTTGTGACTGACTAACCCCAGTTGGCTATAGTCTTGAACCTTACATTCATCGGATAAAGGCCAATCAAGCATTTTGTTGGTGAGGCGGTGGGTTTGAGTAGGCAGACACATACGAGATGATACTATTAAACACTACGAAAAATCTTTAAAGTAAATACAAAACCCTTAAAATGACTATTACGATAGAACACATGAGATCGATTATCATTACCTCGGTTTCGTATATGTCTTTAGCTCGAGAGTCGTTGTATCCAAATAGCAATTTTCCTCCGTCCATGGTAGCCAAGGATTTTACTTTCTTCTTGGAATATTCTCCACCTTCAGCTGCTCAGGAACAAGATATTTTGCTTTCTTAGCAATATTTTTTTTTCACCTCCTCCTCCTTTGTTGGTTTTTTGGCTTTTTGGTTGCAATTGGTTGACCTTCTTCTTGTAATGTTGGAAATGGATCAATTGGTTCAATTTCATGGTGGGATGTAACTTGTGGACCATGCAGCTACACGCCTTGTTGAGTGGCTTGTTGAGCACTTGGTTTACCTTTGCTTGTTCTTGCCTTGTGGTCAGTTGCTTCTACACCTCGTTGAGCACTTGGTTGCATAGCTTGTTCACTGCCTTGTGGACCAGTTGGTTCTACACCTTGTTGAGCACTTGGTTGCACCCCTTGTTGACTGCCTTGTTGTTCTACACTTTGTTGAGCACTTGAATTAGACTTGGTACTCCTTTCTCTCATAGCCTAGTCGACACTTTCTTACTCCCTTTTCGAGCGAGACCTAAGTCACCTAATTTCAGGGCTTGTTTAGCACGACTTTGTCTAAACAACAAAAGAACAATGTTTATAAACTACACAATCGGAAGACAAAGTACACAACTAAAACCGAATGTCCAAATTAGGAGTAAGAAGTATATTTGCTCCCAGAATACAAAACAATCGGAAGAAATGTAAATATATATGCAATAGAATATTCATCAGTTGGAGTTGAAACTATAATTTTCATCCTATACAATCGGAGGTATAAAACATTATATTCTCTTAGAATATATCTTATTCCCCAAAAATGAGATTTTCTAAATCACATTTTGAGAATTGTGAAAATATATATATATATATATATATATATATATATATATATATATATATATATATATATATATTCGTATTAAAGTCACTACCGATTGTGTGTCTCTACTTAAAGATATTGAAGGCAACAAATTCATTAAACTACCGATTATTTCCATTTTGTACACGGGGAAGATATGGCCAAACATATTCGGCATATAACCAACAATAATTCTAACTCCCGTTTATGTTCTTGAGAAATGAAGAACACGACTACATTGAATTCAGTTATCATGAATAACTTTCAGATACGGGTAAATAACAGAAAACCCTAGAAAAAAAAATTCTAGACTGGTCAATTAAAAGCGAAAAAAACTTCAAAATTGATAGATTCTTACCTAATTGGGGCCATTTGAAGTTGTCAGTGTTTGACTATCAGAATTGCCACCACCAACTACATATCTTGGCTTCGTGTTCTTCCGCGTTCTTCGTCATTTTAGCAACAATCTCTTTATTTCTTGCCAAAATTCCAATTTTTTGGATTAATACACATGAGGAACGTTTTTAGTTTTAGGTATGTGGTGTTCATGATCCTTACCCATTGTTTTGTTAAGAATCGACGATGTTTTGATTTTACGATTCACGACGTGATGAGTTAATGCAACGAGAATTTTCACTCCACAATCGGAGAGAAGGGACAACGAGAAGAAGAAGAAGAGTTGAAATGAGTTGAAATGTTTTGATTTGGTTTATATTTTCTTTTTACTAGAAGGGCATTTAGGCCAGCTTCAATGTCCTATAGGGTATCCCTTAATTAGTGTTCTAGACTGGGTATAAATTCTTGGCCCCTAATTCCTTTTGAGTGGCCCCTAAAAATGCGAGGCAAAATAAATCATGGCCCCCTCCAAAAAGGTTGGTGCCCAGAAAAAGGTTCATTTTTTTTTAGCAAGTAGAACCGTTAAGTTAGGTTGGAAAATAAATTGGGCTTGGGTTAACCCAATTCATCGAATAATCAAACGAAGCATTGCACTATGTCCACTTACTGTTGCAGCCACTATATGAAATGGTTGAACATTGGTGATTCAAAATGTGATTGATGTGCTCACTATTTGTTGAAGCCATTATATATGTCAACTATGCGATATATTTGCCAAATTTATCAATTATAATACCTAGCCAGCCGTCTTAGCGATTTTCATAAGTGCACAATGATGGACCTGCCCTGATGAGACAAAGTTAATGAGTCGGATAATCCGGTCTGGCCTATTTTATAGTCTTAAAGGTTTCGGCTGAGGCAGATGTCTCATTGTGCTACATATGTGTGTTCATCCGCCACTCAGAATCCACATTGTCCATTCGTGTGTAATCCATTGAAAGTTGACAAAAAAAAAAAAGATATCATCAATATTTGGATGATATTTGTTAATAAAATTTGGATGCTCTAGCATCAAGTTCATGATTTATGTTTGGCACACGATATGTGTTATCATTTCGCTCTTAGGGAATGAGTGAAGTCTATAAATAGTAAATACCTCTATTGTTATCACCACACCAGAGTTCGGAGGAAAACCTCGATGGTGATTTACTTATGCTAACTGATTATGTTGAAGTTTTCAATTTATTTAATATAATAAAGTGGTGACGGAAATTGAGGTATTGGAGAGAACTTAAGCTAAAAGTCCTTTATACACATTTACTTTCATCCATTACACAAATGGGTATGTTTATAAGATTCTTTTAGCTAAACCTAAACATACCGATTTTAGGTTGATAGCCAAGTTTTAGTAAAGTGAGACATTTTCCCCAACAGAACTCTTGGATAACTTTGCCAAACTTAAATGATTTTATTTTTCTGTTCACCTTCTTCCTTTCTGCATTTAATGTTTTTTTTAATGAAATCTGGTTGCAAAGAATACAAATGTAAAAACTTAATGGAAATTTTTGTAAGGAAGAAACCGGAACATAATTTTTTTATGTAAGTCTGGTTAATTTTAAACCAAAAATATTTATGTTAAAAATATAAATTATGGATATAAAACATGCCAATCAACAATTAATGGGCCAATCACCAAAGTGGTGCGGTGGTTGGCATGCTCTCTCCCACTACGGAAGTAGGGGTTCGAACCCTGTAATTACTGAAATCCACTCCAATTTAAGGAGTTTGGATGTAGTTTAGGGACCACTAGTCTAGGCATAAAAAAAAAACAATTAAAGGATTTACGAAATAATACAAGTAATAAAAAGCTTGAAAAATAATCCCATTAGCTAACTATATATATTTATTTATTTATTTATTTTTTTGAGAAAATAGAACATTTGAGAGGATTTGAAAGGAACATGCTTTCTAGTTAAATATATGTCAAAAAATAAGATGGGGCTACATACAAATTATATGTGGCCCCACCACATCATAGCCGGGGTAAACATGAACAGAGGCAACTATTTATTGAGAGGTGATTAGGGCTGTCAATGGATGCCAATTTAACGAGAAATAGGCTCTGCCATTGCCATTGCCATTTAAAATAGCGGATATTCGTTATTCGTTAATTTCACATGGAAATAGGAAATTCAAAACGTTGCGTTCACGTTGGACTTATCGGATAATGATATTTTTCCGTTACCATCCGGTATGCACCACGGACAACCACAAAACAGGCTAAAACACTGATTACGGAACAAATACACATAACATTTCGAAATCCAAAAAAACAACTTCTAAATCCATGCCACACCAAAAAAAAGGATATACGAGATGTTCATGCCACATAAGAAAACAAGTTGAGAATATTGGATGTTCTAGCAAAAGAAAAAACCATGTTTTTGCAAAAAAAAAAAAAAGACATCTCCATTTGTTTCAACAATGCAAATGCATTCCTCCTCATCTCAGTTCTCCTCGCAAGTGCCAAGCTGCATTCTGCAAATGCATTCCACCTTACTCTTTAGTCCTACGAACTACGCATTTTGAAAGGAAAATCAAAAGTGTTAGACATTTTAAGATGGCAATGTCATTAGCAGTGCAATAAGCCAATAAATTGAAAATAAAAAGATTAAGATGTAAGACAAATATCTTTGTACGGATCTTACCGTGAATAACATCACTCTCGAGAGTGAGATCTGGCAGCCAATCACCAAAACAAAGCAATGCTTCAACAAGATCTGGAGCTAATGAACTCACAATGAGATGTGAGAACCCTTCCACAATACTAAACATAGATTACGGCTACACTTGTCACTGAACTTGAAAGCATCTCCTTTGCAATCCTTGAGAGTTGGGTACTTTGGAGCATGATTCTTCCACCAACTTAAGATATCAAACCTCATTTCTTCAATGGTTGTGCCTTTAGGAAGAACTGGTTCACTAAGTAAGTCTCCAATTGACTTGAACCTCAAAGACATTGTTTTCCATAATAAAATCATCATAACCAAATTAGTGATGATGTAGATGCGAAGATCTCCATTCAAGGTTGAACTCATTCCACTATCATAATAATGGA
Organism: Papaver armeniacum; assembly: GCA_023531295.1. Classification (NCBI taxonomy): domain Eukaryota; kingdom Viridiplantae; phylum Streptophyta; class Magnoliopsida; order Ranunculales; family Papaveraceae; genus Papaver; species Papaver armeniacum. The sequence continues at coordinate 2,362 of JAJJWW010002114.1, read as the reverse complement.
ACTGTGGTGTTTGTTTCATAAGCACAGTAAAGGCATTGAGTGCAAGCTCAAATGTGTTATAATGACTTTGATAATGTTGGACACCATATACTCTCTCATAATAAACTCCACCCATCTAGCCTTATACCTAGGATCTAGAACAACTCGATTCCATCAAAGTGTTATTTTCTTTCTGTAGCTATCAAATTTCATCCTCATATTCTTGGCCATGTCTCTAATATGCTCATGCTCACTTGATTCCCATATCTTGTGCATCTATTAACTTCTTTCACCCCATTATAATACAAATTTGTTGTGGATACTTAATCAAAGAAATTTCAGTTGAAATGACATCAAACAATTCCAAACATTCACATATATGTATTCCTTGTTGCCACTCCTTAGAAGATGGTAGTATCTTGAAGTCATTATCCAATTCGAGATAGCCTAACAAAAGCTTGTCTCAAAAAATAGCATCCTTTAGCATATTAAAAAGGAGTTCCACCTGTATCCACATTTAAACCACAGACCTTGAAAGGAAGCAACTTGGGCCATTGCACATTCAAATCTCTCTTTTCTAGCGACTTGACTTGACATATTTTACACACTCTCCTAGCTGCATCTATAAATGGAGCAGCTACTCTCATTCCCACCCAACAATCAAGTGCAATACATGATTACTACCCTCATTTGGAACATATCCCATTAAAGAACTAAAATGTCTTTGCTATCAAGCCATTTCTTCAGATGTTCCATCATAACATTGTTGGAGCTAGCATTGTCGGCTGACTATAAAAAGCTTATTGTCTATGTCCCAATCTAGACACACTAATTTCACTTCTGAGATCTTAGAACTTCTCAGTGTGGTGATGGCACTAAAAAGTATATGCTAGTGTTTTCTTAATCGGTTCCATTCCTCATCTATGTAATGTGAGTGTCACTACTTCAGTAACCATCCTTTGTATGCTTACATGACCACATATTTGTTGTTAAACTACATTTTAGATGTAATATTCTCAAATTGTTCTTGTAATTGCGGTTTGAACTTCAGTTATTAATCGCAATGTCTTCACTAGCGTATTTCCTAATGTAAAGCTTAGCGGTAGGATTAGAGACTTAACAAACTCTCTTAAATAAGGATGCTCAACTATAGTGATTGGATAACCATGTTTAGCAATCATTTTGACAACTAATGTACTAGTAACAACAACATCATACTTCGATTGGCTAACTTGGTTTGAGCGTACTGTTTGTGGCCAGTAATCTTCCTTTGTCCTTTCTTATTCTCGAGGCTTTTTCTTTGTAGATACGGCATGGTAATGCAAGCGTTTAGTTCCTTGGTTCTTGGGAGCAGGTATTCTCTTGTGACAATGTTTGCATTCAGCTATCGGTATCCCAACCTCCTTCCACCTTTTGCACTTCTTCCAACCAGACCTTTGAAATCAACCCATACATCCAGGACCTTCTTGACGCGGTTTTTCTTCTCTTATTCTGCTTGGGTCTTCATCTACTTCTACATCTTCTTCTTCTTATTCTCTAGGACAAATTGCAGGTGTGACGGAGTGTTGAATTAATTAGAACCTTGAACTTGGTTGGATGCGGCGACCCGACGGTAAATGTGATACGGCGAAGAAGTCTGTGAACACCCAACATGGTTTGATGCTCCTCTTTAGAAGCTTTGGGACATGATTAATTTCACAAATGTGAACCTAATTTGAAACCTAAATTGAGTTTGAAGATTGAAATTAAACTCAAAGGAAATTGAAGGAAAAACCCTAGTTTAAATCAGTAATCCACGGTTTCTAAAGCGAGAGAAACGATGATTGATTCAACGACCTAGTTTTCTCTCTTTTCTCTCAATGTCGATAAAAGCTGAAGTGAAGAATCAAGAATGAAGAAAAACGATCCCAAACGTAATAACCCGGGTATAAGGCCCACACGTCACGTACACACGTTTCAGGATAACGGAACTAAACCTATGATACACGGTTCCACTACGGATTCTACGTTAAGAAAGGATTATCCGTTAGCTTATCGGTATCGGATATCCAGTTTACCTTATGTCGGATGTTGGCGATAACGGCTAATGGATTATCGGTATCGGATGTCGGCTATCGGTATCCATTGACGGGCTAGAGGTGATACACCTCGTATGCCTAAACTTATATGAGTACGATTTTTCAAAATTTGAAATTCATATATAATCATTAAAAAAAAAGGTTAAATTTCTTTGTTACTTAGGCTTAGTGTAGTTATGCCCATGATTCAAGATTCACAGCAGATTAGTGTCGTCTATCACCTTGAATTAGGGAGCGTCCGTGAGCGCGTTGGGTGTGAATTGAATCAAGTAGAAATTGACGTTTAGTCCCAAGTTCTTGGGCTT
>JAJJWW010002113.1:0-30309 GCA_023531295.1 Papaver armeniacum | reverse complement strand
AATTCTTAAGAGTTTTATTTATGGTAAAATTCCTTTTACTTGTTTTTGAAGAAAACCAAGACCTAACTTGATTCGCAAGTTTTTCATCCTATAATTACAACTCGAAAATCTGTTTTCAACACACCGAAAAATTCTTCTTTTATTTTAGGGTTTTCTCCAGACGTTTTTACCTCCATCCCTGTTGCTGAGTTCGAAGAGAGGGTAACTTGCGTTGTGCTAACTCAAGTATGGCGAGTTTTTTCTTTAGGAAATTAATTCCAAAATTAATTCTTAAGAGTTTTATTTATGGTAAAATTCCTTTTACTTGTTTTTGAAGAAAACCAAGACCTAACTTGATTCGCAAGTTTTTTCATCCTATAATTACAACTCGAAAATCTGTTTTCAACACACCGAAAATTCTTCTTTTATTTTAGGGTTTTCTCCTTAGACGTTTTTACCTCCATCCAAGACTGTTCAAGTTTTTCATCCTAGTTCGAAGAGAGGGTAACTTGCGTTGTCCATCTAACTCAAGTATGGCGAGTTTTTTTCTTTAGGAAATTAATTCCAAAATTAATTCTTAAGAGTTTTATTTATGGTAAAATTCCTTTTACTTGTTTTTGAAGAAAACCAAGACCTAACTTGATTCGCAAGTTTTTTCATCCTATAATTACAACTCGAAAATCTGTTTTCAACACACCGAAAAATTCTTCTTTTATTTTAGGGTTTTCTCCAGACGTTTTTACCTCCATCCCTGTTCTTTTGAGTTCGAAGAGAGGGTAACTTGCGTTGTGCTAACTCAAGTATGGCGAGTTTTTTCTTTAGGAAATTAATTCCAAAATTAATTCTTAAGAGTTTTATTTATGGTAAAATTCCTTTTACTTGTTTTTGAAGAAAACCAAGACCTAACTTGATTCGCAAGTTTTTTCATCCTATAATTACAACTCGAAAATCTCCTTTTATTTTAGTTTTCAACATCACCGAAAAATTCTTTCTTTAGGAAATTAATTTTATTTTAGGGTTTTCTGAAGAAAACCAAGACCTAACTTGACGTTTTTACCTCCATCCTTCTTCTTTTATTTTAGGTTTCTCAGCCTGAGTTCGAAGAGAGGGTAACTTGCGTTGTGCTAACTCAAGTATGGCGAGTTTTTTCTTTAGGAAATTAATTCCAAAATTAATTCTTAAGAGTTTTATTTATGGTAAAATTCCTTTTACTTGTTTTTGAAGAAAACCAAGACCTAACTTGATTCGCAAGTTTTTTCATCCTATAATTACAACTCGAAAATCTGTTTTCAACACACCGAAAAATTCTTCTTTTATTTTAGGGTTTTCTCCAGACGTTTTTACCTCCATCCCTGTTGCTTGAGTTCGAAGAGAGGTAACTTGCGTTGTGCTAACTCAAGTATGGCGAGTTTTTTCTTTAGGAAATTAATTCCAAAATTAATTCTTAAGAGTTTTATTTATGGTAAAATTCCTTTTACTTGTTTTTGAAGAAAACCAAGACCTAACTTGATTCGCAAGTTTTTTCATCCTATAATTACAACTCGAAAATCTGTTTTCAACACACCGAAAAATTCTTCTTTTATTTTAGGGTTTTCTCAGACGTTTTTACGTTTTTACCTCCATCCATGGCGAGTTTTTTCTTTAGGAAATTAATTCTTAATTCTTAAGAGTTTTATTTATGGTAAAATTCGTTTTTGAAGAAAACCAAGACCTAACTTGAGGTTTTTCATCCTATAATTACAACTCGTTTTCTCCAGAACTCCATCCCCGTTGCTGTTCGAAGAGAGGGTAACTTGCGCTAACTCAAGTATGGCGAGTTTTTCTTTAGGAAATTAATTCCAAAATTAATTCTTAAGAGTTTTATTTATGGTAAAATTCCTTTTACTTGTTTTTGAAGAAAACCAAGACCTAACTTGATTCGCAAGTTTTTTCATCCTATAATTACAACTCGAAAATCTGTTTTCAACACACCGAAAAATTCTTCTTTTATTTTAGGGTTTTCTCCAGACGTTTTTACCTCCATCCCTGTTGCTGAGTTCGAAGAGGGTAACTTGCGTTGTGCTAACTCAAGTATGGCGAGTTTTTTCTTTAGGAAATTAATTCCAAAATTAATTCTTAAGAGTTTTATTTATGGTAAAATTCCTTTTACTTGTTTTTGAAGAAAACCAAGACCTAACTTGATTCGCAAGTTTTTTTCATCCTATAATTACAACTCGAAAATCTGTTTTCAACACACCGAAAAAAATTCTTCTTTTATTTTAGGGTTTTCTCTTCTTTTAGACGTTTTTACCTCCATCCCTGTTGCTGAGTTCGAAGAGAGGGTAACTTGCGTTGTGCTAACTCAAGTATGGCGAGTTTTTTCTTTAGGAAATTAATTCCAAAATTAATTCTTAAGAGTTTTATTTATGGTAAAATTCCTTTTACTTGTTTTTGAAGAAAACCAAGACCTAACTTGATTCGCAAGTTTTTTCATCCTATAATTACAACTCGAAAATCTGTTTTCAACACACCGAAAAATTCTTCTTTTATTTTAGGGTTTTCTCCAGACGTTTTTACCTCCATCCCTTCTTGAGTTCGAAGGGTAACTTGCGTTGTGCTAACTCAAGTATGGCGAGTTTTTCTTTAGGAAATTAATTCCAAAATTAATTCTTAAGAGTTTTATTTATGGTAAAATTCCTTTTACTTGTTTTTGAAGAAAACCAAGACCTAACTTGATTCGCAAGTTTTTCATCCTATAATTACAACTCGAAAATTCTTCTTTTATTTTAGGTTTTCAACATCACCGAAAAATTCTTCTTTTATTTTAGGGTTTTTGAAGAAAACTCTTGATTCGCAAGTTTTTTCATCGTTTTTACCTCCATTTTAGGTTTTCCGTTTTTACCTCCATCCTCGCTTTGAACTCAAGTTGGCGAGTTTTTTTCTTTAGAAATTAATTCCAAAATTAATTCTTAAGAGTTTTATTTATGGTAAAATTCTTGCGTTGTGCTAACTCAAGTTCTTCTTTTATTTTAGGGTTTTCTCCTGAGTTTTTTTCTTTTCGAAGAGAAATTAATTCGAGTTTTTTCTTTAAAATTAATTCTTAAGAGTTTTATTTATGGTAAAATTCCTTTTACTTGTTTTTGAAGAAAACCAAGACCTAACTTGATTCGCAAGTTTTTCATCCTATAATTACAACTCGAAAATCTGTTTTCAACACACCGAAAAATTCTTCTTTTATTTTAGGGTTTTCTCCAGACGTTTTTACCTCCATCCCTGTTGCTGAGTTCGAAGAGAGGGTAACTTGCGTTGTGCTAACTCAAGTATGGCGAGTTTTTTTCTTTAGGAAATTAATTCCAAAATTAATTCTTAAGAGTTTTATTTATGGTAAAATTCCTTTTACTTGTTTTTTGAAGAAAACCAAGACCTAACTTGATTCGCAAGTTTTTTCATCCTATAATTACAACTCGAAAATCTGTTTTCAACACACCGAAAAATTCTTCTTTTATTTTAGGGTTTTCTCCAGACGTTTTTACCTCCATCCCTGTTGCTGAGTTCGAAGAGAGGGTAACTTGCGTTGTGCTAACTCAAGTATGGCGAGTTTTTTCTTTAGGAAATTAATTCCAAAATTAATTCTTAAGAGTTTTATTTATGGTAAAATTCCTTTTACTTGTTTTTGAAGAAAACCAAGACCTAACTTGATTCGCAAGTTTTTTCATCCTATAATTACAACTCGAAAATCTGTTTTCAACACACCGAAAAATTCTTCTTTTATTTTAGGGTTTTCTCCAGACGTTTTTACCTCCATCCCTGTTGCCGAGTTCGAAGAGAGGGTAACTTGCGTTGTGCTAACTCAAGTATGGCGAGTTTTTTCTTTAGGAAATTAATTCCAAAATTAATTCTTAAGAGTTTTATTTATGGTAAAATTCCTTTTACTTGTTTTTGAAGAAAACCAAGACCTAACTTGATTCGCAAGTTTTTTCATCCTATAATTACAACTCGAAAATCTGTTTTCAACACACCAAAAAATTCTTCTTTTATTTTAGGGTTTTCTCCAGACGTTTTTACCTCCATCCCTGTTGCTGAGTTCGAAGAGAGGGTAACTTGCGTTGTGCTAACTCAAGTATGGCGAGTTTTTTCTTTAGGAAATTAATTCCAAAATTAATTCTTAAGAGTTTTATTTATGGTAAAATTCCTTTTACTTGTTTTTGAAGAAAACCAAGACCTAACTTGATTCGCAAGTTTTTCATCCTATAATTACAACTCGAAAATCTGTTTTCAACACAGAAAAATTCTTCTTTTATTTTAGGGTTTTCTCCAAGGAAAACGTTTTTACCTCCATCCCTGTTGCTTGAGTTCGAAGAGAGGTAACTTGCGTTGTGCTAACTCAAGTATGGCGAGTTTTTCTCTTTAGGAAATTAATTCCAAAATTAATTCTTAAGAGTTTTATTTATGGTAAAATTCCTTTTACTTGTTTTTGAAGAAAACCAAGACCTAACTTGATTCGCAAGTTTTTTCATCCTATAATTACAACTCGAAAATCTGTTTTCAACACACCGAAAAATTCTTCTTTTATTTTAGGGTTTTCTCCAGACGTTTTTACCTCCATCCCTGTTGCTGAGTTCGAAGAGAGGGTAACTTGCGTTGTGCTAACTCAAGTATGGCGAGTTTTTACTTTAGGAAATTAATTCCAAAATTAATTCTTAAGAGTTTTATTTATGGTAAAATTCCTTTTACTTGTTTTTGAAAGAAAACCAAGACCTAACTTGATTCGCAAGTTTTTTCATCCTATAATTACAACTCGAAAATCTGTTTTCAACACACCGAAAAATTCTTCTTTTATTTTAGGGTTTTCTCCAGACGTTTTTACCTCCATCCTGTTCTTTGAGTTCGAAGAGAGGGTAACTTGCGTTGTGCTAACTCAAGTATGGCGAGTTTTTCTTTAGGAAATTAATTCCAAAATTAATTCTTTTTTCAAACATAATCTTTTGTTGGTAACAATCTTTTGTTCTTAACATAATATTTTTTTTTAGCAAACATAATCTTTTGTTGTTGCTGTCGATGAATATATGTGTATTTATATTTAATAATGGATACCATACACAATCTAGCACATCTCGTGACTTGGACTTAAGATTTGATTCTGTTTCTGAACCCGCTAATCTAAAATACAGCAGCAATTGTCTGTCTGAGCACCATATTTTTCCACTACCAATACTTACAGAGTATTTTTTTTCTTGACAAACACAATCTTTTGTTGTTGCTGTGGATAAGAATATCTCTCATCTGTTACTTTGAGAGCATTGTACGGTCCCTTCGTGCTATACACAACTTGATATTTCCGGCCGGATAAAGAACGGAATACTTATATATGCATATTTTTCTGAATTATATAATGCTCAGATCATAATAGTCTCACAGGCGCGCCAAACATACATATTATCCAACACAGCATTTGTCTAGTTTCATTTCTGTGTTTGTTTTTGTTTCAGACACACAGAAGGTGCCATCTAAAAGATTCAAGCCCACCGAAAGTTAGAGATGGATAATAACTTAAAGAGTCGTAATCTTGAGAGTGGGATGGATACTCCTTTTGCCAATGCTGGATTACTGGTAGAATGTTTTTTTGGTGGTTAAACCCATTAATGAAGAAAGCTAAGAAGAAAATGAATCTTGAAGATGATGATATACCCATGTTACGGAAGGATGATAGAGCAGAAACATGTTATTTGTTGTTCATGGATCAATTCAAGAAACAAAAGCAAATCCGCAAACCATCAATTTTACGGGCAATTGCTTCATGTTATTGGAAAGAAATTATGATATCCGGCTTCTTTGCGCTTCTTAAGGTACTCACTCTTTCCACCACTCCCCTGTTTGTCGGTGCCTTTATTAAGGTTACAGAAGGAAAGGGAACCTTTAAACATGAAGGTATTGTACTTGTTATAGCATTGTTTCTGATAAAATTCTTAGAATCACTATCGATGAGGCAGTGGATTTTTCAGAGCGGTTTGATGGGAGTCAGGCTCAAGTCTTTGCTCTCAGCAGCTATTTATCGGAAGCAACTCAGGCTTTCTAATGCTGCTAAGACTAAACATTCATCCGGAGAAATAATAAGTTACGTGACCGTAGATGCTTATAGACTAGGCGAATTTTCTTATCGGTTTCATCAGATATGGGCAGCGTTCCTCCAGACATGCCTTGGATTATTAATTCTTTTCCATGCTGTGGGGATTGCAACAGTTGCAGCATTGATCATTATAGTACTCACCCTGTTATGCAATGGTCCCTTAGCAAAATTACAGCTTAGATTTCAGACTAAGCTTGCGGTCGCTCATGATAGGAGGCTGAAGGCAATGTCAGAAGCACTTTTGAACATGAAGGTGTTAAAGCTATATGCTTGGGAGACACATTTCATGGCTGTTATTGAAGGTCTCAGGAGAGTAGAATACAAGTGGATGTCAGCTGTGCAGTTGCGTAAGGCATACGACGGATTTTTCTTTTGACAGTTTCCATATTAGTCTCATCTGCAACTTTTTGGAGCTTGTTACTTTCTCAAAGTTCCTCTCGGTGCTACTAATGTTTTCACATTCATAGCAACTCTACGCATCATCCAGGATCCTATTAGATCAATCCCTCAGGTTGTCCGAGCAGTAATTCATGCAAAAGTTTCTTTACAACGGATTGCAAATTTTCTTTCTGAACCAGAATTGCTGAGTGGAGATATCAGGCATGCTAGAAAAGAAAAGACACAAAATAATCATGCCATATATGCAGAAGTTGGCTACATTTTCGTGGGAAGAGAATCCTTCAAAGCCTACCTTAACATCCATAAACTTAGAGGTCAAACCTGGTGAGAAAGTGGCAATCTGTGGAGAGGTAGGTGCCCGGTAAATCAACCCTCTAGCTGCAATTCTTGGTGAGGTACCAAAGGTTGAAGGCTCAGTAAGTGCTTTTTTCCCTTCTTAAATCATAAACAAGTCAGTTTCCTTTTTTTACACTTCTTCTATAACGTTCCTAAAGAGTCATATTACACTTCATCGTTTGAAGTACTGATATCTCTTTGTTTTCCGCTACTTCTACAGATTCAAGTTCATGGAAAACTTACATATGTCTCCCAGACTGCATGGATTCAGTCAGGAAGTATACAGCAGAATATACTGTTTGGTCGCACAATGGATGAGCCAAAATACCAAGGAACACTAGAAAAATGTTCTTTGATAAAGGACCTTGAAATGCTACCTTTTGGTGATCTAACTGAAATTGGAGAAAGAGGAATTAATCTAAGTGGTGGCCAAAAGCAGCGTATTCAACTCGCTCGTGCACTCTATCAAGACGCTGATATCTATCTGCTTGATGATCCATTCAGTGCAGTTGACGCCCTTACTGCTACAAGCCTATTTAATGTGAACTTTCATTTCTTCACATATTGCAATTTATGCTTTCATTTCTCGTGTTAATGAATACGGTAGCTAACCTGTATTTTATAGGAATACGTAATGGGAGCTTTATCAGAAAAGACAGTCTTACTTGTGACCCACCAAGTCGACTTCCTTCCTGCATTTGATTCTGTTCTGGTAAGTTTGCAATGTTTCTCTTTGGATTTTCATGTCCCTCCAACGTTTGGATCAACGTTTTCTTTCTCTTACAGTTGATGTCGCTTGGGAAAATCCAACATACAGCCTCCTTTGAAGCGTTAATGAATTCTAGCCAAGAATTTTCTGGCCTTGTCAATGCACACAAAGATACGGTTAACTGTGACAGGTTACCTGCTAAGGTGAATTCTCGCCAAACTTGCGTTCCGCTTGCTAAAGAGACCGTAGAACCAGTTGCAGTTGAGTATCAGTTGATTAAGCAAGAAGAGAGAGATCCGGAAACAGTTGTTTGAAGCCTTACTTACAATATCTAAATCAACCTAAAGCCTTTTTTACTTTTCTTTGGCAACTGTCGCGCAGCTTATGTTTGTTGTTAGCCAAATTCTCCAGAATTCTTGGATGGCTGCAAATGTTCACAATCATCAAATCAGCAAATTGCGACTGATCCAAGTATACCTGCTGATCGGGTTTATCTCTATATTTTGGTTGCTTGTTAAATCTCTTTCTACAGTTGCTATGGGTATCCATTCATCCAAGTCCTTTGTTCTCTAAGCTATTGAAATCTCTTTTCATGCGCCCGCCAGCTTTTTACGAATCTACACCGTTGGGAAGGATATTGAGTCGAGTAAGTACGATTTAAACTTTTTTACTGACCGGTGACAACTATGCACACAAGGGTAATTGATGTTTCTACGTTTCAGGTGTCTTCTGATTCATCTATTGTTGACTTTGATGTTCCATTCAGTTTTGTATTAGCAATTACAACTAACTACCCTTAATACTTGTACGAGTCTCGGGGTAATGGCTGTTATTACCTGGCAAGTTTTGTTTGTCACCATACCCATGGTATGCTTGGTGATATACTTGCAGGTAAATCTTGGCTTGTTTATTCCGGCGCCTCAAAAGACATTTAAGACAGACAAGTAACTTAACTAAATGCAGTGCTCATGTTTACTGACAGAGGTACTACTCAGCTTCAGCAAATGAGTTGAGGAGGATTAATGGGACAACAAAGTCGTCGGTGGCAAACCAACTTGGGGAATCCATAGCAGGAGCGATGACTATTAGAGCTTTAGGACGAGGAAGACAGATTCTTTTCTGAGAGTCTCAGTCTCATCGACAAAAATGCTAGTCCTTCATTTCACATATTTTCAACGAATCAGTGGCTTTTACAACGTCTGGAAACTCTAAGTGCGACTGTCCTTTGTTGCTCAGTACTTGTGATGGTGTTGCTTCCCCAGGGAACTTTTAGTTCGGGTAGGGTTTTTCTTTCTTCTTGTATGCCAGTTTGCATTATCCATCTATGTTATTACATATCTTCACTGTTCCAGTGTCATCCTTCCATTATGTGGCAGGTTTTATTGGACTGGCACTGTTTTTATGGTCTCACATTGAGCTTGTCCCTTGGTGCTTCCATTCAAAATCAGTGTACACTAGCAAATGACATGGTATCTGTTGAGCGGCTAAACCATTACGTGCACATTCCTAGTGAAGCCTCACAAGTCATAAAAGGGAATCGACCGAGACCCAATTGGCCTGCTGCAGGTAGAGTGGAGATTCGCGATTTGAAGGTATATTACCTATTTCTAAATTTGAAGCTTTATTGAAATGTACGTTAGTACTAATTTAACGAATATGATAATGACCTCAAACAGATAAGATACAGGGCCAATACCCCACTTGTTCTTCAAGGGGGTTACTTGCACATTTGAAGGAGGGCACAAGATTGGGATTGTTGGCAGGACCGGCAGCGGAAAAACAACACTAATAGGCGCATTGTTTCGCTTGGTAGAGCCAGTTGGGGGACAAATCATAATAGATGGTGTTGACATTTCCACTATCGGACTTCATGACCTGAGATCACGTTTAGGGATCATACCTCAGGAACCAACTCTTTTTAGTGGGACAGTGAGATACAATTTGGATCCCTTGGAACAATACACAGACCATGAAATCTGGGAGGTAATGCGGTATTCTGTTAATACCTTTGTAAATTAGTAATAAAATTGTCTGACATACTTGTTCTGCGATTGTACCTATGAAGGTTGTGGGTAAATGTCAACTTCTTGAGGCTGTACAAAATAAAGGCGAGGGTTTGGATAGTTTAGGTAGGTAGGATTTGGAGATTTTAGAATTATTGTTTCGTTTCATATTATGATTCTTGAGAAAATAAAAATGATTTTACAGTTGCACAAGATGGCGCTAACTGGAGCATGGGACAGAGGCAGCTATTCTGTTTAGGCCGAGCTTTGTTAAGGAAAAGTCAGATTTTGGTGCTTGATGAAGCTACAGCTTCAATTGACAATGCAACGGATTGCATTCTGCAGAAAATTATACGAACAGAATTATTGAAATGTACAGTAATCACAGTAGCTCATAGAATCCCTACAGTGATGGACACTACATTGGTGCTCGCCATTAGCGATGGTATGTGTTCACTGACTGTATAATGCAAAATAAAAAAATAAATAAAAAAAGATATTAAATTTTACTTGATGCCTAAACCACTATTTTTCTTGTGTGGTTCTACAGGGAAAATCGTAGAGTATGATGAACCCATGAAGTTAATGAAGGAGGAAGGGTCCTTTTTGGGCAACTTGTCAATGAATATTGGTCATACTGTCATTCTGCATGATAAGAATGAGATACTGATAAATATATGTATGGTGTCTTCTTAAGAACCTGCACACATTCCAAGTCATTGTATTGTGGCAGTGGATCCATATTTTATCTCACAGTTTCATTAATTAAAGAGGTTATAGTATGTTGAGCTATGAATCATGCAGTCCGAATCATTGTTATGCCTACACCGTCTATCATTGTTATAAAAGGTATGAGGTTTGTCTCCATGATAGCTGGGGCTATCGGATGGACAACGTTGAATGGGGGCCATCATCCGAAGGTCGGAATCTCCGGATTGAGTTTTTGCATGACGGCTACCAAATCTCTCGGGTAACCTCAAACGGAGAGGAACAAAATTTGGGGTGGTTGGCTCTTTAGATATCAGTTGAACAAGTCATTCATCAATAGCCGAACTAAGGTGAGCTCTGCTCTACCGTCTGGAGCCTTTGAGATATCGGCACTATTCCTCGGGCGTTGGACCTAGAGCCCTAAAATACCTTTTGTTCTTGACCCTGTTCTTTTTCTCTTATTCTTTTTTCATCCTCTCTCCTCTTCAAACACAAAAACAAAATCATCTACTACGATTCTCGAGCAGCAACATGATAATTTAGTAAATCACACTCATACATGAGCAAGTCAGTGCAACATCTTCATCTTTTTTGTTTGTTGATTTCGGTTGAACTTGAAGTGATTTGCTTGGTAAGAATAGATTTTGGTTATAGTAATTGATTTTTGTAATGATTTCGAAATTGAAACCCGAGTTTCATATTTTGGGTTTTTTTTTAATAGTGTTTGAAGTAGTTTAATGATTGTTGGGTTATCTTGCTAATAAACACACGATTTATCAATTTGATATGTAGGTTTTTGTTACAAATTACTTGAGTTACGGGATAAATTTGTTAGTTTATGCAATTTTGTTGATGAGTTTTTGCAAATTATGGGTAATTGAATTTTGTTTTTGTAGATCGGTTGACAACCTGGGGACAATGGCATTAAATATGAAGAAGCTTAAGTTAAGAGGATGTCATCAGATTTGGGTTGTAGGCACGTTAACAAACATGAAGGTGATTGCCAGACATCCAAACGAATCTCTCAAATCCCTTAGGTCTAATGAGACTAGGGTTCAAGTGTTTTTACCGGCAGTAATTTTGATTTTGGTGATTATGTTTGTGAAAGTGAGGTCGATTTCTCCTTTTCTTTCTCTCTATACTTTATTTCACTTTTCAAGCCAAGTTATTTGATGGTATATGTTTGATTTTAGGAAGGACTCGAAAGATCGAAAGGGCCATCTCAAAGTTCTTCAAAGAGAAGTTGAGCCGCTTAAGTTCATAATTTGTCGGAGAGGTAAGGTTTTTACCATAATTTTTGATGATGTTTTGAGCAGAAGAGGAGAAGTAGAATGTAGGGTTTCGTATTCCTGTTGTTATTTCTTTTTGTGTAATTAACTGGATTCAGTTGTATGATTTGTGGTATCAGAAATATATTTGTTGTTTAACATGTGTTCATCGAATGCTTATGGTTATCGTTTTACTGGGGATTAGAGTAATAGTGGGAATTGCAGTTTGATAGCCTATTAGTAACTCTTTTTTCATGGGATTTTGGTTGTTGATAACATTTTGTGGTTGTCACCTTCATATACTATAGCATGCATTCATTCAATTGGGTCTAATTTTCTAAATAGAAAATTAACCAAGCGAGTAGGATATTGAAGGGTGAGTCTCGGATTTGAATGTGGATTGTTTTCCGTTTGTGTATTCCTTTATTAAGATGTATTCCCCTATTACGAATTTTTGTTTGTTATGAGTGAAACTTTGTCACCCAAACGCAAAATCAATCATCAACAACCAAGTCAAGAATTACTTTTTGTTCTAATACCATAGAATTAATTTATGTAATCCCAAACTCATCAATACCATAAAATTAATTTATGTTCTAATTTAATACAATTCTTTGTCTCATTTCTGTTGCAGATGCTAAGTACATAACATATTTTAACAAAGTCGCACACTCCATGTTCTTTGTATGTAGCTCATGCCTCATGGAAACAAAGACCTTTATCTTTTATGGTAGATGTCAAAAAGGATCGTTTGAGTTGTCGGGACAAAAAACTTTATCATGGCACATTCAAGTAAGACATTGTTTATCAAATTTTTAATCTTTCTTTTATTTGGCATACTAAGAGCTTAATTTTTTTTTTCCCCTTTTTACACTCATTTTAATATCTTATAAGAATGTCCTTTTACTAATTAGTGGGTTTTCTTCTCCTAATTTGATGATGAAAGCAATTCTCACTTCATGATAACAAGATCACTAATTCAAATAACTAGATTGATCAACGTCTTATTTGTTTTGTGTCTTTATGTTAGATTTCTTTTTGTTTGAGTAAATACAGGAGGAATGTGCGTCAATATAATAAGCGTATAAATGTGCCAAGAAATGTAGAACTCTTTTTTATTTAGAATAATTTATCATCATATATAGTTGAGAAGCCTTATAGGATTCTAGAAAATGCAAATACTTTTGAACGTCATTTGCTAATTATTATCCTCGACAATGCTAATGTTAGCTTAATGTTTTTTTCTTTTTTTTTTTTTTTTTTTTTTTTACAGGTTGTTCCGAATAGAGTTGACCGGTCATTAAAGCAATTGAACGGCAGTAATGTTTTAATATCCTTAACCCTTTAAAGTTTCCATTTTAAAGTAGCTCTACTGCAAATGCACAAACTTAAAAAAGAATACAATCTACAAATAATCGTTTTATGCTCTTAAACAAGTGAGTCTTTTGGAACTTCCATTTTAGTAGTGTCCCTTTTTGGGGTCTAAATAGCATCTTTTTAACGTCTAACTCAATCTTTAGTGTATTTCTCGATAGAGTACATCGAAGAACATTCTTGAATGCCATCAAAGAATTCTTGATGTACCGCATTGTGGGAGTCACTACACCAAATTCGGTTTAGCAATCTCAGTTACTTAGCAGCTCTGTAGCTGTTGCACGTGCTGTCAAATATTCGATTGCCAAATTTTAGCAACAGACTTATTTACATTGCGAAACTGCTAACGACTTCGTGTTCAGTTGCGATTAGCAACATCCATGAGTATAAGCATACGATTCACATGCTTACCAGGTAACACTTTTGACCCTGATTCCACCCATATTTTGGAAACGAGTTTTGATCTTTAAGTTATTTTCCCCCATTGACTCATTGACTTCTTGACTTTGCAGAAGTGGGATTTATAACCCCAAAAATCGGGTACACATCCCACCTGCTTCATTTTTATCCACAAACTCGTTTACTCTCTCCTTATCTTCTATTCTCCATTACATCTTCATCTAGATCTGCAGAAATAGCTCTGGTGCCATTAAAACTACTTTGCCATTAATACTCTATTGCGTTAATACTCTACCAAGTACAACCAAGTAGTTGTTTAAGTTAATAAACTTTGTGTGTATCTTCCTCCTTCATCTTCTCGATTGTGTAAGTTAGATCGATGTTTAGGTTTTTTTTTTTATATAATGGATTTCATCTCACCCATTCTGCGGTGGAAGCACCATTGTGAGAGATTTTTCTAAGCATATTTAACCTAGGTATGGTTTCATCTTTTTATTTTAGTTTTATTTTAGATCAATAGGTTGTATCTGAAATTTGGGTGTTTTTCTATTTTGATTTTTTAGGATTTGGGTGTTTATTATGTTTGATTTTGAATGGTTTTTTGGTCGGATTTGATATTGATTTGGGTGTAACCAATAACTTTAATCTAAAAACTCAGATCGGGTTTGATTTTGATTTGGGTGCAACCAAGAACTTAAACCTAAAAACTCATATTCTCTGCAAAAATTTTGATTTGCTTGCTTAGTTCTGTCAAAATTACAAATTGTAAGCAGTTTAGTGTTAGGCCAAAACTAACAATTTGTTTTTGGTATAATTTATCTTGAACTTTGTACTTTGTGTCTCTTGATGCGGTGTATCATAGAACACATTTGTGATTTTGAGGACTTGGTAGTTCGAGTTTTAAGACTTCGATTTAATTTGTGGCCCCACCTAGCCTTCACCTTGATGTTGTTTTAAATACCCAACTTTTTAAAGCTTTGTATCCACTTTTACGGTCCTTAGAGGAAAAACATATAGATTGGGATTTAGGATTTGAACTTGGAAATAAAGAGTTGCCTCCTTACAAGTTTCATGGTGCTCTACTGGGCATTTTTCATGTAGTACTTTTGTTTATCATTTTGTCTTCTTCTTTGCTTTAGTAATGTATTATTAGTCCTCAAATCTTTTGTGGATAATACTTCTAGGGATGGTAAGTTTGGAATCACGACAAAATTATGTTACTGGTCTGTTGAGCTTTCTGCTTCTCCATTTTTCCGGGTAATTATTCAACTATCATCCACATTCATTCTTTATTGTCCTCTTTTGGTTTGAAGGAATATGTTAAAGTTTTGAAAGGTATTCTGCACTTGGATATAGTCATTGAAAAACTGATTTTAGTTATCAAGTCTAGTGAATCATGATGCAATCTTAGTTCTTGATGTTATGATCATTGTTATTATCGAATCTGTCTTTACTGGTTATTAGGCCTTACAGGAATACTCATTTACTTAGGCATTATTCTCGCCAGAAATTCTTGCCCATAGCGATAGTTCCAACTGTTAATTCTTCTTGTTCTTCAGATCAATATATGAACTTTTACCTCTTTAAGATTCGGTCTGTGGAAATAATAACTAGAAGTTCTTGTTCTTGCTGCGGAGACGTACACCTTAATAATTGAATCCCGATTCTTTTGGAATATCTTTTCTAAAAATGGGATAATTATACATCTGCGAGGGTTGTTTAAATGCATGTCTTATGCTCGGATGCGATGTTCATGCCGCCTGAACTTGTTGTATGATGTTTAATGAAGTTAATGGACATGCTCATGGGTAGGTCTCCAATAAAGTATCTTTGCCCTTCTAAAGGTTGGTGCCTGAAAAATGTTGTTATGATGTTGTAGAAATTTGTGCCTTTGCTTCCTTTCTTCTTTATTTGCTCTTGCATCTCAGAAACTTCACCAGGGGAACTCTTTATTATCATTGCAGCAATAAGTATATCACAGTCACCTGAATTTGTGGCGTCCATCATACAAAAATTTGTGAATCTATAATTAAAAGAATTCCAAAATTGCTAGCTCTTTGGATGTATTCTTGTTTAGAGACCATATAGAAGAATCATCCATTTTCTCTTTGTAGGATCTCTCTTAATTTTGTGAACTTTGGAACTTTCTTTTCTTGTATGTAAGCATAGTTTGGACACAGTTTCGTAACTAAGTAATTCAATTGGAAATGCTTATATGATTACTTTGAAATTTATGGATATTGACCTTATAAATACTTTCATTGAGGTAATGATGATATTGATGCGGGATTACGATGTTGGTAATGAGTAACTTCAGGTATTAACCTTCAATAATAATTTCAATCTCTTAATTCGATTTACAACTTCATATCGAATATGACTTTGTGCTCTCCTCTTGATTCGGTTCAAAAGAAGACTTTGTGTAATCATTCGGGAACATGATATCATCATTTCTCGATTCATCGGGTATGTACACAATATGAATCCTTATATTTAGTGCTTGTATTGTGAATCATCTGAAGATCTTGGACTATTCTTTTCTCTGAAGATCTGTAATTAGTGTTAAGCTTACATTTTGTGAAGATAACGTGCAGTTACATTCTGTGAAGATAACCTGCACTTACATTCTATGAGAAGGAATTCAGTTAACTCACTTACATTCAATGATCCTATAAAAGTTTCTTATGTCGTCTATTCTCTGGTTGCAGATCAGAAAACTCGTTGACTTAGTTCAAAAATGTTTTTTCTGAAACCTTCATTCGGGGTATGATTTCTTATTCCTTGATAATATTGGTTCGACTCTTCGTATGTCTATAGTCTTGTTTCTTTTTTTGGCACTGTCTTCTGTTTTCGCTTCAAATAGTTGTCTTATAATGTTAATCTTAGGCATTTGATACATCTTGAACTTTACATGTGTTTCTAAATATTTCATGTTTGTGTAATTTGCAGTTTGTCGACGAACAACATAGGATGATGCTTGTCCTACTAGTGATGAGAAGCAGTATGTTAAGTTCTGGCTTTGCCTTCGATAAACTTGGTCTTCTTAAATAGATTCAGGTTAATTTTTGAATCAATATGTTGTCATGTTTGTATGAATATTCTTTGAGTTATCATAAACTAGGTTCATTCGCCATGTATAAATCTCAACATAGAACATCGTATGTCTCCAACTGTGATACTTAAAGTTCACACTGTGAATCTTTTTTTATTATAGAATATCCTTTGATGAACTGTGGAGTTGCTCGTTGTGTACTTACAACCCGAATCTTTGATTAATCAATTATAACCAGAATATTGGATGTGAGGAATTGAATCAGGAATAGTAGAAATCGGGGTAATTGTAGGATAAATTGGAAATCAATTTTGACTAGGTGGTGGAGACACAGTCAAAAAAAAAATTATGTTGCAAAAAACTAGCAACGGCTAAAACATGTTGCTAAATCTGAACCAGAATAACTATATCCAGTTCTAAAAAGAATATATCCTGGAATAGCTCTAAAATTAGCAACGAATAGCAACAACTTCTTATTGTTGCTAATTTTCCCATTCGCGACACTTGATTTTACATTGCATTGCCGTTCTTGACAAAATTAGCAACAGAGCTAAAAGCCGTTGCGAAAAAGCTATGACAGGGTGTTTATGGCGGCAAAGGTCATTCGTTGCACCCCGATCGACAACATATTTTGTTGTTGCTAAACGCTAAATTTGGTGTAGTGAGTAGAGGAGATTTTAAAACCTTTGGAATCCACAGTGATTGAAAAAATGAAGGTTTCTTTTGGTGCGCAGATGTATCCGAAGTACACAACTGATGAGTATCTCTGCGGGCAAGTGCCTTTCTGCTATAGTATGCTATTAGAATCGGTCTCTTACATATCTTTGTTAATTAGTTCCGGGTTTTTGTTATTATCCTCCAGATGTTCATATTTCAGATCTATTATAAGAGTGATTTCTTTATTTATTTGTCAATTTGCTACACCTGCAGGATGATTACAAAGAGTATGTGAAGTATAGAAGGTGGACCTCATGGATCACCCACTAACATTTATAACTACATTTAGGGAGGGGTGTGGGTGAACGAAATATGGGGTGGATGCAAATTCTTCATATAATTTCTCAATATAGATTTCTCAAACACTCTCTCTCTTCGCTCTTTTTCCTATCTGAGCAATAAATCACTCGGTTCAGATTTCTGTTTGATTTTTGAATCTGATTAGTTTGGTATGGTTTCATTATCTTCATCGGTGTTTGTATATCTTTTTTTCTTACGTGAGGCCGATTGTTCAATTTTTGGTCCGATTAAATCTATAGGTATTGCAATCAAGAAAGTGCGAGTTGGGGCTTTTACGGATTTAGCAAATAATAACTCAAAGGTAATTCTGACAGCAACATGAATATGGCTCTTGATTCCAATTCAAGGAAGCAACATACTATTGTTAAATGTTGTTCCTCACATATTAAACCAGATCATTATTGACGTGGAAATCTTCAACCATGTCTTAACTAGATTAGTAAGACTAACCATATTTACAGCTCCGTTTGTGCAGGACTGCAGATCATACAAAGCGGACAAGGGAGTTTCATAGAAAACAAAGCGTACATCATTATGTTTTTTAAGGTATGCATATGAAGTTACCCAACTGTTGATATAGTTGTTCTTTGTTATTGTACAATTGTGCTAGTCTTTCATTACGTATACTACCATTCGCAAATTGGTTGGAGACAAACTTTTGATAAAACGCATGTGAACATTCTTTGCCTAATCATCCCTAAGTTTTTGTGTTTGTATTTACATTTTAAAAATATTTGAGGTATATTCTGACTTCAGGCGAGCGTTGTTGTAAATCCAGTAGAATCGGGAAGAGGCAATTGCTACTATTCATGGTTTACGGAATCATTTACAACTTATGAGCTTAAGAACCTAAAACCTATTGTTCCTATATTTGCTTAATGGTGTGAAATTGAGTTAAATGATGGAGTTGAAGCTTTGTTGGTCCATTTTCTAGGTTAGTTTTTGTTTATATTTAGGATTTACATCAATTCTTAAACCGTATTAATGATTTTTATTTATATTAAATACACATTTGAATTATATAATTTCTTGCTAATGATCTTGGGTTTTTTGGCTAAATTTTCTTGAGAATAACTATAACACAAACATGACTAGCAATATCTTTCAAGTAATGGGTCGCATATAAAAACCACGATGCACATTATTAATCTCCGCATACAGATGTTGATTTACAATTTTTAATGGCAGGATTTTGATATACAGGGGAACAACGCGATAATCTCAGTTGTTGGGATGTATTACAACATGCATTCCCTGTTGCAACTGTGAGCGGAGGGCAAAGTTCATATGTTACTTATCTGGTTTTTCCTGCACCAATCTCTGATAACAAATTTGGTAGTTATAGATTTAATAAGAAAATTTGGTAGTGTAAGTTATTTGAGCTATCATACCTTATTTTGTTCATTGTTGTCACGTTCACTTCCACACAATGCACTTAAATTCAAGGAGTTTAGTGACTCCAACTTATGGTGTATCTTGCCCCCAAGCTAGCTTAGTCAAGTACAAACATCCTCAATGACAATGCTTGCAACCCTCACTATTTGTGCAAGCTAAACATTAGATAGGATACTTCCTTTTCACTATGCATTGAGAGACCCTAAGAATTTTGGGTATTTTTCAGCCAAAACATCCTCCGGTGTTAATATGTTAGGGCCCATTTTGATGATATTATTGGTCACGGGTGTATAGTGTGACTATACGACACGGTTTTCATGGTGCCATGAGCAAACTCCGTAGATGCGATTAAAAACACAAGGAGAACTGTTTGATTTTTAATTTAGTGTTAATCTTCTTCCTTTTACTATCTTTTAGGCCAACACATTCTTTGCAGAAAATGCTAATTGTAAATAAATTATCTTTATTGGAGCAGGGACATATGAGGTTCTTTGAGAACAATATTTCTTGGTGTGACTTTGTGACATCCAGGTGTGCAATAATAGCTACCAGTAATCCTTCTCAAGTTTAGTAGATTTATGCATTTGCAGACGAATATTCCCAAGGTTTTAATACTTTATTTCTTTAATGCACAGGCTTTGGTCCCCATGCAGGCTTTTAGACGAGTTGTCCAAGATAGGATGCCAACTGACACCTCCACACAATCAGAGGATTTTAAGTGGAAAGATTACTGCGCGATGGTTTTCAGGTTGGTTATTATTCAATTTTCGGTCATTGGTCGTTTGATCTAATTGTTAGTTTGGGGCGCTTCCTTTAAAATGTGAGTTAATTTGGTGATTAGTGGGATTAGTTCTAAGCAGTTTAGGTTAGCGGAAGTTGTTCGATGTGTCAAAGAAAGAGTCTCAACTCATTGTATGTAGTTCAACGTGCACATACACGATGGGTCGGTGACCGAGCTTAGTTTATCCGCAAGTGCACGGTGTCGAAATAGCACACAATAGCAAGCACTGAGTTCGTTCCCTCAAGGAGTGTGAAAACTACTACTAATAAAAATCAAAAACTAACCAACCAATTCAATATTCGAGAGATTGTTGTACCAAGAAAATAAGCTAACAAGTCGAATCAGAGAAAAAAATTATAAAGATTGTAAATCAGGGATGCGGAAATATTAGGGCTTCGGAATCCGTTGCAAGCTATTTTTACTTATGTTCTAAAACAAGGTCTTAGATTTACTCGTGCGAAGTTGCAAACCTGGCTAGTAACACACGGAAGATATTTCATTTAAGATCTTAGTAGCCAGGAGCGGGAACGAGGTCGGAAGCGGGAGCGAGATCGGAAAGCGGAATCGTGAAATTCTAAAAAAATGAGATACGAGGAGCGTGTTGGGAACGTAAATTAGGTTTATAGAAGATTAGTTATACTACTGATTTTCCTAAAGTATCTCATTCATTCATTTATCTTTTTTTCTCTTGGAGCATTCCAAAACAAGTTTTGTACTTTTGTATGTCTGTACCTCATTGATCTTAGAGGTGGAAGCGTAGATGTATGTAGTGTAAGGAAGACGTTGGCTTTGGGCTCTGCTTAGCCCGGAATAACTAGACGTTTTAAGTTAAAAATGACCCAAACTAAATAATTACTACCTAGGGTTTTAATACCAAAACTACATTTTTCCCTTCTCCTATTTGTGCAGCTTGTCATTTTCCTTTCTTCTGAGAATCTCTACTTTCTTTTCTCGTTTCTTATTTCTGTGCTTTCTTCTTCGTATTTCTTCTTCCTTTTTTTCCCCTTTCTCTGGTTTCTTTTCCCTTTCTTCTATTGAAAGGTTTCTCAATGGATAGGAACGCGTTTCTGTTGTGTTAGGAGCGCGCTCCCAACACGTATCTCAGTGAGAAGCGCAGAATCGCGTTTCTCAGGGAGATACGTGAGGTGGTTGGACGTTCCTGGCTACTAAGTTTAAGATTATAGACAAGAGTTATCACACAAGATTGTTTGTTCTCAACCTAAGAGGTAGATATCCTAAGTACTAAGCATACATGGCATACATAGTCTTGGAATGATCATAAAACAATTGATACCTAGGTTATAGATGGAATGATGTTCTAGAATTCAACTATGCAATATACATGGCATAAGACATGAAAAACTCTTAAAACAATCAACCTCTTTTGAGAAACACAAACATGAAATTAAGATCTTATTTTTGAAACCATTGTTTAAGAACACAGCACCTTAACCTACAGGTTCATCCTTCACCCTAATGAGGAGTTTAGCTAGACATAATCTTGTTCAAAGCAAATGAAAATGATAAAGTAAATATTAAACCAAGCATATGAATCACAGAAAAGCAAAATATCTAACCCCAGTTTTCTTCCCTGTATATCGCCTCCCTCTTTGAGTCTGTGTCTTCGTACTTATAGGAATCTGAGATCTCTCTTTGGTAGCTGCCAGCACCTCCAAAGCCCGGTCCAATCGCGAACACCAATTGCCAAATCCAGGCCCTCTCCAAGGTCCGGCCACAGTAAGCAACTCCATGAAATTCTCTTGCCAAAACTGGTGCAGCAACATTGCTACCTATGAACTGGAATCACCGCACCAGCTAGTTAATCAGTGGAAGTCCAATTCCTTCTTTACTCTTCCTTTGCAGACTACATAGGCTTTTAACTCAATTGCTCTGCTCATTTAGATTTCGGCCACAGAACCAACTTGTCTGCTTTCTGTCTTCCGGCCACCAGCTCGAGCTCAATTCCGTAACACACGGACCTTAGTCTCTCCAGTACTTAACAGCACCTTCCTCCATTTCAGTCCACATCACGACCTAGCTCTTCTCCAACAACACAGCCATCGAACCACAGAAATTCCTCCATTCTTCCCCTGGTAGAAAACATCTCCACCTGGCCATGGAAACAACTTCTATTTCCTGACCTTTGCTTTGCTGCCAATGTAGTTTTCGTCTCTACCAGTCAACTCAGTCACAGCATTAGCTCCATTTTGTTCAACTCATGCCCAAGGTCGATCACTACTGCACGCGACCACAGCTTCCCTAAACCAACCTCAACACCCTTCTTGTTCTGTAACCAACTGAGCATCACCTCCACTGATAGCTACAGATTCACTGATTGGAGCCCTAACTTGGTCGTTATCATCTTCACTGAAATCTGAATAACTAACACAATAAAACCCCAATAAATCTGTTGCCTTCGCTACTGTCAATCTCTCAAACAAACCCAATTCGAATTTGTGTTAGGAAATCCCAAAATTGATTGGAATCTGAACCCCAAAGCATTATATATCGGGTTCAACATCATTTCAAACTGGCACCATCTTCTCCTTGCTCGGTTGCTGTTGTAGAACGCAAATTCAACACCACCAGCTCCTAATTTTGACCATCTAAACATCACCAGAAATCGCCCATCTTCACTTCATTGTTGTTGTGCTTGATTCTCAATTGAGAGATTCAATTTCAGATCACAAATTCCCCAAATATTGATCTCAACATCTGCTCGTCTTCCTAAATTCAGCTCCTCTTCTAATCTGAACTCCAACACCACTCTTCATCGTCTGTTGTGATTCATTCCTTGCTTATCTTGAGCACAAATTCTCTCTTCTGTTCCGACCTGGGTTGGTGATGAAACTCAAGGAAATGGAATTACAGTTGCTTGAAATGAAATTGGTAAAGTGAAGAAATGGATATGCTCGATGCTCTAATGAACTGTGGCTGTAACGAAGCCACGTCCCATTTTCCTCCTAGTCCCAAATGTGCGGCTCAGATGCTTGGCAGGGAAATGATTTCTTTGTTCAACCTCCTGGCATCGGACGGCTTAAGTGATGCCCATGAATTGTTGGTTTGCCAGCCCACAAGCTCTATATAAGCTCCGACTCCTTTGGCACGCTAGTTGCAAGCGCCAATTTAGCTTCTAAGCCATTAGTTCTCCATGTGAGCGGATTTCACTTGTAATTCCTGTAAAAGCTCTAAATATAATTATTAGTGAAATATCGAGACCTAGCTAGTATAAATGTTGGTATAAAAGTATCGCACTTACGTGCTTATCAATACCTGTCCATCTTTGTTTTAAATAAAGATTCCTATAAGGTTGTCTTTGTTGTTTGCAGCGCGTTCGTGAAAGACCCCATGAATAAACTATGGAGAGGAAACTTTGTTTTCAAATCATCCTACGGACAGTGCAATTGGTGTTCTTTGTTGTGCGGTGATAGTATGTCTAATAAACTCACATTCTTTATTTTGGCCATCCATCTCTTTTTTGTTTGTAGCATGACTCTTCTTTTAAGAGACAAGCTCTTACATTAGGTGTATTCTGAATAATGCACAACATCATCTTTAACAATATTTTCAGATTTCAGCTTACTCTTCTGAGGATGAATGATGCTACAATCTATGAGGTTCACACGAGAAACAGATGATTATGATGAGGTTCCTAGGGCATTCCTCTGATCTAAATGGATAAGGCCTCGGAATCTGGAGTCGTTGATCTTCTTCCACAATCGCTTAGTTGATACATAAAATCAGAAATAATTAGCCATCCTTAAACACTTATATCAGGTAAAGTTACCACATTATAGAACACCAACATTTTTGTTTTTCCTAATCTTATTTTTATTTATTTCTTATTTTGAATTGATTAGGGTTTGTAATTATATATAGTTTCAGTGTTGAACTAATTTTGGGTTATTGACTTTTGATTTATAACATTGTGCCTTCATTTTGCAACTGAGGTTTGGATTAGATCTCCATTTTTTTTTTTGATATTACCGATAGTTTTTTTCTTTTCTTTTCTTTTCTTTTTTATGTAGTATTTCGTTATTTTTATATGACAAGCTCTTATTTACTTTCCCAGTAGGAATTTGTAGCATTGCACTTATGATTTATGATTTTTCTTAGTTTTCGTAGTAGTAATTAAGATTCGTTCTCTCAGACTTGCGAAGATTAAATTTAAAGGTCTAATGAAAATAATAAACAAAGGCGAGAGTTACTGGGCCTAGGATTCCACCGAATTCATATCAATAGGTTCAATTTATTTATTCTCAACAATTAAAGCTCAATAAACAAAATAACACCGACTCTTATTTTTGCCAAGGTAGACTCTCAAAAGATTAATTGTATCCCCCTAAGCATAGATTATCTAAACAAAGCATAACCTATCTAATTGAATAACAACCAATTTAATCAAATCATAATTCTATTCAAAATAATGCAAAAGTCGAATAGAAAATAAAATAAATTCACCCAGTGTTGGGGTTTAGTTCATCACGTCGAAAACACTTAAAATATTTATTTATGGCTCAAAAGTGTTTGCAAATGATGAAAAGGATAAAAATCAAATAAACCAGAATTTACAACGGCTAAGAAGTGTTGCAATCCTCTGCGTACGGTATGCGATAAAACAAAAGTGATGTAGTCAATGTTCAACGATCATTTAGGCTGTGTTGCAAAACCGGGAATAAACCACGGTTTATTAACGACCGTGCTTTCTCGGCCTTATGTTCTTGGTGTTCTTGGAGCAAAGAAGAAAAATTTCTAATTTGATTCTCCGTTTCATTACCTCCCGGACTCTCTATCTCCTTCTCGGCTTCCCCGAAGATAGTATTTATACTCCACGGGACATCAAATCGAAGTAGTTAATACCCATTATCTTCTTTCCCTTTTTCACGCTTGCAAATTACGAAGATTTTTTTATTCTCCTTTCCTCATCCGCTACACCAAAACATGATGTCAAATATCTTTCAACCAATGTAGAGTAAACTCCCGGGATATTATATCCTCCAACAAATCTTTGAATTAACTTGAAATATTCGTTCCTTTCTTTGACATAAAGTTACGATGTTCTGATTCTTTCTTCTCTTACGCGTCAAATATCTTCCACCCGAATCTACTTGATAACTCCAGCCAAATCGAAACAGAATAACGTGTTAATCTTTTTCCATGTTTATAAAAATCACGTGAGATCTTTCCTCTTATTTCCAAATTAACTCTATTACCTTTCTGTTTTAGTCGAAACAGGATAATATCAATCAAACTTTTGAAAATCCTTTGAATATCTGCTTAAAAAATCTTCCCGGGGAAATAACGCGGGTAACTCCAGGAGACTTGTCATTTCATTTTTTCTTCCACCATTTTCCATAAGCTGAATGTTCAAACGGAGAAGAAGTCCCCCTTATCCTGTGTCTTTGAAGTGTGAATAACGGCATGTGTTAATTAGTAAATAGGTACCCCTTAGCAACTGGCGCCCTTAATGTGAGTGCCCCTTAACCAAGTTTGAAAGTCTGAATAACACTTGTCCTCCGGTTGCAAATAACAATTTTTCAAGCCAAATCTCCACAAGAGCTTATTCTTCTAAAAATAACGAAAACAAGTTTATTGGAGAAATAATGAGTCTAGCTAATGTAATTATGGGTGAAAATGTGTCGCACTTTCGTGCTTATCAAATTCCCCCACACTTACATTTTGCTAGTCCGAGCAAAGCAAACCTGACCCCTACACGCCTGGTCATAAATAAGAGACTTAGACCCGCTACGGCTGGTCATGACGAATGCCACATACACAAGACACACAAATGTTTTTTTTTTTTTTTTTTTTTGGACCCGCTCCACGGAGGTGGTCATAATAAAAACAAAAGAATAGACCCGCTCAACAGCTTGGTCATAAGAAAATGAAAAGAAAAGAATAGATTTTTTTTTTTTGGGACCAGCTCCACAGTGGTCATAAAGCGATAAGAAAGCAAAAAGAATAGACCCGCTACAAATGGTCATAAGGCTAACAACAATTATAACTTTTTTTTTTTTTTTTTTTTTTTTTTTTTTAACCGCTCAACGGTGATTCCTGAAAAAGTAAAGTAAAAAGTTAACCACTCCCCCACACTTAAACATTACATTGTCCTCAATGTAATTGAGTCATCAACGCAAAACTTAAGATGGGAAATTCAAAATAAAATAAACAAAAGTAAACAAACATAAATAAATAATTATACCTCTTGGACTGTACAAAAACGGATCCCCATACACTAATAACCCAAAACTTGGGGATCGGCCCAAAATACAATATTTACAAATGACGACTTCACACTTATGTCATGAAAACGCAAAGACATTTGAAACTATCAAAAAATAAGATTTGCCCCTAAACCAAGTTTTCTTTGCACATGGAAGTGCGTAAAGAACAAAGTATGGGGATTCTATTGAGGCCGGGAAATTTTCAATGGCTCATGCAGTGTTAGAAATTGGCAAATCCTCTACGGGTACTTAGATGCAAAGTAATCCAACAACACTTTAGAAGCACACAATTCTAACCCTAAATTAGGCAACTTTTGGAAGTCTAGTGGTCTAGAAACAACCTCTAAGTCGGGTGAATGATCTTGTGAGGTAGATTCATCTATGGAATTAGGCGAATCATCCACACAATCATCCACGGGTCATCTATATGTTCTGTTTGGAGCAGGAGAGTCACTACTAGATTCATCATCATCGAGAAATAATATTTCACATTCAAGAACTCTCAATATTTGTTCCAAACTAGGCGGTGTGTGTTTGTAATACTTCTCATAAATAGTTTCATGTGATTCTTCACTTACCTCATGTGGAGCGAGAAACTCCATACCATTGCCCTACGCATATATTCAGCAAGCGTCATCTCGGATGAGTTTTCTGATAATTTGAATTTCTACGCATATATTCTGCGGCGTCATTGCAGGTGGCGTCTCTCGAGAAGAAGTCATCATCCTCAAAAATTCCTGAAAAGAAATATAAAAAGAAACGCATAAAAAGGAAAAAGAAAATCTTGTACAAAATAAAAAAAAAAACCTAAAAATTAATCTAAAAACAAATCCCGACAACAACGCGCCAAAATGATTTATGATTTTTCTTAGTTTTCGTAGTAGTAATTAAGATTTATTCTCTCGGACTTGCGAAGATTAAATTTAAAGGTCTAATGAAAATAATAAACAAAGGCGAGAGTTCTTTGGGCCTAGGATTCCATAGAATTCATATCAATAGGTTCAATTTATTTATTCTCAAAAATTAAAGCTCAATAAAAAAAAAAACACCGACTCTTATTTTTGCCAAGGTAGACTCTCAAAAGATTAATTGTATCCCCTAAGCATAGATTATCTAAACAAAGCATAACCTATCTAATTGAATAACAACCAATTTAATCAAATCATAATTCTATTCAAAATAATACAAAAGTCAAATAGAAAATAAAATAAATTCACCCATGTGTGAAGTTCGACTTCCTCAATCGACCCGGTGTTGCGGTTTAGTTCATCACGAAAACACACTTAAAATATTTATTCATGGCTCAAAAGTGTTTGCAAATGATGAAAAGGATAAAAATCAAATAAACCGGGAATTTACAACAGACTAAGAAGTGTTGCAATCCTCTCATTACGGTATGCGATAAAACAAAAGTGTTGTAGTCATCACATTCAACGGATCATTGGAAAGCACTGTTGCAAAACCAGGAATAAACCACGGTTTATTAACGACGAGCTTTCTCGACCTTATGTTCTTGGTGTTCTTGGAGCAGTACGGTAAATTTACGCAATTTGATTCTCCGTTTGTTACCTCCCGGACTCTCTATCTCCTTCTCGGCTTCCCAGAGCATAGTAGATATACTCCACGGGACATCAAATCGGGCGAGTTAATACCATTATCTTCTTTCCCTTTTCACTTGCCAAATTACGAAGATTTTTATTCTCCTTTCCTCATCAGCTACACCAAAACATGATGTCAAATATCTTTCAACCAATGTAGAGTAAACTCCCGGGATATTATCTCCTCCAACAAATCTTTGAATTAACCGAAATATTCGTTCCTTTCTTTGACATAAAGTTCGATATTACTGCTGATTCTTTCTTCTCTTTGCGCGTCAAATATCTTCTGAATCTAGCCAATAACTCCAAGAAATCGAGCAGAATAAGGTTAATCGTTTTCCATGTTTATAAAAATCACGTGAGATCTTTCCTCTTATTTCCAAATTAACTCTATTACCTTTCTGTTTTAGTCGAACAGGATAATATCAATCAAACTTTTGAAAATCCTTTGAATATCTCGCCCAAAAATCTTCCCAGGGAAATAACGTGGTAACTCTGAGACTTGTCCTTTTTTTCTTCCACCATTTTTCCACTTAAAATCAATGTTCAAACGGAGAAGAAGGTCCCCCTTATCTGTGTGCTGAAGTGTGAATAGCAACATGTGTTAATTAGTAAATAGGGTACCCCTTAGCAACTGGCGCCCCTTAGTAACAGGTGCCCTAACCAAGTTTGAAAGTCCGAATAACACTTGTCCTCCCGATTTGCAAATAACAATTTTCAAGCCAAATCTCACAAGAGCTTATTCTTCTAAAAATAACGAAAACAAGTTTATTAGAGAAATAATGAGTCCTAGCTAATGTAATTATGGGTGAAAATGTGTCGCACTTTCGTGCTTATCAACTTACAGGAGCATTCCTTTTTTTTTTTTTTTGAAACAAGGCGACTTGAACATGTAGATCAGTAGATTGTTATTTATAAAAAAGAGAGATCTGAAGGATTCTGCACTATTCACAACACTGAATAGATTGCAAGTTTTGTCTGAACTATTCACAGTTAGCAAAGATGAAAAGGATAAACCCTTGGTTGTATTTCTTTCAAGCGATTTCCAGGTATGTTTTGATAAATAAATTTGTTTACTAAAAACGCTCCATTAGTTATAGTATTGATAAATTTTTGCAAAATTTTAGTTGTCTTTTGTTTTGTTGACTAATAACTGCATTTAGTATCTTCATGCCCACCATCTTTGTATTAATGATATTGTTGTTCAACGATTTGACTTTAAGTTGTTTAATAATTTTAATTTGATTTGCTTCTTTATCTCGTAAGCATATGTTCTTGGCTTTTCAAGACATTTGAAGTACAACAAGTGTTACACGAGGGTCTAGAGATGGGTAAAGTTTGACAACATGCTCAATCTACTTTTAATTAAACGTCATATTGTATCCCACTTACTTTGAAAATTGTATCATTGTCTTGGCTCAAATGGAAGAGCACATGGTTTTCAACCATGTAGTTGTGGAGTTCGACTCCCACGAGATGGCATTCTTACTTGGGTATGATGGGTATACTAAAACTTCACCTTCTTCCGATGATAAAAATAGTGATTCCATTATTTGATCTTTGACAAAGTAGGAATCCAACAGAAGATATGGAGTTGGACCAGAGTCTTGGAGAAGCTTTTAAGAAGGAATCTCTCTCATTCTCTCTTGAAGGGTAAACCTTCAGGTGACTGCTAATATAGTTTTCACGGGTTATCGGAGTAGCTTAAATTTACTTCGGGATATCCTAGCTTTGTTCATACATAATTTTTCAATTGGGGATTTCTTCACTAAAGAAATTAATTTTATGGTCTCTTCTTTTTGTTATATATTATATACTATACTATATGCACTAAATTTAATTTTTAATTTTGATGTTAACTTAATTCTCAAATTTTCGTTTTTTTTCTTAGGTTTCTTAGAACCTTTATGCGGTGTTCATCACTTCGGAGGTAAGTCATAAGGATATATTGTAGGGTCGGTTGGTAGGTATGTTGATGACTGCGAATTAGTTACCAATATCATGTATCTCTTAACAAGCACAGTACCAATATAAAGTAAATGAAAATAGGAGGTTCTTTATTGATATCGAGTTTTGGAGAAAAACAATAGGATATAAGTGATTTATTCGAGGGAACTCCATGAGAAATTATTTCTTATATGACTATTCATGATTTCATATTGGATTATCCATGAATTAGAAGCCCGTAAAAGGAAATTTCAATGTGGAATGAAATTATTTGCAAAAATAAATTCCTCATGGATTATCTCGGTAGAAAGTAATTTATCATGGGTTACTATCTTAACCCTCACCATAGATTATTGGCTCAAAATAACTGGTTTGTTCATCTATAGCTTTTGTTTACTAGCTTTTTTTCCCTACTTCTTATCTTTAATTATTATTATTATTATTTAATTATTTCATTATTATAGGATGTGCATAATTCACATTTTTTGTTTTGTTTTATAGAACAATTAATTGGTCCAGCTTACCACTCCGGTAACATCTTTATGTTCTTGCCTTTTTGCGTTCATCCATCCACTTGAGAATAACAATAATAAGAGTCGGTAGACTCTGCATTAATTGCATTGGCTAATAATTCCGGGGGTGAAAGTATATGACATGACAATTAAAAAACGCATCACATTTATAGAGAGGCCAACTGGAACCCCACACCTAATCTCTTTCTACCTCACTCAGATTTGCAGGTCCATATATATTACACATATATTAGTATATTTTGCGTCTTAAGTTCATGCGGCAGACTTCTTAATACATTTGAACGATATTCTCTTGGAGGATACCTTAGTCAAAACTGCTACAATAAAGCGGGTTTAAACAGCACCAATGCTACCTAAAGGCATGTGGCGAATGGCGATTTTATCAATCGTACCCTATGGTGATGCTTTGGTTGTCCTAGATTATAATTCTAATAAAGAGGATGGAGAAATAGCCACTACGGGAAAAATCATCATTTACAAC
>JAJJWW010002112.1:0-49676 GCA_023531295.1 Papaver armeniacum | reverse complement strand
CAAACGAGCCAAAACCGAGGTTTTCCCGGACGACCCAGTAAAGCCCGTTGACCTGGCTCAGCTGGTGTTCAACAAGCGAGGTTAGGGTTGGAGAAATGCCGGCTTGTGAGTAAGCGGGTTAACCGATCCGACCGTGAAGCCGCGGGTACAACGTAAACCGCAATTATTAAGTTATGAGCGTTTTCCTCCCATCCATACGTGTCTCCCCAGGGTGTAAAGCAAAAAACCCTAGCTTAACTTATCTTCTTTTCTTTCTTCTTCTCCTCCGTTTACGCGGCCATCGCACAGAGGCCACTGAACTTTCCCTCTCGTCGAGTTGCTCTCCCTTTCTCTCATGCGCTAAAGTGATATCCCTCTCGCGATTGCTCTCAGCTAGACGAATAGGTATTAGGTACTTTCTTCAATTCTTCTACTGAATCTGCTCTCTTCCTTTCCTTTTTCAATCTTTATCTTATTTCTTCACACTGAATCAATTTGTTCAAAATGAGAGATAGAGATGGGAGATCGAGATGGTAATGAAGTAGAACTGGAGAAAGAAAGTAAGGTTCACTTATAGGGGTTTGAATTATGGGATTACAGGGTTTTGATTACTAATTGAATTTATGTTTAATCGGCAGTATCACCTTCTTTCCTCTTTCTCTCTGCCAAGTTTAAATAACTTTATCTAATAATAAATTCGTCCATGGGTTTTGAACAGGGAAAGTTTTGGAGGACACCATGAAATTGAAATCACAAATGGATCTAAAGCTATGCATGGCTTCTCGAGGTGTACATCAAAGGGGTAAGTAAATTCGGAAAAGATTGGATTTCTATCATTATAATTGATTTTCAAGAAGACCCAATTTATAATTTTTGTATTTTTTGGTTCATTGGATGGACAATTACGAAACAAGTAGTATCTAGTGGTTACGGATTGAGAAACCTAGTGGTAATGCTCAAGGATTAATGGATAGTAAGGTTGAGGCATCAAGTTTTGTTGAAATATCTAGGGTGAGGGTTTGGCCGTTTGAGGTTAGATTTTGTTTGTGTTTTCTTGAAAGATTTACTTGCTTTGAAGTGATGTTTATGCGGTAAAACATGAATGGATGATCTATAATCTAGTACTTATTAGTCTAATTTTTGCTGTTATTTTGATTTAGTTGAGCGAGTGATTTCGTGTGTTGTTTATTTGATTTTAGTGACGGCATAGTGTAATCTTGATAAGTGTAATTGCTTGCTTGGTTGTCTACGTAATGAGAACAAATTTAAGTTGTAAAATCGAGTTTCGCTAGAATGTTGAGAAATCTTAGATTGTGTAGCATACATGAATGAATGAATGAACTATGTAGAGCTGCTATATTGTAGAAGCGACAAGTGAAGTGTATGCCTAGCTATCTATGAATTGAGATGGAATGTGAGAGGTATAAAATTGATCTTTGTTGAATGGGGATATGAATGTACTAGTAGGACACTAATATCTCCATAGAGTTAATCTAGTGTTGGATTTGCTAATTGAGAAGTGTATACTTCCTCCACTATCATAGCATATTTGTCCCGTTTGTTGTACACTTTGATTTAATTAACACGGAGTTGTTTTGAATCATGCTTTGTCTTTGTAAAAGCAAATTTACACTAGCCTTGTTTTTGTATCTCTTGTTTTGCGTACTTGCGGTATTTGCAAGATGGACAAAAAATTCTTCCTCCATCATCTACGAACTCGGATTCCTTGTTCAATCAATTGCAGAGACCAAACCCCATTTCGGTTTTCAAAAATATGACAATGTCGTTGGTGAGTAATGGTGGATTGTTGCCCGCTAATCGAGGGGAGGAGCACAAGGGGTTCAATCATTTAAGAAGAAGATGGAGTTTGAAATTGAGCAGACGGGTTTGATTTGTGTTGAATGGATATGTCTTTGATTTTATGTTGAAATTGAATGCATCCGTGTTTGGTTTTTGTGTTGATTAGAGATTTGAATATAGTCAAAGCAAACATGACCACAAATTAACTTATTTAAGTTTTGATTCAACATTAATTAAACAAACCGGGTTAACTCCGTAACCCATAGCTTTACCCATCACGAGCGCGGGTCAAGAAATAACCACCCGTGAAGAATATCGACCCGCGGGTTTTGGCCTCGTATTAACCCGAACTCCGTAACTCCAGAATAAGCCAGCCCCGGCCCGCCCGTTTACCGACTCTAGTATGGAGCTTAATGACGCAGCAACTCTTGACCTCGCACTACACCATCTACGAGTTCAATGGCACTAAGCTGGTTTATCGAGGATATTATCTTACCAGTAGTAACGGGTCCCATGAAAGTTAACGCCCGCTTCGATGTGGTGAACACGCCTTCACCCTACAATGCCATTATTGGACGAAAATGGGTCCACAAACTTAAGGGAGTCGCATCCACCTACCATCAATACCTTAGGCTCCCCTGCTCCTTTGGGTAATGGAAATCAAGGGTGATCAGAGTTCCAGAAGGAATGCCGGGCAATGCAAATAAAATCAACAATGAAGAAGATGAAAAAAAAAGAACCGCCGAGGCCCGAACAAAGCAATATCCAAGGACAAAGCCATCGATCATCACTTGGAAGAAATCTCAAAAGGAAAAAACTTGTCTAAGGAACTCCGTAGGGAACACGGAAGCATCAACATCAAATGCTAACCGGGCGCTCCGCTAACAAAGAATACGAGCCTACAAATAGCAATTAAAGAAAGTCCCCACCTTGGGGAAACCGAAACACGTTTACATCCTTGGAGGCAGTGAAGGAAGTTAACATAGCGACGGAGCGGGGCCCAATAAAGATCAAGATAGGAACTCCTAACGGGCGGAGAACGCAAGCCCTCACTAATAAAACTACTAAAGGAATACGCGGACATCTTCGCATGGAAACTATTCGATATGCCCTGAATAGACCAAAGACAGTACAACATGAGCTGCTGATTAAACCCTGCACACCCACAATACGAAAAAGATACGAAAGGTGGCTACAGTATCCTGGCAGTGAAAACTAACTGCGAAAACTGTTGGAGGCCGGTTTATAAAGAAGTCAAATATCCTACTGGATTCCCTAACATGGTAATAGTACCAAAGAAGAATGGAGGGTCATAATGCATCGACTTCACCAACTTGAACAAAGCATGCCCCCAGGATAGTTATCGAATTTGACATTGATCGGCTAATCAATTGTGATGAAGGATACGAAGAGTTATCATTCATACGGATACTCACAGGTATAACCAACTATTTTGTAGAAGAAGATCGGCAACATACAGCATTTTACACACCCCACGGTCTCTATTGCTATCTAAGGATGCCTTTCGGACTGGAATGCGGGGAGCAACGTGCAAAGGATGGTCGATGCTATTTTCAAGCGAGTGGATCGGCAGGACCCTAGAGGTCTATGTTGACGATATGCTCGTAAAGAGCAGATTGAGGAAGAACCACCACCAGGATCCGAGGGACATCTTGACTATGAGAGAAAACACATGAAGAAGGTAAATCCGGAAAAATGCACGTTCGAGTAACATCGGGGAAAATTCCTTGGGTGCACAGCTGCGACAAAAGGGCATTGAAGTAGATCCTAAAATCCGAGCCATAATAGACATGCCATCCCCAAAGAACCTAAAAGAAGTACAAAAGCTCAATGGATCCCTAGCAGCCACAGGAAGGTTCATCTCAAGATCCTGGGATAGGTGCAAACTCTTTTTTAACATAATCAAAAGGGGGACGAAATTTGAGTGGACGGCATATTGCGAAGAAGCTTTCCTAAGCTGCCAAACAAGACGGCGTAGATCCCTATCCTTCGAGAACCAAACCACAGCCCTAGGCCAGCGCTATACATCAGCAGAATGCACGATGCGGTAAGCGCAAGTATTTGCCGGAGGACCCACACAAGAGGAGCAACCGTCTATTATGTCAACAGGCCTAGCGAATTGCAAACTACACAAGACCGAACAACTAATCTTAGCCGTCGTATGGTCTACATTAAACGGAGGACGTACTTCTTAACGCATGACATACGTATCCCATGCCGAGCGCCTTAGAAGCTATCCTCAAAGAAGCGAAGAAAGGCAGGACGCATAACGAAATGGAGCACATACCTCACCAATTTAATATCCACTATGAGCTTGAACACTCTCGAAATCGCAAGTGTTAGCGGACTTTCTAAGACCTACCTTTGGACAACGAAGAAGAGGTGCGCATACAAGGACGGAGGGCCGCGGGTGCCTCAAATGGAAAACAAAAGGAGCCAAATAACATTCTTGAACAGTAACCCACGACAATGGGAGGTCTTTACGAAACGGATCCAAAAATGTAGAGGGCGCGAGATAGGCATCGCCATCTCGGGTAGGCCTTAGAATGGGGTTATTTTAGCTACGAATTATACCGCAAGTGCCACGGTGTCTTGGTTGTAGGATCGAGCAAGTGGGGTCTAACCACAGAGACTTGTGGTGCCGATACTGACCTAAAGGCTTACTTCTACTGAATTTCGAGGTGGTAATGTGTAACACGGGGGTTTTTGTTTGTCGACGGCGAAGTTGTGATGGTGGCTTGAACTAAAGTAAAAGAAATAAAATGTGACAATGGGAAGTACCGGGTGGTGAATCCACCACTAGACTCTTTGCTAAGGCAATTCAATTCATGTTATGTTCTTATACCTTCCTAAGGATGATTCTAAAGAGTAATGTGTCACTAATCTTACTAATCCCCCTAGTAGAGAGTGTCTTATTAAGTACACTCTATCACGAGGTTTCTAGTCAATTACTAAGCATCACTCATACCTTATTAAACACATAACACCTTCCTTGGTAGTTAATGGAGAGTTGATTCACTTTTCACTCAATTCTCTCCTAGTATTGGCTGTCTTCTTGAAGACAAACCAAATCACAAGAGAATTTGGTTAATTAGCTAACTACTTTCCTATTTCATTAAGCACAATAAGAAAAGCAACATCAAACTCGATTTTCTCAACATAAAATCCGGGGTTTCAACAACACCCTTCAAATGATGGAATTAAAACATACTAAGACTACAAATTAAACCCTAATTGATACATCAAGCAACCTGTGCATGCCCAAAATCAACTTCTTCTTCATCTATTTATACATGCACAAGAAAATATCCCCAAACCCTAATTCTCAAAAATTGAAATAAAAATTAAAATAAACCTACATACCTCTACTCAATCGCTTCTCTCCTCCTCCGTCAATCGTCTCGCAACTCCATGCTTGATTGATTGATCAACCTAACCCTAGTTCTTCCTATTTCTCACTTAGCCTACAGAAAGAAGCTATGAGAGAAATGGGAGAGAGAAGCTAGGGGGAAAAGGGTGCTGTTGGAGGTCAAAAAGTGATGGTGACAGGAGAGGGTGAGTTGGGTGGTCCTCTGGGAAGAAGGGGAAGGGGTTTGGCGAAGATGGTTTCGAGAGAAGAGAAAAAGAGAAGGAGAAGAAAAGAAATGAGGTGGTCGATGGGGGTATAGGGTGTAGGAGTGATTCGATGTCGAGCGGGTGCATCGAAGATTGATGGAGGGCCTCGGCGCGTAGGATGAAGTCGGGTGCGATCTCGAACGCCTCCCGGGAGGTAAGCGGTTTTGGCTTGATCTAGTGTTGCACGGAGCAGCGATCTATGATGCACGTGGAGGCAGCGACCATTGGATGTGGAAGATAGAGATCTCAACGGCTGGAGTGTACGGGCTCGGATCCGGTCGCGGCTCGGTCTAGCTCAAACCCATGTCTTGAGATGAGTTGCTACTTGTTGGGTTGCAACCGTTGCGCGCGCGCCGCCATCGCTCCATGAATACTTGCCTCCGATTCTTCGCTCTTTTGCTCCTCGGGCCCGGACTTTATTTATTACCTAAAAACACAAAAATTAATTAATACAAATATTTATTCTCGAAAACAAAGAAAACACAGAATCTGGGATAATATCTGATTTCTAAGCGCAAAAGATGAGTAAAATGCCAATAAAAAGGTGTATAAATATGCACTATTTGGCACTTTCATCAAATACCCCAAACTCAATTTTACTTGTCCTCATGGCTGAAATGTAAATGAAGAAATCCTAACTATACCCCTGTCGCAGGTCGAATGCATTTAAATATGCACTAAGCCTTTAAACCCTAGGTGTCCCTAGTGGACGAGTTATAGTCTCGTGAGGGTTTACTGGAGGTGTACCCACAAAACCTTCTCCAACTTCGAGTGTAAAAGAGTCTCTCAAGCATCCAAGGAGCTATGAGGAGATAGAGTTTTGATGCTAGTAATGGGTTAGAACTACCAAAGAACGCCTTCTCATCCTTAAGTGCGAGCCAGAAGTAACCATACCATATGAAAGAATTCTGGATTCGATTGTGATCATAAGTCTCAACTTCCGCCTCACCATTAGGGTTTTATGATAATTGCACTCAAAAAGATCGCTTTTTTTGGTCTCTCTCATGTGTGCGCAGGAATAAAGAGAGAAATCCCGCACACGTTGTAGGCAAGAAGGATAACTCTTCCGAAATAAAAACTGAGACTCCACGAAATGTGGACAAAAAAGAATCTTTTTCCGATGATCTCTAAGGAAGGAAATCAACCATTAGAAAGGGGTGAGTACTCACTCACTTTTCACCCGATCGCTTAATATCACTCTCTCATAAGAACCATAGAAACGTCTTCAATCTTCTGGTCTTCGGTCTTCAAAGGTTGATGATGAACTTCTAAACTTCACAAAAACTTGACAATTTTTAACTTTTCTACTCAAATTCCTTGTTGTTTGGATTTTTCTTTTCGGAACTCTCTTTAACATGGTGGTAGCAAAAATAAAACTACAATTTTTTTTTTTTTTATTTTTTTTTTTATTTTTTATTTTTTTTTTTTATTTTTGATTTTTTTGATTTTTTTTTTTTTTTTTTTTTTTTTTATAATAAGTGAAAATAAAAATAAAAATAATGAAACAACTAACTCCATGGACAAAGGACTTTATCACTCAATTTTTCCACAACTTGTATTGTATTGATTTTATAAATTTTATTAATTCTCATCCTATTTTCTTTTCTTTGTCACAACATAAACCTTGGACTATATCAATTTTTTCTTTCAATATTCTCGATGATGTTCGTTTGTTGACGATGATGTGTTTCTATGGGTCTTGGCTGATTGAGAGAGATGATGCTAACTACAAATCGGTATTTAGAAGTTTTCATCTTTAGACGTCACCCTCATGATTGACAAAAACTAGCACTCAAGAGATCAAAAGTAGTCTGAAATTGCGCGAAGTTGGGTAGCTCACCATTCCTACTCGAATTGACGTCACGGTGACACACACTCTAATGCCTTTTCTAGAAAGTTGCAAAATCAAGGTTGGTGCCTCACTTGATGTAAAATG
The DNA here is from genome assembly GCA_023531295.1 of Papaver armeniacum. NCBI lineage: Eukaryota > Viridiplantae > Streptophyta > Magnoliopsida > Ranunculales > Papaveraceae > Papaver > Papaver armeniacum. The sequence goes on along the minus strand of JAJJWW010002112.1, from coordinate 42,325 downwards.
GGTAGTCTCCACTATGGGTGATCACAATTCTACTACCGAATATCTAAACAGCACCTAATTCGCCCTCCCGCATGGTTAAATCCAACTTTAACGCTCTAATCAACTAAGAAACCTGATTGTGTTTTCCCGCATTTTAACTTCATTGTTTTGTCGGATTCTCTATGTAAACATAGCGAAGCATGCTAGTGACTCTAAAATCTCAAAAGTTGGAGGTTTTTATTTGCAAAAAGAGTTTTGATTTTTTTTTTTGATTTTTTTTTTTGTAAAATTAAAAGATAAAATAAAAGACTAAAAACTCTAAATGTTTTGTAAAATTAAAAGATAAAATAAAAGACTAAAAACTCTAAATGTAAATGCAAATGCACCCCCAAAACTAAATCAAACATTGTCCTCAATGTGTCTACATAGAAAAAAATTTAAAACAACGGTCACATACCATGAGAACTATGCCGATAAGAGAAAGGGAAGAGATTACCTATGTCGAGCGGAGCAAGGTTGGAGCCTTCATTAATCAAGGCTAGAATCCAATATTCTCAGCGGAGATCATACCTGATTAACACAATATATGCATAATAAGACTCAACCGATTCGAGAAAAGAAAAATTTAACAAGTCCTCACTGGATATATACAATGAAAATTCACCATATTACATTAACAATCTAAAGAGTTGAGGATCAACCCAATAGAAAATATATACAAACATCAACAGCCTTACACAGATATAACATGAGAGTGCAAGTAAGACCGGCAGATGCGAAGGAGTTTCCAAACCTAAACTTGTGAACGGTGTGTTTTTGAGCACAAAATCTCGCAATTTTAAAGGTACATCATGCAAAAGGTCTAACTCAAAAATGAGGTTTTGCTAATAATAAAAGTGCACATACACATTCCAACCGTGCTCCTAAGAGTGTTATACTTTGATGCAAAATAGTCCAAGAGGACTTGGGAAGCACAAAGCTCTAGGCCTAAGTTAGGCATTTTTAAAAGTTGGTTTTGCAATTTTGTTACAAACTACACCTAGGTTTGGTGGAGGATTTTCAATTTGTGACTTAGGAGAGAAAGTAGGTACATCTAAGTTGTTTTCATGCATAAGATCACTACACCAAATCATGGATTTTGCAACATATTATTTCGTGGAGTGTGCAACGTATATTGATCGTTTACTATTTGCACGCCAATATACGTTGCACACCCGAAAATACGTTGGGCAAAATCAGCAATAATAATTTAGCATATTAACTTAATGGAGCAACGTTTTTATATACTATTCCAACGTTTACAAACGTTATATATTGATGGCATTTATGTGATATCATACATTTACATGGGCTTTTAGTAGTCTTGATTTTTAATATCAGATTCTTATTTCTTTTATTTTAGAAAATCTTAAAACTAATTCCCAAATTATTCCCTCTCATTTTTTTTCACAAAATTATTCTCCCTCCCAAACTTGAATCAACAAAGAAATTTCCCCTCATTTTCCCTCTAATCCCACACATTAACTTCCCAAAATGTTTCACCAAATATTTTCAGTTCAAATTTATTACAATTTTTTTCTTCCTCGGACACATTTATTCCTCATTTCTCTCTCTCTATCTCTCTCTCTCTCTCTCTCTCGTTTTTCTTCAGAGTTTTTCTTCAGAGGAAACCCTCTTTCAGTTCTTCTCAAAATGAAATCTTCTTCTAATCACATGAGCGTAGATTAAAACCTAGATCTATTCTCCGAATCCTAGAAATTAAAACCTCAACCCAAACCTTAAATCTCGATCTAATCTCTCAATCTTAAAAAAACCTAAACCTAAAAACTCAAATTTGTTCCTCAAATCAAAATCGGTTCATCTAATAGTTGATTATCAATGGGTATAAGCCATTATCTTGCTATTACTGGTTGTTTAATTTTTGATTTTGCCGCCTTTGTTTGAAAATTGTTTGAGTTGACTCCGTGGAAGTTGAGACTTACTTCGTGTATAGGTTTTGGCAAACTTTAAGGCATGGGTTTGTTTGTTTTCGCCAAGGGCTCATTAAAGTTGTTTTGATGTCAAAACTCCTCGTAGAAGGAATGATTTGCATATGTATTGGGTTTGTGTATTTGTGGTGGACTTTGAGTCATCTCATACTTAGGAGTTTATTCATCTATTTTTAAGCATGGGTACCTTTATAATTCAATTTTTATGTGTGTGGAGAAGTTTAAGAGTTTATTCATCTAGATGTTGTTGTTGTCTAAGCATGACTACCTTTTTAATGATTGAAACACTTGACGGGCAATGGGCTATGTGCTAATCTATCATACTAATGTATTCGCTATATTATATATGCCATTGTAGTATCATCTGGTAAGAAAATCATAATACTTTGAAAGGGTTCTAGCTTTAAAACAACGAAAAATCTCATGTGTCGAAAGCAAAATTTGAATCACATGGGTAGAACTGAAATTTACATTGAGTAATTTGAATCATTGTTGTTATATATGTTGTTGTTAGATCATGACAAATTCTAAAGTAAGGTTAATTTGTGTTTTAGTGCAGGTTTTGTAGAGTACAATTGCAATTCTAAGGACTTGAAAGGGTCGGGTAACTGTTCGCCTTTTGTTGCATTCTTTCCTAACTACTACCGCTCTGTTGGGAAGGGGTGAAGTCCTGTCGGGCCAAACATTGTGCCTCTTGGGAATGTGACTCTTTTCCTTATTTTACAAAACCATTTTATTTATAAACCTCCTCCGATTTCCCTGTTCTATAATCAAGTTTCTACTCCCTGTTTAAGTGTCAAGTTCTGAGTGTCAAAGAGATTACATATTTGCACAATTTAGTTTGTCATGTGTCTTGATTGTTGAAGTGCCGCATCAATCAAGAAGGAGATTGTCAGTATCTCGGGAGACGATATGCCAATCAACCATACTAGATCATTGTGGGGGTATATCTGTTTTAAGGACATAGAGAATTTCTCTAGCCTCAATCCACTGTTTGCTATTTCTATTCCCTAATTCTATGTCCTCTTCTTTCAATTGTCTTATTGATTTGAATTCTTGAATTACTTTGAAAATGTGTTTATTATACTCATCGGTATGTTTATGAAGTTGGGTATTGAATGAAATACACCAACATTGCATTTGTGGTAAGTATAGAGGATGAATTGAACTAACAACAATATAGAGTTCTTTTGCATAGAACGTGTTTGATAAAATGCCATTGTGAAATATTTACAAGTCTATAATTCTTGTACTTGTAATCTTGGTTGTTTCTTACATTAACATGTCTCTTCTACTTGGTATATTTTCCAACAATCTTAAAACTATTAGTCTTTATGAAATGTACTAAGTTATCTTCCTACTTGATTTTGTGATCACTAAAAGAAGAGAACAATGGCGTTGTGTAGTGATCGCCATGAACTTAAGGCGCACAAAGAAAATCCTCTAAAGCAAAAGTTTTGACAAGGATTAGCATGACAATTGTTTCAAAAGGTATGTGAAAAATTTTAGAATTGTTTCTTCTGAAATCTTACAAACTTGGGATGATTATGGTGAATTTGGTAAAATGTTCAGTTTGCACATCATTTAGATATTCGGGTATATCTTTTTACTGAAAAGGAATTTGGTTTAATCCTTTTGGAAGTGTATACTAGACATCCTGATGATACTCCCCACCAAATTTCGGAATTTTTGAAGTAGTGGAAGTATTTTTTAGAAATTTGAGAAAGTTGAATCTTGTTTGTGCGAAAATTTCTGAAGAGCTGGAAAATCATCCTAGTTCGGTGAGTGATTTTCCAATCCCCTGTTTCTCTTTTGATTTTATGGTTAAACTTAACTTGTAGATCAGGATGTTAGATTGAATATCTACTTTGAAATTCACCATTTAGAATTACTATGCAAGAGATAATATAATTAAGATCATTGCTCGTGTCCGCCAAGCGATTAGTTACTACGCAATCTCGCTTGCGACCAATCATGATTATGTTTCAACGTATGGAACTAGATGGTTTGTGTGAAACCATTTCTTTTCATGTTTATCATGTACTTATACATGGTACAACAAGTTGTCAAAGATTAAGTTCATTCTAGTCTTGACCCTGAGAAAAATGTGTTGCCTTTTGAACAAAGTTAGAAGGATGCATTTCGTCTAAGACTAGTACAATTGAACTTTCACTTTGTATTTCGTTGGACATTGTGATGTGTGGATCGAAAGTATGTCCTACGGATAGTTACTAAGCAAAGTAATTACGGATCAAATTGCGTGGTTTGTGTGTAACCATTTTGATTCGACCATGTTGGACATATATTTTGGCTATGTTATTGTATGAAAAATTAGTGTTCAGGGAAGGTGCATTTAAACTTGTACATTGTGGCACTGTGGTGAGTGATTCCAAAATCAGTCAGAGAAAGCCCCAAATGCCGGATGATTTAATTATCTTATAAGTTAAATATGAGAAATTAAAAGGCATGACAAGAAAAGTTTGAACCTGAAACTGGTGTTCTGTCCACACAATTAAACCCCCGAAGTGGTTGATCATTGTGATAGTACCTATTGCACCGTTGGTATCAATTAGGTACTAAACTTAACTTTTGAGAAGTTTAAGCCTGAAACCTAAATGACACAGTTAAACCATGGAGATGGTTGATCATTTTGGTAGTGGTATTGGGTGTGCTCGGCCTTAGCTATTAAACCAGAGCATACGAAAAGAAGGCCACCAATCTGTAAGAAGTATAAATCTCCTACCTTGCTGTGAGGGGATTTATTTATGAAATTATTTTATGTTCCAAATTAGGCATGAGTGATAATGAAGCAAAGAATTTGGATATAAGGGCGGACAACCTAATATCAAAACCAAGGTGTTACGGCATATCACTAATGCCAAAGTGACATGTGTTAAGAACATAAATTGATTGAATTGACTTGTAGCTATATGCTTGAATTTGGAAAGGGATGCCAAAGCCTTTTCAAAGCAAATGTGTATTAGCTACAAAATTTATAATCTCTAGAGAATAGTCTCACAGACCACGCGTGATAAAGAATAAAATTCTAGATGACTAGAGATTAATGAGTTATCGAGGGAATGGGTTTTAGTCTATTGTAACATGAACTTTCGTAAAAACAAACTCCCTACCTTGTTGATTGGAGATCCCATGATCTTGGTTCAAAGAGACAACAAACATATGTAAAGTTCGAAGTAAAACACCGTAGAAGATGTAAAACTTCTTCTACTCATTCCTATGGTCCCAAGCCCTGAAAAGGAAGAGGGAGAAGGTTGGTATACTCCTCATTTTGACATTGATTTTCTATCATTCCTCCTGGTAAGTTCTCTACTTTTCACTTGTTTTTATGTATCGTTGTGATGTTTCAAGTCCGATGTGGCCGCTATTTGATCGTACTATACCGAAGTGTCAGCAATCGGATCAAGAATATTTTGCTACCAGTTCTTGACATTGATTTTCTATCATTTTTACCGTAAGGGTTCTCTACTTTTCACTATTTTTCTATATGTATCTTTAAAAATGTAATCCCTCACCCTTCGTATAAGGTGCAATTGGACTTGATGTTTTGGGAGGTTTGCAAGTGTTGTTCCAAATCTTATGCAACTCCTTAGCTCTGGAAATGCCGATGTTCGAGAATGTGTCTACACCAATGACCTATCTTTGTCCTATAAACTAACTCTTAGTCTGGATGTAAATTTTGTCTTGTTTCTACTTTCTTGCCGCTCTTCAAAGACCTTATACACTCAAGTGATGAAGAAATTTTTGCTGATATGCTTGGGCACTGCCGATATCTCTAAGGACGTAATCGAGGCTCGATTGAGGCTCGAATCTGCTCACGATTTGTGAATCTTTTATTGTAAGTTATTATTGAAACACATACTAATTTTGTTAAACATGAATCTATGAGTTAGTATTGAAGTGGTTGTTGTAAAAAACTAGTTATGTTCTACTTCCTTTTGGATTTTGTTTTGGTTCTTTTTATATAAGTATAGATTTGAGATATAATTGGTCACATCGACATAATTTACTTCTCTCAACCACCCATATCCTACCGCCGCAATGGTCTTTAGTTTGTGTTATCGTTTAGTTTACTTGGTTTCTCAATTAAGAGTTCTCTTTGTTCTCTTGAATGCAGACAACATTTATCATCTCTGTTTGCAACCCTACAAAAACTTGGGAATGTTTAGCAGAAGCGTCGGTTGGCTCTGAGAAACCAAAAGGTAAGACTGATGTTCACATAAATTTTGCCTTTGCTGAATTAGTAAATTTCCCCTTGACTAATTATTGTTCCAACAAGGGACAACTATTTTTACCCCATTTTCAATCGCTGATTTTCAAAATGGTAAATGATCATAAAATACATTTCGGATTATATTCAAGTTTTTGTAGGGTTGTTGAGTTTCACAAAGAAGAATGTATCGCCAAAGTTTTGATCTCGGTGCTTGGTTTTGTCCCATCAAATTATATGCTGTTAAGGAAAAGTGCCTTGCACCAGCTCCTGTGTCATCAAGCGACGAGGTAAACTTTACTTATGCCATATCTCTATTTGTATATAAATAATAACTGATGATTTGGTATCATTGTGAAATGGAAGCATTAACTAATAAGTTAGCAAAAGAACTCCAATTGTGAAATGGTAGCTTACTAGACACTTGATTCCAATTTGTTTTTCCTTCTTTAGTCGAATGGATTGAGAATAAGTTATAAATTGATGGATTGTGATGACCAACGTATGTTCATATGAAAAATTGGGTCTTTTAGTTGATCTACAATGGTATATGAAGGTGCGTAAATCATTTTAATTATCGCGGATTTTTTACCGAATTATCGTTTAATGAATTATTTTTTTTACTCTGTAAATAGGTTTGCAACGTATATAAGTGTTGCTCAAATTAAAGTAATACGTTGCCTAAATTATTGTAACCACAAGCACAAATTAAAAAATCCGTTGCTCTAAAACGTTGGTAAAGAAATCGACGTTTATTTGCGCGCACTAATTAATTTTCCAACGTATTTTCGTTGCACATAAATTTGCTACGCCTATTCCCACCGTATATACACGCTGGGTGAAATTCATTGCAACGCGTATATCCGTCCTAAATCGGCTGTTTTGGTGTAGTGGATCATTTGCACCATCACATACTTTCCTAAGGTCGAAGAGGGTAAATCATGTTCACCAAAGATAGAACAATTCATCAATCACCATGTCATAATCATCAGAGCAAGGCAACATATTGTGATATGGCGGGAATCGGACACAACAATAATATCATGATCCAAAAGAACATTAGTGTCAATGTAAGATTCATCCTTTCCTAAGTCACAAACAAGTTGTGTAGCATGCTCACATTCATCAAGAATTTCACAAACCCAAGCTCGTAATCAATATCACATATATGAATGTTAAGAAGTGTCATTCATAGGGTTCACTGAGAGGAGACGCCTAACGCCTCCGAACTCAAAGATTCTATCATATTATCCGCATACACATGCTCTTCTAACATATCATAATCATCATCATCATCATCATAACAAAAATGCATTTCCTATTAGCATTTCTAGATACTCATTTACCTCTAGATTAGGTTCATATTCAAAGTGTTCGTTGCATGAGTAGGAAGAGAAACACTATTTTCAAGATTTTCTTTATTAGGGACAATAATCATTCTATCATGAACTGCCTTCCATTCTTCCTTTTCTAAATGAATCATGTTCATCTTTAAGAACATGTGACATTGTTCAATGGAGGGAGAGTCTTCAATAGTGGGTATGCATGTTTAATATGAATCATTATTACATGGTTGTGCATATGGTTCACTAGAGAAGGGAAATTCAGACATGTTGCTATATGGATGATCATGCATTGCATTCAATTCAAGCCTAGATTTTGCTCCATGAGCGTTTCCATTAGTGATTGTAAACAAGTGAGCCTGGGAGTATAAAATTGTTCATCTCCCACCGTGGACTTGATACATGTGCTCATGATGGTTAGGGTATGAGTACTCAAGGTCGGGCCCCGAGAAGGCTCATAATATGCCCTAAAATCATTATGGTCTCGTGGGGTTTCATACCGTGAAGCATGCCCGTAAGCAAGCTCTCTCTAATGGATTTGTTTCCATCCCTGCATGCAGACCAAAATCCCGACATGATTTATCAACTCAAATTGAACTCAAAGCCCACCAAGTGGACTAAGTTTGGTTTTGGTGGGATTGGTTTGGTTTATTGGGCTGATTTGGTTTATTGGGTTTCATTTGGTTTGTCAAAAGTTTGGTTTATTTGGGAAGCCCAAAGTTGTCAGGCTCAATTTGGTTTATGTGGGCTTTGGTCTTGCACAGCCTCCAATGTGCACAACTCAACAGATGTGGGCTTAGTTTAGTTTAAGCCCAAGAATGAGCCGGCAATTAGGGGGGGCTTAGTTATTGCACCCGCCTTGGGCGTGTCTAGTGGATGGGCTTCATTGAAAACACCAGCAGAAATTGGTTTAAGTGGGCTGGTTTATTTTACAGCCCAATGCACAATGGATCTCGATTTATGCAAAACAGCTATGGCACGGCTCAAGCAAGGGTTACGGGTCGTTGATGCATGTGCCGGGCCTGGATGCATTCATTCACTAGCCCATTCAATTCAGCAAGTTATCACGGAGTTAAGCACAAAATAGAGCTTACAATCATCCAAGACAAAGGTGGTGTATGCAAAGGGTTGCAGTCGATATGCAAGGTTAAGTAAAACCGCACACATCACGATGCAGAGTCCGTGCCCACGTTGCAGCAAGGCTTACAATTAGCCAAGCAACTCATGCACTTCACAGTAGATAGCTCAAAAGGGGATTAGCACATGCCCGCTGAGCTCCAAACTCGAAATCATGCACAAGTTGGTTACCTGTTACCTTCTCTATGGTCAGCAGAAGGACCAGAGCACTAAGGGAAAATGTAACCCAAGCATGGATTCCGGTGTTCTCAATGGGATTTCAAACAAATATGCAATGCACAACCTCGAGCATGCACAGGTAAGCTCGGGATAAGATTTAGCACAAGGTTAACAAGGCATGCGGGGGTCTGGCTCGACACTTGGTTCCACAAACTTGGGTCGTACAGGGAATGAGCTTACCAATTTGCACATGGGACTGAGCACGCAATGGGCCTGGCAACTGACTCGCTCAACAGCTCACACAAGGTATAGTGTAGATAAGGTGAGATGTCTCACTGGGTTCCTAGGGCTGCGGCTAACTCACAAATTTTCAGCTGGAGTTTAGCTCTAGTTACCGAGAGTAACACAAGACACAGATTTTTCAAATGCCACTGAGATATGCAAAAAGGTGGCAGGATAGCTAGTTTACAAACCTCATGCAACTCAACAATGTAACTAGTTTGTCAGGCAAGCATTTCTCAAAGATTCAACAGGTCACAGGGTTATGCACAATGAGTGTAAAAGAGTGTAAACTCAGTGTCTGTACTAGGTTTGGCACAATACCTTCGAGAGGGGGCTTCAGAGGGTTACAACTCGGGGCAGATGCACAACCGAGGGTCATAAAGACAGCTTGTTCATAGCAATGTCACAGGGGGAATACTGCACTAACTCTTAAGTCTCCAAGCGCCTTCCTTGTCTTTCTCCCTTTGGCTTGTCTCACTTGCTCATAGGCACTGCTCACTCGGCCAAGCAAATTTCCTCAGCCTAGGAAGTGCAAGCTATAGATGAGTTATCTTGAGACAGGCATGAGATAAATGGAGCTACAAGAGTAAAAGAAAATCTAAGTTATACAAAATTATACTAATAATGAAAGACTTCAATGCAAGGAAATACGCACTCGATGCAAAGATGCAAATGATGATGAAGTTAGACTACTATGCAAATGACAGATGCAAATGACAAGATGAGAAAAACTAGTATTTATACCTATGGATAAAGCAGTGTGAGAGTGGAGTGATACAAGTTACAAACTACAAAGGTAGAGATGTAAAAAAATGCTGAAAAGCAAAATTTTAGCCGAGTTACAATCACCGAATTAAACTAAACTAAACTACAACTAGAATGTTATATGCTTATCTTACGATGCACAAATTAGGCTACAAGATGATGCAAACCAACTAAGGAAGAACTAGCTAACAAAAACAACAACAAAATTATGAGGCAATGATGCAGTGACTTACTTGAAAAGATAGCTAAAGATGCAACTACAACTAAGTTATAACTACAGATGCTTTACTCTAAGTTATACTACACTGATACAAGCTAATATTTACAATGGTGGAAATGAAAATCAAGAAAGGGGCAAGCAAGAATCGATGTGATCACGCGCTAAGTCCCACAAGAATGACGCCAAAACTTGGTGGCACCGAGAATGGGTTATTTTAGCTCACGAATTATACCGCAAGTGCACGGTGTCTTGGTTGTAGGATTTCAGCAAGTGCGTCGAACCACGAGAGACTTGTGGTGCCGATATGTGACCTAAAGGCTTACTTCTACCGAATTTCGGGTGGTAATGTGTAACACAGGGGGTTTTTGTTTGTCGAAGCGACGAGAAGTTGTGATGGTGAACTGAACTAAAGTAAAAGAAATAAAATGTGACAATGGGAAGTACCGGTGGTGGTGAATCCACCACTAGACTCTTTTACTAAGGCAATTCAATTCATGTTATGTTCTTATACCTTCCTAAGGATGATTCTAAAGAGTAATGTGTCACTAATCTTACTAATCCCCCCTAGTATAGAGTGTCTTATTACAAGACACTCTATCACAAAAGTTTCTTTAGTCAATTACTAAGCATCACTCATACCTTATTAAGCACATAACACCTTCCTTGGTAGTTAATGGAGAGTTGATTCATTTTTCACTCCAATTCTCTCCTAGTATTAAATTTGTTTTCTTACAAGACAGCCAATCACAAGAGAATTGGGTTAATTAGCTAACTACTTTCCTATTTCTATTAAGCACAATAAGAACAGAAACATCAAACTGATTTTCTCAACATAAAATCCGTGGTTTCAACAACACCCCACCGATGGAATTAAAACATACTAAGACTACAAATTAAACCCTAATTGATACACTCGCCAACCTGTGCATGCCCAAAATCAACTTCTTCTTCATCTATTTATACATGCACAAGAAAAATATCCCCAAACCCTAATTCTCAAAATTGAAATAAAAATTAAAATAAACCCATACCCTCTACTCAATCGCCTCTCCTCCTCCTCTCAATCGGCCTCGTAACTCCATGCTTGATTGATTGATCAAAAACCTAACCCTAGTTCTTTCCTATTTCTCACTTAGCCTCTAGAAAGAAGCTATGAGAGAAATGAGAGAAGTGGCTAGGGGAAAAAGGGTGCGGTTGGAGGTCATGTGGTGATGGTGACAGAGAGGGTGAGTTGGTGGTCTGTTTGGGAAGAAGGGGAAGGGGTTTGCGAGAGAAGATGGTTTCTGCAGAGAAGAGAAGAAAGAGAAGGAGAAGAAAAGAAATGAGGTGGTTCGATGGGGTATAGGGGTGTAGGGTGATTCAAAGTGTTGAGCGGGTGCATCAAGATTGATGGAGGGGGCCTCAGCGAGCGTAGGATGAAGCCGGTGCGATCTGAACGGCCTCGTGGAGGTAAGCGGTTTTGGCTTGATCTAGTGTTGCACGGAGCAAAGGATCATGACGCACGTGGAGGCAGCGACCATTGGATGTGGAAGATAGAGATCTCAACGGCTTGGAGTGTACGGGCTCGGATCCGGTCGCTGGTCGGGCCTAGCTCAAACCCATGTCTTGAGATGAGTTGCTACTTGTCAGGTTGCAACGTCACAGGCGCGGCTTGACTTACTTGCTCCATAGATACTTGCCTCCGATTCTTCGCTCTTGCTCTCGCTCCTGGACTTTATTTATTACCTAAAACACAAAATTAATTAATACAAATATTTATTCTTGAAAACAAAGAAAACACATAATCTGGGATAATATCTCGATTTCTAAGCGCAAAAGATGAGTAAAAATGCCAATAAAAAGGTGTATAAATATGCACTGTTTGGCACTCATCATCATCACCACGCCCATCAGAGATAGGATCGTGCATGCATTCAGATTGGAATTTGAAGGCCATACAAATAACATCGTAGAATACGAAGGAGTGGTCCATGCCCTCCGCTTGATAATCAAATTAGGGATACAAGAAGTACGGTTGACAAGTGAATCACAACTAATCATACTACAGATAGGCTACGAATACAATGTGTATGACGAAACACTGATGGCATACATGGCTCGCACAAACGTTGGTTTCCAAATACCAAAATCAAATTTAAACATCTCACAAGTAGGAAGGAGCTCGGACACGCAGATGCCCTGGGCATATATATCACCATGCTTAAAATGAGGATGTCAAGCAATCAAGATAACAAGAGTGTACGAACCATCCATCAAGCCCCAAGAAACATGTGCGGCTAACCAACGCAAGTCTAAGGAGGAATATATCTCCGATGATGATGTCGGAGAGCACATCTTCGACGACTTCCGTAACGATGACATCACGCGACAAGTCGATGAGGACGACGATTACATGCCAGAAGCTGATTGGAGAACCGAAATCCACTCTTTCCCTAAAAGAGGGGAAACTCCCCCAGATACCAAAAGGCTAGAAAGTACAATCCAGGAACAGGATGTACGAACTAAGAGACGAAACCTTTATACGTAAAATCATTCCTCGGCCACTGGTCGTCAAATGCCTCGATCGAGGGGACATATCATCTTGAAAGACATCCATAGAGGAGACGCGGGAATCACAAAGTGGAATGAGATCCCTTGTTGCCGATATAAGGCGAAGACGCAGGCTACTAATGGCCAACCATGATCCGAGACGCGCTAGAATGGCGCAAAGGTGCGAAGAATGTCAAAGATTTGGCAAACTAATCCACGCCCCAGCCACAAAATTGAACTCGTGATGGACAGTCCGTGACCCCTTTGGGAAATGGGGATCGACATAGTAGGCCCACTCGTATCGAGACCCGGGAAAAGAAGATTCTAATAGTGGCAACGGATTACTTGAAAGAAGTGGGTAGGAAGCAAAACCACCGGGCAAGAATTCGGGATTCAGACGTCTTTACTTTTATTTTTCAAAATATCATCTCGCAGGTTTGGCATCCCCAGATAGTTTCCGACAACGGTAAACAATTTACAAGGAAAGAATATTGACTTATTGTTCAACACCTTCAAAATTCGAAAAAACAAATCCACCCCCATATACCCACAAAGCGATGGACAAGCAGAAGCCACAAACAAAACTTTGGCACTTATCCTTAAGAAACAACTATACGAGTACAAGGGGCGGTGGTGTGAACATCTACATAACGTTCTATGGGCATATAGACGACTCGAAGATCAGCTACCGGAGAGTCCCCGCTTTTTACTCACGCACGGAAAGAGTATAGAATCCTCGCGGAAATTCTACTCCCAACTACAAAGACAGAAGCATGGGAAAAGAATCTCACCACTTGACATGATGTTGGAAAAGCTTGACGACCTCGAAGAAAGGAGAGAAGCGACACCGCAAAGAATGGAAAACTACCAACGTAGGCTAGCCGAAGAATATAACAAAAAGTGAAACTTAGGAATTTTGTAGAAGGGCATTATGTGTTGAGGACCATTCCCCAATACCGGCGAGAAAAGAAGTGGGGAAAATTAGCACCAACTGGGACTTAATACACGACATCACAGAAATGGCTCTTACTATCTGCGCAACTGGAAGGGGAAATCCTCATGCATCCGTGGAATGCCAAATATCTCAAGCTATACTACCCATGATCAACCACCTGCGTGTGAATTGGTTGAAAGAAAACGGACTTGCAAGTCCATATGTTTCTATCTCCGACAAAGGAGTAACGCACCTTAAACTTTTCAATCAATCCAAGCTTTCATTTTCAAGTATCATATTCCATTCATTACCCACGCGCATTTCAATTTATTCAAAACCTGCAACCTATACCATATGAGACACATGTATATACTACTTACACAATGTACATTGAAAACCATATCACATCTTAATAAAATATCGATACTATCATTATTCCCCGTGGATGTAGGCCTTGCTGGCCGAACCACGTAAATCGTTGTGCAAGCATTATTATTAAGAATTGACATTATACTTAGTGAGAGGATATCCCACACAAAGCGTGGATCTTACCCACCGCAATATACCGGCAATATCCCATACAAAGCACACGCATGCAATATATCGGGAGCATACACATGCAATCTTGAACTCCCCGTAAGCGTCTATAAGTGTACGACCAGGGGGCCACTTCCTACGTAACGAGATACTCCGAGCAACATTACAAGCCGCGAACTCAATGGAATATATCCTTGAACGTCGGGCGACCCCCACCGCTTCGGGAATCCTCCGCCAAGGAATTAGTCGGATTGGGTGCAAGGTCACAAGACAATTCCGGGATATCAACCTACGGAATTGCGCAAACAATACACTTTCAAATTCAAAGATCAACATCCTTGGATAGTAAACACTACGGAATTACTCATTACGTTAACTTAATTTGTAAAGCCAATAGATGCAAATTCAACAAAATACAAATTCAGATTTAAACACCAAAGTTTGATCTAGTACATGGCAGTTGATTACAAGCCTAGCAAGAAGAGTAGCAAAACGCCAAAAGGATAAGCAATCGAGATCAATCCCTAGCATCCTAGATATGATCTACCGGAAGGAGCGTTATCCGGGGTTTGTCCTTCAACGAGGAAGGAACACTACCCCGCAGAGAGGGCCCGAAGAGCCTCAAGGAGCGCGGGCACAGGACGCAGAGTATAATTCTTGTTTAACCCGTGGTTTTCCCGAGATCCAACTCAATCTCACCAAGAGTTCTATTAATCTCTTCGCCAACCGCTTTACGAGCCACGAAGCCTATGGCTACACTCTTCATCTCGGCCCGATTTAGGGAAGTGGAAAGAAGGTCCACCTTTTGATTGGCATGCTTGAGTGCTTTCCTCCCGAGACAAGGCAAGACCACGGTGGTAATTGACTTGACCCTCCAATTGAACTACCTTAGCCCGAGCTTTTCGAAATTTGTCATCCGCACTCAAGCCGTCCCCGGAGCTCTACGGATAATAGAAAGAGAACAGCTTATAACAAATACAATACAAAGCACACTCGATGACAAAAATGTATACCTTCACAATGATCAACCGCGGAATCCCTTGCTTCGCGCATAATCATATTCATTTGATAACCTATCATAATCTACCCGTAGAAGATTATGAGCATACTGACTCGCGCTTAGGTCATCTCAAGCATCGAGTCCGAATGACGATATCGATTAACCTCATCATTCTTCGATTCCAACCCCTTGTTAAGACGATACATAGTCACCTCTAAGTTTTTCTCACGCTCAACCTGGACGGGCCACATCACCCGAGATGCGGATAAGGCACTACCGAGAGCACTAGATTCTCGCCTCAAGCATCGTCTCTTTCCTTAGCAAGACGCCGCATATAAGCCCGCACATCCGAGGGATGAGAAGACCGCGCTCGCCGCAACTCATCTTCCATAACATTAAGCTTAATTTCTAAAGAGGAAATTTGACCGCGAGGCTTTCTCAAGATTATCCCGCGTCCATAAAAGAGCCCCGTTGAACAAATGACTACCATGGTTGTTTCGATTTTGCATCTACCAAGCAAAGCTTTTCTTACGCCATTCTTCGGCCATAGCGTTATGAACATCCGCGCGGGCATTCCATTTCGCCGATTCACTCTTAAGTTTTTCAACAACTCTGCAATACGACCTTTTTGACGAGTTCTCTCTTTCCGCCACACAACTGAACTCCACCCACCAAGACAAGATAATGAGGAGGGAAGAAGGAGAAAACTCGAACATATAAGGAGCAGGAAACTATCAAAGAAGAGGAGACACAGACCAAATAGACGAAGAGTTCTTCTCAAAGAACCGCTAACTTGGCCTTAACCGAGGCGGCCGTAACGCAGACTTCGCCTCTTCCGCGTCCCGTTGCTCCTTACGCTTGCTGCACCCTTCAGCTTTGCTATTTCCTCATCTTTAGCGAGACCGAAGCTTCAACGCCCGAAAGCGTCTCTTCACAATGCCGGAGCTTCCTTCTAGCTTGAGAGACTTAGCCTTGAAGAGCCGGTAAAGATGATGGTTACAATACTCACTCCTCATCATCTACCAATCAAAAAGGGAAATTAGTTCACAACACACTTAAGCAAAACCGGGGGTAGAAAGAGCAGACAAACCTCCAATAACCGCTTGTTGGGGATAATTGTACCGGTACCCATCGGCAATGGCCATCATGCCAAAGAACCGTAGGGGGATCCACCACGAGATCAATCCCGCCGGTCACAAGATTCTCGCCCCACCCTCGATCTACCACCTCCTCCTGGTTAGCTCCATATGCCGACGAGTAAAAGAGACCGAACTCTTTCCCCCTCAATCACAGGGGCAGACGAGGCACGACGAGCAAGTTTTTCTTTGCAGCCACGCCCAAAAACAAAGATCATCACCATCCGTGACCAAGGACCGCGTGAAGTCATCCGAGGGGAGAGTCTAAGGACGTCCCACCAAGCGAGGCACCGGATTACTTAGCGCCAAAACCCCACCAGCGGGGGAAGAGGTGCCGACACAAACCTCGGGATGCACCGCCAAAACCCCAAAGATCGTGATCCACGTGTGGGGTCACCCCCGCAGCTATCCTTAAGGACATTCCAGTCATCACCATCTGGAAGAAGATTGAAGTCCGAGACAAGCCCCATAACTGTGGCCATGTCAAATGATTGTTCCCCGGATAAAACCCTACCAAAGGAAAACTCGCAATAAGCATCCCCATCCTTGTCACCACTATCAAGAGCAATTTTCTTACCCTTGTCCACAACATCCCCAATACCCTTGTCCACAACATCCTTGTCACCACCATCCCCATCCTTGGTAGCCCCCTCAGCCTGAGCATCACCACCATCCCCATCCTTGGTAGCCCCCTCAGCCTGAGCATCACCACCACCACCAGTGGCCTGATCATTACCACCACCACCAGTGGCCTGACCACCACCACCTCCACCAACGCTTCCACCGGCAATACTATCTACTTCTTGAACGGGTGGAGAAGTCTCAATTCGCTCTTCCCCGTCGGAAACATCCTCATCACCATCCACGGACTGCTCACATCCTCGAAATGTGTAGAACCCTCGGGGAGAATTCGACGATTGCTTCTGGATTGATCCTCTTGTCTCTACGCACCTACCACACATAATGATAAAAGAGCCATCGGATCTCCTTTCCTTAGCATAATCAATATTATTCAAGAAAACGAAGGGGCATATATACGTAGAAAACAAACAACACACCTTAGCAACATTAGTATTCTCGCGAAAGAAGGTTAGCATCGTGGATATCCTCGTCTTCCGCGTCATCAACATCGCGATTATAAGCAAAATCCATACCTACAAAACTCATCTCAAGGGCGTGTGGGCATAACGAGCGGAGAAAGCCTCGCGATGAGGACTGCCGCCAGTAGGTCACCAACCATGGGGTCCAGGGACCCAACCATAGGCCCACGGACCAACGACTTCAAGAACATGGCACCATTCATAGTCATGATCACGCTTAATCCTCTCATCACGGAATAGGAAGACCTTCGGCACTGAACCTCGCCATCTTGGAATCACTTACCTCGCTCAAAAGTCGAACTTCCCTTAACAGAGCAATGTTCCGCAGACTCACAGACCACGGCTTACGAGTATTCCTGTTAACGTAATCTCCAAAGGATTTGTTAAAATTTTCAGGAGTGTACCACCCTTTCTCCTTTTCTAGATTAGGGGCATATCAGGTCATCATCGTTTGCCCCTTACTACGAAGATAGCACTCACAAAGATGGCAAAGATAGTTTCCTGTCAACTGTTGCACCCGCGATTATGACTTTTCTTAGCAAGATCGCGGCTAGACAGAACCCGGTAGTAGAAATCATCACCGGCTTTATACAAAGGTAACATCAAACCTACCTCGAAAGCACCCACGGTCGTCAAAGAATGAAAGGCATCATACTTATAATTGGTAACCATCTCATAAGTTATATCTTTATCGAGGCATAAAAACGAACTTGAAGTGTCAAGACCGTGCTTCAATTTGAAGGCCTCAAGATCAATATGTCGGAAAGTAAACTTCTTATTACCCAAAGGTAAAGGACGAAAAATAAAATGAGTCTTCCTCGAAAGCACCTCCCGTAGTATCTTCCGCAGTAACCCGCAGCCTTCTTCTTAGGAAGAACTATATCTCCCGAAGATTCTATCTCCGCAGCCTTTCTCTTAGAAGACAAAGAAGTCTTAGTTGACTTACTTAACTAGGCACGAGGTGGATTAGTCCGCGGTGGAGGCTTGGAGCGGAGGGCCGCACATTTAAAGGCTCGGCGCGCGCGATTCTCGCTGCTCAGAGACCCACCTCTAGGGCGATTCACGGCATATCTGACACTCTCGCTAGGATCACCCCTTTTTAAGCGAAGATCTCGACCAAGGGACGAGGACGTTCGTCCATCCCGAGGATTATCCCTGGTAAGTGAAGGGGGCTCCACCCCTAATATTGGAATCACTCCGGGAGACCCGTGAGGACTTGACTGAGGAGTTTGGTAAGGAACCCATGGAGGGTCTGACATGTCTGCGTAGGCACAAACACGAATAAAAGTGCAAGTCGAGGCAAGGAAGATCGAAAAGCAATAAAACCTCAAGAACAACAAAAAACGTGAAGAAAACCCTAGATTTCATCTACAACTACTTAAACTCTCAAGCTATTATTCCAACTCAAAAGAAGAAAAATAAGATTAAAGCATGACCGATGAAACATACGGCTCGAAAGCGTCAACTCTCAAATCCCAGATATACATAAAATTAAATTCATCATCAACGCATCACGGAAAAATCAAGAACTCAACAAGTGTTAGGCATGGCGATTAAACTAATAAAAAATCATACCCAGACCTCAAAGAGTAAAGCAACGCAAGAAAGAACATAGGTGGCGACAAGATAAAAGAGATAAAGAAGAGTGTGCAACGAAGAACAACAAAGAACAATGGTGTCGAGGAAGTTAAGAAGATGGAGAAGACAAAAGAAAAGAGAATAAAACAGAGAATGTGAATTAAATTCACATTCTCTCACTCTTCTTTTATAAGACCAAGAGAAATCGTCCACTACCCAAAGGGCGCGATTTATGGCCGGGACATGGGAAACGTGCACAATAAATGCAAAGGTAGCACCTTTTTAGAGAAGTTATGAGGAGGGAGATAAAAACGTACCACACGATTCTTCTTCCAACAAAAGCTAAACGCCAGTCAAAGAAGAGAGGGCAAATTGTAAGTACACTCATTTATCTCCATCGCCACGTGTACTAGCGTAACCCACGTGGAGGCCATGTCCTAAAAAGGGATGACACGTAGGGGCATCCATGGCGTCTAGACAACGCGCCATCCGTCAAGACCAACGGTCGAAGATGAGGGAGCATCCAAAGTAGATAATCCCACGCAACACCAATGAGTTACTCTACCCCCATCACGAAGTGAGATGTAATCAACGGTTGGATAGTCCAATCCACACGTATGTGACAAGGAGGACCGACACCTCCCCGGCACGGACTGGATAGCCCCAACCACTCGTATTTAATGCTGCTCGGAGGGCACGTGTCGACGACCCACGAAGAAAGCGAGATAGGTCGGCGTAACGAGCGTGAGTATTATAGAAGCCGCGGAGTGACGGGGAAGTCCGCGGACCATGCCGACGAGCACAAGAAGATAAGATCTCAACAACTCTTTGTCGGTGGACCCACTTGATTTAGCTATATATATGAACATCCCTTCCACGGAAAAGGGGGTCGAGTAGAACTAAGGAATAGGAGAGAGAATAGTGAGAAGTAGTATGTGTTTATGGAGAATCTCTCCATAAACCACGTAAATCATCGCCTCCTTTACTTTTGTAACCGTTTACTTTATAGTGAATATCTCCGGATCCGTGGACGTAGGCCTTAGTCTTTGAACCACGTAAATCATCGTCTCCTTCACCTTTAGCACTTGTATAGTTTCATTTATGTGTTTACGTCTAGATCTATCACTTTGGGGATGATGACGAGATCATGACGAACTCGCGGGGTTTGGAATCCATGAATCATCATCTACCTAGGCATATTATACTCTACTCGCACTTTAATGCATGTGTTCAATTCTTGTTAAGATTGTTTGTGATCACGCGGACTATACATGGTTTCCCGTGTTCACACCTGAATGCTGCGCAAGGTAGTTTTACTGAATTTTGGGTATACACAGTTACACTAAAACAATGAGCAAAAGAAAAACCAAAATGTAAAGTATCTTAATCTATCCTTGGAAAAAAGTGATATTAGTGATTGAGAACAAGAACTTAGCAGTTGACTATATATAGATCATCTAGTTAGTAGTATTTAGTTTCTCATCTTTATTGCGCCTAACTAGTACCTGTTGTGTATTTAAAGACAGAAAACTTATGTTTAGAGGATATTTCTATTACTATAGAGATATAAAACCCTTGTGTTATATACACGTGCTCTTGTGGAATCAGAACACAAACCCCTAGATTTATCAAGGATGAAGGTTAATTAATTTGTTGATCACATTGTTGATTCTCAAGTCTTTGCTACCACTGCGCCAATTAGGGAGATCAGTAACATATGCATGCATTATTGTTATTACTTGAACCAAACATGCTATCAGTGTTGCGTGAATTAGGGTCTACGCCACCCTTATATCAGTAGGTAACACTAACATCAGTCAGCATTTGAGTATTTTAACAACCTAGATCGCCTTATATATCACTCCATTTTATCTTAACTCGATTACTTATTAGTTTTTTTTTTTGTTTTGTTTTAAAGAGAAAAGGTTAAAGCTTATTAAAACAAAGAAAAGTGAAATCCAGAAAGTAAAAGCACAACAAGGTGCTACAAGAGGAGCAGACCGAAGCCAACCCTCAAAACAAAGAGAACCAACGCATGCAACCAACCAGAAACAGGGCACCCCACTAGCAAGAACAACAAAAAACTGCCAAGCAGCTCAAAACCCTCATTACTAGATACCCAATCCCAGAAAAGATTAGCACGCTCCATGTCGGACTTGAAATATCTATAACTATAAAACTATTCCTCCAAACAAGTCATCTACCTCATTCTCTTTTCTTTCTTGAAAAACACCAAACAATTCCGATCTTGTACATGGTTTTCTGCTGCGAGAAATCTTCTAATGTCTCCAATTTCTGCTTCACTCCCGGTTAGTTTAATCCTGCTTCAAATTCAGACTCCTCGTTTGAATGTTGAATCTAGTCTTTCTTCCATCTCGATTAAGAATGGAATCGTCTCCATCTGCAAACGGAACAATACACGCTTTGCCATCAACTCCACCAAGATTCTCGCACTAGCTTCCCGGGCTCGCCCAGAGTATTATCTCAAAGTACCAATTTCCACTCTTACATCTAAAATAGCTGGTACCTTTACTTTGAATTCCTACTTTCAGGGTTCGATTCCAGTAGCGAAAGAGAATTACTATATTAGTTAACTATAGTTAGTTTATTAAGCAACAATCCACCAATAACACAGCCACAAACTAAACCTCCACTCTAATGTCTAACCATCACACACGGATTTCTATCTAGGAAAAAAATGCAATTTACGCACAAAAATCAACAGTCGGAGGCGAGGACATAATAAATAACATAATAAAGATTTTTATATGGGTTAATCTGTCATGAACAAAAGAAGCAACACAATGTAGCTAGATGCGAAATACGGAAGGCTAATTTGATTGATTCAGCAAATTCAATTATATTCTATGGAAAGCGAACAAAATACGATTGAAACCGATATTACCTCGATAATAATACGACCACGAAGGGGACAATAGTAAAATTCCTTCCCCTTCGAGATAATTTTCTTGGTCTTTCAACTCTTTTCCAATTTCTTTAAAAATCTCTTTATCGCAGTACCATCGCATGCTTCGATAATCAAAAATAGCATTCAAAATTACTCGAATCATTTTTTATTCCCGTTCACTGCAATCTTCTACCATCTTATCAAACTCCGCAAAACCACAAACAAAAGTCAGAATTTTCACCAACCCAAAATCCCATTTGGGGTTACTTACTTTACCCTTATTAGCATAATATTTAATTCCAGGAAAAGAAATTTCAATCGGAGAAAAAATCGGATCTTCTTTGTTTGTATCTTCTGAGAGCAGAAAAATCTCAAGTTTGATGATAATTGAGTTGATGAAAGAGGGTGGAGTTGTAAATTAGGGTTTGATTTGGGGATCTGAGATCTCCGAAGAAGATGACGAGATGAGTAGAGAGGTGAGACGATGCGTCTGAGTATACCTCCCGACATGGCTGCTTTGTTTGTAAAGATCCGATTTTTTTTTTGATCCCTAGACTAGTGGTCCCTAGTGGAGGGAGCATGCCAACCACTGACCACTTGGTGATTTGGCGGGGAAGGATTAGAGAGAAGACGTGAGGGTCAAATCTTTATTTATGAAACCTATTATTGAGGCTTCACATTCCAATAGAGAGGCTTCACATAGATTCTTAGTGACTAAAGTTTGGTTATAGGGTAGCTTGATACAATAACAAATATCTAAACTACCCTCCACTTAAAAATAAAAACCTAAAATTAAAATCAAAACCTAAATCTAGTTCCTCATGTTATTCTCAACTAAAATTGAAAAATTGAAATCTTTATAATCATAAATCATGGGATAGTATGTATATTATGGTTGCATATTCACTTACGGTTGGGTTTGTTACCTTAAATAATTTACAGATTTAGGTTACGACTTTGTTGATGGTGGTTTTTTAAACAAGGGGTAAAATCGTAAAACCCCATGACCTAGTGTTACCCGTAACACATTAACTAAGAGTATTTAACTCAGTGTAAAATAATTAATAGGGTATTTTTTCAAAATACCGGATTAGGTTTTCGACACAACCCTAATTCCAAAACCTAAGCCGCACATTACGCGCACCATGGCAACAATGCCAAACCAACCCGCACATCACGCACCATGGCAATGCCAAACCAAGCGCACATCAAGCGCACCATGGCAACAATGCCAAACCAAGCCATGACATCACCATGCACCATGGCAACAATGCCAAACCAAGCCGCACATCTGCGCACCATGGCAACAATGCCAAACCAAACATCGCATTAATCGCAACCTTGTGGAAACAACGCAAAAACTAAGCCGCACAACCAAGCGCGACATGGCAGCGGTACCACGCTAAAACCAAACTACATATCGCACTCATTGGCAACCATGCCAAACTAAGCCGCTATGCCATTGACACATGCCAAATATAGCGCCCAGGCTTGCAAAACGTGCAACCAGGTCAACATGGCCGTCGTGCCATTGGCACATGATAACACGTACCACAAGCCATATTTCCAAGCCGCTATGCCATTGGCACATGCCAAATATAGCGCCTAGGCTTGCAAAACGTGCAACTAGGTCAACATGGCCGTGCGTGCCATGGCACATGCCAACACGCACCACAAGCCATATTTCCAGCATTTATGCCATTGGCACATGCCAAATATAGCGCCTAGGCTTGCAAACCATGCAACCTAGGCCAAATCGGCCACGCATGCCATTGGCACATGCCAACATGCTCATTGGTAGCTTTTCCTACCAAGGCCACGGCCCTAAACTGCAACAGGTCAACATGCCATTTGGCACATGCCAACATGCTCATTGGTAGCTTTTCCTACAAGGCCACGGCCACTAACGTACGCATGCCATTGGCACATGCCAACATGCTCAACATGGTAAGCTTTTCCTACCAAGGCCACGGCCGATCAACGACCACGCATGCCATCGGCACATGCCAACATGCTCCTTGGTAGCTTTTTCCTACCAAAACCACGGCCCTAATGGCCACGCGCATGCCATTGGCACATGCCAACATGCTTGCTGGTAGCTTTTCCTACCAAAGCCACGGCCCTAACGACCACGCATGCCATTGGCACATGCCAACATGCTCGGCCGTGGTAGCATTTCCTACCAAGGCCAGCCCTAATCGACCCGCATGTTATTGGCACATGCCAACACGCTCATTTGGTAGCCTTCATCACCTAGCCGTGCCCGCTAATGCAGCCCCCAGTAGCCTAACTCACAAACCATGCAACCTACCACCAAGGCATTCCATACATGCCATTGGCACATGCCACGCACGCCACTAGCAGCTCTGGCATTGCCACTTGCACTCAACGTACAACCTACCACCAAGGCATTCCGCACATGCCATTGGCACATCCCACGCACGCCACTAGCGACTCGGCATTGCCACTTGCGCCGAGGTACAGCATGAACAAGGGCATTCCGCACATGCCAATGGCACATGCCACACGCGCCACTAGCGGCGCCACTTGCACTCAAGGTGCAACCAACACTCGAGATATCAACACAAACTGGGGATGATTTACGGGGTTTTGGTTTGGCGGTCCACGACTTGCAGCGTACACTACGCTCACATTAAGAAAGCGTGAAAAGGAATAAAGCGGTCAAATAAATGAGGAAATAATGGCGAAACGTTTTCACCCATTAACACCATGCGATTACCACCTCCTCCCATTATTTCACCCTTTTACTCTCTTCCTTCATGAGGCAGGGATGCGTTTCAATCTCGGCTTGTATAAATAGGTCTTGCCTGTTTCACCTCGACAACAAGTCTCGGCCGGGAGAAAATACTACACTCTCGTAAAAGGAAACTTTGCAAGCTCTCCAAAAGCTTTCATCTCTTTGCAAGCTTACGAAGCTTCCACTTTATGATACAATTCGAGACACTACTCTCTCAGAATTATTCTGGTCTCAACACCTTTCTTTGCTTCCCTCCCCAAATTAACCCTTCTCCTTCACTTTGTGACCAAAGCAAGTCTGGAACGGCCATTTCTTGGTTTAGGCCGGACTTGTGCAGATTGATCTCTCGAATCTATAAAGTGCTCACGTGCGGCATTTGTTTAGGGTTTGAACCGTTTCTCACTCACCTACGAATTTACCCAAATCTACAAAACGATTTTTACCCATAAACAATTGGCGACCACAACGAGGATTGATCTATCGGCTAATGTCGAGTGTCGATCTCGTTCTTCACCCGATGTCAAGATGGTAGGGACTTGCCAAGATGCTACCACTCGATCCGACTCAACTACCGGGCGACCTGGTTACCGGGTTGCAAAAACTACACGAGAAAACCGGGACTCGTTGAAGATGCTACCTGATTGGGGACTTGCGGCTCGGTCAGACTAACTACCAGAAAACCCTTATCGCTTGTTAAAACTACACCTTTAAAATCGGGACTCGGCGAAAAGACGCTACCGGAATTGGGACTAATCAAGATGCTACCAAAGAAAGCCGCTTTGCTACCAAGAAAGTCGCCTTTTACTTGGAGAGAGGCGTGTTTGCAAGTGAGTAAATTTAGATTGGGCAAGATATACGATCTGTTTTTAGGTTCTTAATAAAACCGCCATACTATTGCGTCTTGTGCCTATTGCTAGCACACACTTTCATAAAGCAATATTCCTTTCCCAAAACATAATCAGAGTTATATTATCAAAACCATTCATCCCAGAAATAATCCAAGATCCTCAAAAGCTAACATTTATCTATCAACCAAAGAAATCCGGAAGACAAAAACCATAAAACCAGGCACTTTGTTTGCCTTTCAAAAAAAAAAAAACCTACCCGCATACCTACTTTGCATATTAACAATTACCTGTCACTATTAGCAGACGTTACCTAAGTGACATTTGAAGAATTATTTATGATGAAGTATTTCCACAAGTTTATGAAAGGCATACCTATGGCTACGTTTACACACCAGACAAGAAAACAATAAAACAAATTGAAAGAGAAACGCCGGAGTACATAATGGGATATGCTTGCCCACTTTGTCACTACCGCTACCGCTAACACCATGACATGATAACAAAGATACGAGGTAAAAAGGGGAGCCAACCCATTTCATAAGCATAAAACTTTTGAATTTGAATAAGGAAAGGATTTCTGTTTGAGCTACGTATGGAAGAGGCAATCGGGCCCGCGGGAACAAGTCAAGCCACGCCAAGCCGCACCGTGCCAAGCCAATGGTCCACACCATACCGAAATCCAAGCCGGCGTCCACACCAGGTCGGCGCCCATTCCAAGACGATCCAGCGCCCTGCCGCACGCGTTTCCAGATGCGCTTACCGACGCGCTGCCGGACGCGCACGCCGAGCGCTTGCCGAAGCGCTTGCCGACGCGCTTACCGGGCACACATGCCGCACACGCATGCCGAGCCGCAGTACCACACTTTGTGCTAACGGTTGCATCCTTCCAGCGCTAACATCTTGCGCCCTTCAAGCATCATCCCCCTCGCCCTTGGCAACGCCATGGCTCCAGCATTTCGTGATCAAAACCATGTCATCTCGCACGATACACTTACGATCACCGGGACCGGAGCCACTTCCGCCACCCCAACGGTTCTTCAAGCATGAAAGCTCCAACCGTCACTCAAGACGCTACTCCACCATCGGGGCAAGATACTAGAAGATC
Organism: Papaver armeniacum; assembly: GCA_023531295.1. Classification (NCBI taxonomy): domain Eukaryota; kingdom Viridiplantae; phylum Streptophyta; class Magnoliopsida; order Ranunculales; family Papaveraceae; genus Papaver; species Papaver armeniacum. The sequence goes on along the minus strand of JAJJWW010002112.1, from coordinate 15,791 downwards.
CTAAGAAGCCGACCTCCTTTTAGCACTCGTTGATTTGATGAAAAGACGAAAGATACTTCAACAGACGCGCGTTATAGATGAAGAGGCTCGCGTTACTCTTGAACGCCCGGTAGAAGGGATAAGCAATCCAATTTCGTCACATGTGAAGATCATGAAGGACTTATCCAAAATCGAAAGCAATGGAAATCAACAACTCTCCCGAGTTCACGGAGACCCTTCTTCCGTTCGGGACCCTCATAATTGGAACTTCGCCCACAAAGTCGATATCTGTGATGAAACAATTATGTGAGATTCTATATTTCTCCAAGGCATAGCATCAAGACATATTTGCATCTCTCAACCGCATTGCATCGGGAAACGAGCGTTTCCAACCGGGAAGCCGTTCCCAAACCCCAACCTCTCCTAGAAAGCACGATCGACGAGATGTAACCGGGGACTCTAACCTCTTTTTCTTTAGGGATGTCGAGTTTGACAGAACGTGGCGCGACCTCCGACTTCAAAATGGTAGCCGTCAAGGCTCTTAGAGTTGCAAGATGTCATTTCAACGTTCCTCCATAAGTAGCTCCGCATCAACGTTCTCTCCAGTAGTAGCGATCAACGTTCTCCGCCAGCGACTTCGCTTCAACGTTAAACAATGCCACTCCTTCACGCAAAGGGTCGTGCGCCACACTCCCCATATCAAGGAACATAGTCACAGCTAGCCAATCTTCGTAGTCATGGACACCTTTTAATTCATCTCGCCAAAACTCGTGATCATGGACAGTTTGCTCGCTTCGCATCCATCCAATCCTTTTACGTCCACGGAAGCTCATAGAATATCAGCCAACCTACTTTGTTACCACGACAATGTAGTTTCTCCCCGATTACATCTCCTACCAAGAACTGTTGCCCTCATTCGTTGATACCACTTAGCTTCACCGCAGTGAAGAATTACTACAAAGATGGAAACACGTAAACCATACTTGAGAACGGAAGATATACACGGATCCCTTTCATCACAAAGCTACGAAGAACAACCCACCAAAAATCCGTACCCACAACAAGGTCCTCTACTCTTCAAGGGTGCAGCGCAAGAACATCATCACCTCTGCTTCAGAAGACGCCCAACACTTTACGAGGCCGCGGAGGATCCAGAGCTGTCTATCGGGAATATGTCATCATGTAATTTTCGAGCATCCTAGTGTCACATCCGAAGAGTACGATGAGGGTTTATATCAAATCCGGGTGGAGGGGGATTCAAGGCGATATAATGAAAGTTTTACGGCGCGGGAATTTCTCAACATGAATCCGTACATGTGCAAAAACTCCAAAAGCACGCTGAGAAGGTTACATTCACGTATTCATCCATTCCATCATATCAAACCGAAGTATGACCTGGGACTTCTACTGCATCCCATTTCGTAAGATAGAGCCCTAAATCGACGTCCTCCAAGTCTGCGGCAATCAACAAGGACGGATTCGAAGGAAGGGGAACGACTAGGTCATCCTCGTCGATAACGATGAACGCATGCTCCAACGGGATATCTACGCACAAAAGGGAAATTTTCCATTTATACAACAAGCGTTAAAGTGTACGTCGGTCACCAAAGAAGAAAAAACACACGGTATGATTTTCAACCCGAATAACCTTTGTTGGGATGCTCATGCAAGAGTCGACCTCGCGCCTTCATCAGGAGAACCTTGAATGGTTAGAAGATGATTCGAATCTACGTGACATGATAAAGAGAGACATCCAACAAAAAGAACCCTTTTCTCAAACGAGGAGACGATGCAATTATTTTTGAGTATAAATACGGAATCTTAAAAAGGGAAAGGAAGCAATGAGGGACATAACGCTTCCCAGATTTTAACATGAATAATGCCTAATTGAAGCCGCACGTGAAGGAAAGCAAGATAAGGAAACTTTGCTATACGGAAGAAACTCCTCCTTGTTTACATCGGTCACGCCCGGCGGCACGCATGACTTCCACGCACTTGCTTGTAGGTCCCACTGACTAGCACAATCGGCTTCCCAACTCACGCCAACTTCCCAACGTCGCCCAAGTTGCACTGGCCCACACCACTGCGCTGAGCTTCCCAATGGCCGCCAAGTCACGCACCGTAAGCACGCCTGACTTCCACACCTTGCGCCGGTCCCACCCATTAGCACACTCGGTTTTCCAACTCACGCCACTTCCCAACGTCGCCCAAGTTGCCCTGGCCCCCACCAATTACGCCGACTTCCCAATGGCCGCCCAAGTCACGCTGCGACACGCCGGCTTCCACGCTACCTTGCGCGGTCCCACCGGCCTAGCACACTCGGTTCCCAACTCACGCCAACTTCCCAACGTCGCCCAAGTTGCACCGCCCGGCCCCACCATTGCGCCGACTTCCCAATGGCCGCCCAAGTCACGCCCTGCAAGCACGCACAACTTCCACGCCTTACCGCCCGGTCCCACCGGCTAGCACACTCAGTTTCCCAACTCACGCCAACTTCCCAACGTCGCCCAAGCTGCACCGGCCCCACCAATTGTGCTAGCCTCCCGATTTGTGCAAAACTACCCGAGGCAAGGATTCCAAATCCTATTTATAAAAGGTCAGACAAGCCTCCTCAATTCTCTTTACGGTTTTTTTGTTGATAGTTTGTCACCATCTTATGCTTACCCCATGACAAAGCCCCCTGTTCCGAGCTAAATGGGGGACTTAATGTTGATGGTGGTTTTTAAACAAGAGGTAAATCGTAAAACCCCATGACCTAGTGTTACCCGACACATTAACTAAGAGCATTTAACTCGGTGTAAATAATTAATAGGGTATTTTTCCAAAATACTGATTAGGGCTTTCGACACGGAACCCTAATTCCAAAACCTAGCCGCACCGCGCACCATGGCAACAATGCCAAACCAAGCCGCACACCGTGCACCATGGCAACAATGCCAAACCAAGCCGCACACTTGCGCACCATGAAACAATGCCAAACCAAGCCGCACACTGCACCATGGCAATAATGCCAAACCAAGCCGCACACTGCGCATCATGGCAACAATGCCAAACCAAGCCGCACATCAGCGCACCATGGCAACAATGCCAAACCAAGCCGCACATCTGCGCACCATGGCAACAATGCCAAACCAAGCGCACACTGCGCACCATGGCAATAATGCCAAACCAAGCCTGCACATCATGCGCACCATGGCAACAATGCCAAACCAAGCAAAGAGACTGCGCACCATGGCAAATAACGCCAAAACCAAGCCGTACAATCGCTCGCACCATGGCAGCGACGCCAAAACCAAACTACATATAGCACTCATTGGCAACCATGCCAAACTAAGCCGCTATGCCATTCACATGCCAAATATAGCGCCCTAGGCTTGCAAAACGTGCAACTAGGTCAACATGGCCGTACGTGCCATTGGCACATGCCAACACGTACCACAAGCCATATTTCCAAGCCGCTATGCCATTGGCACATGCCAAATATAGCGCCCTAGGCTTGCAAAACGTGCAACTAGGTCAACATGACCGTACGTGCCATTGGCACATGCCAACACGCACCACAAGCCATATTTCCAAGCCGCTATGCCATTGGCACATGCCAAATATAGCGCCCTAGGCTGATGCGTGTCGTAACCACAACAAATTAATTAATACTTTACTACCTAATTAACTAGTAATATAGGGTAGTCAAGGTCGATCCCGCGAGGAGCACGAGATTCTAGTTGTAAAAATTGTCACGAAAGGGGGGTGTAAAAGCAAAAGAAAATAAACAAAACAATTAAAAGGTAAAGTTGAAAGCAATAAGAGAGACGAGATCAAGGAATCCTTCTTCGTTACAAACAATGAATCAAGTTATGTTCTTTTCCACTTGTTATTAGTCACAGACATCACCAACCGTAGGATAGCAGTCCGCAGCTAGCCCCAAAATCCCTAATTTCACTGAATAACGGTCCGCTTAGTTATCGGATTCTATTCAAAAGAACCACCTTGAGGTCCGCTTACAAGATGTAATTCCCCAAATGCATTAAGATTTATGAATTTAGGTTTAGTACTAGTAGTTAAACTCGGTTCGCTTGGTTCACTTTCTAGCGTTGTTTCTACACACAATTGCTCCACGGAATCCCTCATAAGGTCTCGTGTTTGCTACTTATGTAAAGAGTCAAGAAACGATTACTTATCTCCTAACTTTCACTAGCTTTAGATCAAATTAACAAATCAATTTAGTTGGCCACCTAAACAATCTATCAATCAATCATGAATGTCTTTAAGATCATTCCTATTAGTAAAAACAAACGATAATCATGTGAAAAACTTCAAGATAGAATTGAAACAAAAACTCAAATCATATGTTTAAAAACTAGGAATTCATCCTCAATCAATAAAATTAACTACTCATGTTAAAAGAGTTCACACAAAGAATAAGAAAAGAAAAGAATTGTGTGTGTAGAGATGTGTGTAGAGATGTGTAAAAAGATATGTAAAACTTCTCTATTTATAAGCTTCAATATTCTCCAAATCTTCTAAGGAGTAGAATCCTTTTCCTTTTGCAATTCAATTTCCAAATCCAAGCTTTTCTCAACTCTTCCACCTTCTCTTTCCAAATTTGAGTCCAATTCTCCATCCAATTCCTAGCCCAAGTCTTCACACCCATGAGAGAAGTCCATAGAAAATTCTGGAATTTTGGTCATGGAGAAACTGGGATTATGGCGGAATTTGGCCTTAAACGTCCACCGCCGCCACCGGAAATTTCTCCGTCGAGAGAATATTCGACGAATATTAATCCGTCCATCGATTAGGACTAACGGTCAAAAGTCAACAATCCAGTCAACTGTTAGTCAAAGGTCAAGGAGAAAGAGTGAGTCGGTTCAGTCGAGACTGACAGTCGGCATCGAGTCCGGGCGGTTCTGGTCGGACTCCGAGTCAGGATTGAGTCGATCATCGCCTCGGGCTGAGTGAGCGACTAGCCTTGGCTCGTGCCATTGCACGATCGCAGCATCGATCATGCACCGGGATGGTGCTTCGTCCAGCAATTCCGGCCATTCTGGCTCTTCCCGCACATTTAATCAAGCCATTTCAAGTCATTCATTCGCATCGGCTTGTCACAAATCTCGAGTACTGCTTCACTCGCCTTAACCATTAACATTGTAGCTCCACACAGTACCCGGTTTATCATTGCCATCACTAGTCTAGACTCCACCAGCAATTCGGATCTTGGGCTTCACACCCCCATTCTACATGAGACTTTTGCAATGCCATCTAAAGCTCAAAGCCAACCTATCACCGGCTCAATTCCATCTCGGGCCTAGTACCCGGCTCAATCAATCCATGCTCAAAGCATCGGTTGCTACACAATCGAGCTGCACCCATACACCGCAACTTTTGCACTCAACCACCACTGCATCAGGGTGCTTGCAATACACAACAACACCATCATTACCTCGAGTCGGACTTGCACCTGCCATTAACTTTGGCTCAGCTCACACTAAACCATGGTAGGACACAACCCCTGCATCTGGTTAAATCACTTCATCATTCCATTGCCCTGAACCACTTTGCCTCCACCTGTAGCTGCTCCTTCCTGAGCCAAACCACCAATCAGCTTCATCTCCAGAGTTCTTCCATTCCTCCCTGCAACCACCAGCTCTTCTTGAAATCTCAGCTCAAGCCATTCATGCCTGCAAGACCAACAACCACCTTCACGGTTCCTTCCCTTCTTCATAACTCCACCAAAACCAAACCTCTTGCTCAATACTTGCCCCGAATCCTACACCATTCATCTCGAGAGAGTCTCCGATTCAACAGAACCAACACAAACCCCATCTCAGTTTCGATCAACCCATTCTTCATCTTGAACCCATCTTCAATCTCTTAATAATCATCTCTGTTTCATCAACATCATCCTCTTCTCCAATAACAGCAGCGACAACTCAGATATGAATCCAACCCTTCAGCACCACCAGCTTCGTTTATCAGAACCTTATCAATTCCTTTTCCGAGCTTCATCAATTTCCTTCGAGCTTCATCAATCTCGATTCAACAAGCTCAACCACGGACCCATCTCTAATCTCCACAACACCTCGGACTACTACCCTCTCTCTCCATTCGATTTCAACCGAACCACCTTCATCTTCTTCTCCCCGTCTATTTTCCGATCTCCAACAAACCCTTTTGGTTCTCAGCTCACGGACCGGATCTTCTTCCATTCGATCTTCACACGGCCGCCACCATTATCGATTCTCAATCCCAATCGATTCCAAATAACTATTCAATCACCTCGAGATCCATTATCCGATTGATTACAACCACATCAAACTCTACCCATTTCGACTGGCCATCATTTCGATTCAAGACCCAACAAGGATCTCTCGATCTCTACTCTCTCTGGAGCTCCTCTCCATCTTCTTGATTTTAATCCTTGAATCACTCAGACTCAACGTGACCATGATCGCTCGATTACTGTGGAAGAAGAGAATGATTGAGAAGGATAGCTCTTCTTCTCGATTTAGGTTAAGTATTGGGTTGGTTATTCGGTGTCTCAGTCACCATGATAAGGGCTAACTTTGATGGCAGCCCAAACCGAACTAGACTGCGTTTAGTATTCCTCCCAAAAGTGGTTGCCCCTTAACCTCAATAGAGGCTGTCTTTAATAATTCTCCAAAACAGAGGTGCCCCTTAACAATGACTGGGCTCCAGATAGTGCTCGCCCGTGAAATGACCTTTTTGCCCTTTTGGCTCAAATTAGGTGGTTTCTTCTTCTTTTCCTCCGTGCGACTCCAAAGTAGCTACAAAACTCAAAACAAGCGTAAAATACATAATTTACACGAAAAATAGCAAAGAAAGCATAAACTACTAGATAGTAAATACGGTGTATTCTACACCTATCAAATTCCCACACTTAGACTTTGCTAGTCCTCGAGCAAATCAAACTAAAAACTCACAACTTCAAAGCGTTCAAGCGTCACAAGCATCCAAAGAGTTATGAGGACATAGAGTTTACGCATGCTAGTAATAAGAAGTTAGAAATACTAAAGAACATATTCTCATTCTTAAATGTTGAGTGAGAAATAACCACACCATAATGAGAGAATGCGTGTTTGAGAAACGATCAATAAGCATTTCGCCTCGACTTCGCCTCACCAAAAGGATTTTATGATAATTGCACTCAAAAAGACAGACTTTTTTATGGTTCTCACATGTGTGCGAGGTAGGAATGAAGAGAGAATTCCTGCAACACGTTGAATGGTGGGAAGGACAACTTCCGAAATATTTTTAAAACCCACATCTTTTAATATTTTGAAAAACCATTTTTACGACGATCTCTAAGAAAGGAAATCAACCATTATTATCGGGATGAGATTACTCACTCACCTTCACATCCGATCGCCAATTATGATAACACCACTCTCCACGGCATCCAATAGAAACGTCTTGGCTCCTCGTCTTTAACTTCTTGGTCTTCGTCTTCGGTTTCAACTATTGATGATAAACCCTTGAATTTCATAAATCCTTAACAATTTGTAACTCTACTCCTTAAAAATCCTTGTCGCTTGAAACTTTCTTATAGATTTTCCTTCCCCCGGCTTATTAACAAAACAAATATTTCTCTGGTTTTTTTTTTCTCTCTCCTTTTTTTTCTTTTTTTTTTTCTTTCTTTTTTTCATTCATTATTATTTATTTTTTTATTTTTTTTTTTGAAAACAAGAGAAATTAAATACAAAAATAAACCATGGCCGTGGAAGAAGTATTTTACCGCTTGATTCTTCACAACTTGTATCGTCTTGAAATCATAACCTTCAAAAATTCTCACCTTTTAATTTTCTTCGCTTTCATGAATAAGTCTTCATACTTGAATATAAAATTACCTCATTGTAGTGTAAGTCTTCAACATATATGTAAATCAGCTCTTTGTATGTTGCTTTACTTGTATTTGAAATTTGCTCTTTTTCTCGTTCTGTGCTTGTAAACCTTAAACTTTTCCAACTTTCCTTGTAGATTTTGATGTCGCTCCTTGTTGATGATGAATGTGTTTCTATGGATCCGTTGTTGTCGAGAGAGAGAATGGTGCTAACGCAAATCGAACTACAAGAAGGAAGCTTTCATCCATGGACGTCACCCTCATGATTGACAAAATTAGCACTCAAGAGATCAAAGAGTAGTGCTTCTTTTGGTGGGAGGTTGGGTAGCTCACCATTCTACCCTAATTTACTTACGGTGACACACACTCAAAGAAAGCTCTTTAGTAGATGGAAAATTTCTGGTCGGTGCCTCTCATGATATGAATACGGGGTAGTCTCCACTAATGATTGATCAGCAACTCTAATAACGCATTTCTCCTCACACCAAATTCGCATCACCTAAATCATGATTAAATCCATTATTTAACACTCAAACAAACAAGAAATCCGAATGTAATTCTCTAACATTTCCAAGTTCAATTATGTCGGTCAAAATCTCTATGTAAACATACCTAGAAATATGCTAGGGACTCTAAAATCTTTAAAAGTTGGAATTTTTAAGTAAAACCCTTTTTTTTTTAAACTTTTTTAATTTTTTTTGTAATTTTGTTTTAAAACATGCTTAACCACTCCCCACACTTAAACCTTACATTGTCCTCAATGTAATTGAATCATCCTAGTAAAGTCAAGGTGGGAGATTTTAACATGATAAGAAACAAGAAAAAGAAATAACAAAAAGCAAAAAGATAAGAAATACAAAACCGATGGGTTGCCTCCCATTAAGCGCTTGTTTTAAAGTCGACGGCCCGACTTAGCTCTTGCAAGATTCATTCCCCATATACTAACAATCTGAAAATTTGAGGATCCACCCATAATACTGTTTGCAAACAATAACTCCATACAAATATTAGCACAAGAAAACAATAGTGAAATTATCGCTCGATAGAAATTTCCCCCACACTTATTCTCGTCCACACTCTAAGTGTATAAAGAACATAGAATTTGGGAATTTCCATGTATTCCTCTTGGCAAACCTGCATGGTGTTAGAATCAAGTGTTTCTAATGGTGGATATCTAGAAACAAAATCATCCAAAAATACTTTCAAGCACATACATTCAAACCAATAAGAGGTAAAGGAGAAGAATCAATATGCAAGGGTTAAACAAACCTTGCACAATCTCTTGTATTATAGAATCCTCGTCATCCTTAAAAAATTCGAGTGAATTACTTACCTCTTGTATATCGTGGTCCTCTATTAAACCTTGCAACCATTCTTCGTAGTTTTCTACCTTAACCAAAGTCTCGGCATCATTAAAATCATTCGCAAGTTCAATTGGGTCTTCCACAAAATCAATGAATGTGGTTTCATCCTCTATAATCATCTCTTCAACATTCTCATCATCGGAATCGGGCCATTCACTAAAATGATTCTCGTCGGTATAAAGTGTAAGATCTTCTTGTGCGGGTGTTACACCGTTTATAACAATAGGTAAGTCACACCCAATCTCCTCCTTTTGAATAGGTGAAGGATCGTTATTATGATCCTCGGAGTTGGAATAACTTCCTCATTGTCGGAACATTCATACACTTCCGCGGACTCCATCTTTCCTTAAGAAATTTTTCCAAGCAATAAATGCATCTTCCTCAAGCTCGTCCTTTTGAATAGGTGATTGATCATTATTAAGATCAAGGCTCGAGTAATCTACACTAGCGTCTTCAAAAGTCTCTAAAGGTTGATTAATTTGTTCCGAATTCCTTTGAATTTCTCGATGTGGTTCCTCCCAAACATAAGGTTGCTGGTCTTGCAAGTGATTCTTGCAACTTTTGTTGAAGATCCCCAATCATGGCCAACATCTTATCTGCAAAACTAGAGAATTTCTGATCATAAACAAAACTATCCTCCCATCCTTGTGATTTTCCACTTACATACCCGTCATAAGGTTGTTGATATGTAGGAGAATATCTATAAGGTTCTCAGAAAATTTATCATAGCCAAAATATTGGTTTTGATTGTATCCTAAGGATGGTTGGAAGTTGTCATAATGTTGAGGTTGAAAACCGTATTGATTGTTGTAATATGCTTGCTCTTGTCCACCGTACATGGAAAACTGCACAGAAATAAGATTCAAAAAAAACAAGTTAGATACGGAATAGAATCCAACAAAGCAAGAATAAACCAAAAGAAAAAATAAAAAAAACTAAAATCATCCGCTGCTCCCGGCAACGGCGCCAAAATTTTGATGCGTGTCGTAACCACAACAAATTAATTAATACTTTACTACCTAATTAACTAGTAATATAGGGTAGTCAAGGTCGATCCACGAGGAGCACGAGATTCTAGTTGTAAAAATTGTCACGAAAGGGGGTGTAAAAAGCAAAAGAAAATAAACAAAACAATTAAAAGGTAAAGTTGAAAGCAATAAGAGACGAGATCAAGGAATCCTTCTTCGTTACGAAACAATGAATCAAGTTATGTTCTTTTCCACTTGTTATTAGTCACAGATTATCACCAACCGTAGGATAGCAGTCCGCTTAGCTGGCCCCAAAATCCTAATTTCACCGAATAACAGGTCCGCTTAGTTATCGAGATTCTATTCAAAAGAACCACCTTGAGGTCCGCTTACAAGATGTAATTCCCGAATGCATTAAGATTTATGAATTTAGGTTTAGTACTAGTAGTTAAACTCGGTTCGCTTGGTTCACTTTCTAGCGTTGTTTCTACACACAATTGCTCCACGGAATCCCTCCGCAAGGTCTCGTGTTTGCTACTTATGTAAAGAGTCAAGAAACGATTACTTATCTCCTAACTTTCACTAGCTTTAGATCAAATTAACAAATCAATTTAGTTGGCCACCTAAACAATCTATCAATCAATCATGAATGTCTTTAAGATCATTCCTATTAGTAAAAACAAACGATAATCGTGTGAAAAACTTCAAGATAGAATTGAAACAAAAACTCAAATCATATGTTTAAAAACTAGGAATTCATCCTCAATCAATAAAATTAACTACTCATGTTAAAAGAGTTCACACAAAGAATAAGAAAAGAAAAGAATTGTGTGTGTAGAGATGTGTGTAGAGAGGTGTGTAAAACTTCTCTATTTATAGGCTTCAATATTCTCCAAATCTTCTAAGGAGTAAGAACCCTTTTCCTTTTTGCAATTCAATTTCCAAATCCAAGCTTTTCTCAACTCTTCCACCTTCTCTTTCCAAATTTGAGTCCAATTCTCCATCCAATTCCTAGCCCAAGTCTTCACACCCATGAGAGAAGTCCATAGAAAATTCTCGGAATTTTGGTCCGGAAAAAGCGGGATTATGGCTCTAATTTGGCTGAAACGCCACCACGGCCACACGGAAATTTCTCCGTCGAGAATATTCGACGGAATATTCACGGCGATCCACCGATTAGGACTAACGGTCAAAAGTCAAATCGCCAGTCAATTTGTTAGTCAAAGGTCAAGGAGAAAGAGTGAGTCGGACTCGAGTCGACAGTGTCGACATTCGAGTCCATTGGTTCTAGTCGGACTGAGTCGGATTGAGTCGGCCATCGCTCGGTGAGTGAGTGACTAGCCTTGGCTCGGGCCATTGCATTGACATCATGCATCAGTCATGCACCAGGATGGTGCTTCATCCAAGCAATTCCAGCCATTCTGGCTTTTCCCTGCACATTTAATCAAGCCATTTCAAGTCATTCATTCTGCATCAGCTTGTCACAAATCTCAGCTGCTTCACTCTGCCTAACCAGCCAACATTGTAGCTCCACCAGTACCCAGTTTATCATTGCCATCACTAGTCTAGAAATTTGTAATTCAAGTATCTTAGAGCTTCACACCCCGTTACACAGACTTTGCAATGCCATCTGCGAGCTCGGGCCAACCTATCACCGGCTCAATTCCATCTCGGGCCTAGTACCGGCTCAATCAATCCATGCTCAAAGCATCGGTTGCTACAACTGAGCTGCACCCATACACGCAACTCCGCACGCACTTCACCACCACCGCATCGGGTGCTTGCAATACACAACAACACCATCATTACCTCGGTCCAAAGCTACTTGCACTGCCATTAGCTTTGGCTCGGCTCACACTAAACCATGGTAGGACACAACCCCTGCATCTGGTTAAATCACTTCATCATTCCATTGCCCTGAACCACTTTGCCTCCACCTGTAGCTGCTCCTTCCCCGAGCCAAACCACCAATCGGCTTCATCTCGAGTTCTTCCATTCCTCCCACCGCAACCACCAGCTCTTCTTGAAATCTCAGCTCAAGCCATTCATGCCTGCAAGACCAACAACCACCTTCACAGTTCCTTCCCTTCTTCATAACTCCACCAAAACCAAACCTCTTTCTCAATACTTGCCCTGAATCCTGCAATTCATTCATCTCAGAGAGTCTCCGATTCAACAGAACCAACACAAACCCCATCTCAGTTTCGATCAACCCATTCTTCATCTTGAACCCATCTTCAATCTCTTAATAATCATCTCTGTTTCATCAACATCATCCTCTTCTCCAATAACAAGACAACTCGAGATATGAATCCAACCCTTCAAAGCACCACCAACTTCGTTTATCGCACCTTATCAATTCCTTCGAGCTTCATCAATTTCCTCTCGAGCCATCAATCTCTCGATTCGAACAAGCTCAACCACGGTTTCCATCTCTAATCTCCACAACACCTCGGACTACTACCCCTCTCTCCGATTTCAACCGAACCACCTTCATCTTCTTCTCCTGCCTATTTTCCGATCTCCAACAAACCCTTTCGGTTCTCGGCTCACTGCACCGATCTTCTTCCATTCCGATCTTCACCACACAGTGACACCATTATCGATTCTCAATCCCATCGATTCCAATAACTATTCAATCACCTCCGGATCCATTATCCGATTGATTACAACCACATCAAACTCTACCCATTTCACCGGCCATCATTTCGATTCAAGACCCAACGACACTACCGATTCTACTCTCTCGAGCTCCTCTCCATCTGTTCTTGATTTTAATCCTTCAATCACTCAGACTCAACAATGACCATGACTCGGCTCGATTATTGGTGGAAGAGAATGATTGAGAAGGATAGCTCTTCTTCTCGATTTAGGTTAAGTATTGGGTTGGTTATTCGGTCTCGGTCATGTGATAAGGGCTAACGATGGCAGCCCCCTTAACTCAACTAGATCAAGTTTAGTATTCCTCCCAAAGTGGTTGCCCCTTAACCTCAATCTAAAATTTGTCTTTAATAATTCTCCAAACAGAGGTGCCCCTTAACAATGACTGGGCTCAGATAGTGCTCACCCGATGAAATGACCTTTTGCCCTTTTGGCTCAAATTAGGTTGTTTCTTCTTCTTTTCTCCGTGCGACTCCAAAGTAGCTACAAAACTCAAAACAAGCGTAAAATACATAATTTACACGAAAAATAGCAAAGAAAGCATAAACTACTAGATAGTAAATACGGTGTATTCTACACCTATCATAGGCTTGCAAACCATGCAACCTAGGCCAAGTCGCCACGCATGCCATTGGCACATGCCAACATGCTCGGCCGTAGCTTTTCCTACCAAAGGCCCGGCCCTAACGACCACGCATGCCATTGGCACATGCCAACATGCTCATTTGGTAGCTTTTCCTACCAAGGCCACGGGCCCCAACGGGCCACGCATGCCATTGGCACATGCCAACATGCTCGCTGGTAGCTTTTCTACCAAGGCCACGGCCCGAACAGCCACGCATGCCATTGGCACCTGCCAACATGCTCGGCGGTAGCTTTTCCTACCAAGGCCACGCTCCCAACGGCACGCATGTCATTGGCACATGCCAACATGCTCGTTGGTAGCATTTCCTACCAAGGCCACGGCCCCAACGACCCGCATGCCATTGGCACATGCCAACATGCTCGGCCGGGTAGATTTTCCTACCAAGGCCACGGCCCCAACGGCCATGCATGCCATTGGCACATGCCAACATGCTCACTGGTAGCATTTCCTACCAAGGCCACGGCCCTAACGGCCCACGCATGTTATTGGCACATGCTAACACGCTGTTGGTAGCCTTCATCACCTAGCCGTGCCCCTTAATGCACGCTCGGTAGCCTAACTCGCAAACCATGCAACCTACCACCAAGGCATTCCGCACATGCCATTGGCACATGCCACGCACGCCACTAGCGACTCACGGCATTGCCACTTGCACTCAACGCATAACCTACCACCAAGGCATTCCGCACATGCCATTGGCACATGCCACGCACGCCACTAGCAACTCGCATTGCCACTTGCGCTCGAGGTACAACCATAACAAGGGCATTCCGTACATGCCAATGGCACATGCCACACGCGCCACTAGCTGCCACTTGCACTCAAGGTGCAACCAACACTTTCGAGATATCAACACAAACTGGGATACTTTCCCGGGGTTTGGTTTGGCGGTCCACAGCTTGCGGCGTACACTACGCTCACATTAAGAAAGCGTGAAAAGGAATAAAGCGGTCAAATAAATGAGGAAATAATGGTGAAAACGTTTTCACCCATTAACACCATGCGGTTACCACCTCCTCCCATTATTTCACCCTTTAATATCTTCCTTCATGAGGTTGTGAATGTTTCAATCTCGACTTGTATAAATAGGTCTTACCTATTTCCACCCAGACAACAAGTCTCGGTCAGGAGAAAAATACTACACTCTCAGAAAAGGCAACTTTGCAAGCTCTCCAAAAAGCTTTCATCTCTTGCAAGCTTACGAAGCTTCCACTTTCTGATACAAGTCGAGACACTACTCTCTCAGAATTATTCTGGTCTCAACACCTTTCTTTGCTTCCCTCCCAAATCAACCCTTCTCCTTCACTTTGTGACCGAAGCAAGTCTGGAACGGCCATTTCTTGGTTTAGGCCGGACTTATGCAGATTGATCTCTCGAATCTATAAAGTGCTCACGTGCGACACATTTGTTTAGGGTTTGAACCAGTTTCTCACTCACCTACCGAATTTACCGAAATCGGCGAACGATTTTTACCCATAAATGCACTTTTATTAAACCTATCCGTAAAAATTAACTACAATTTTTTTTTAGAGAAGTTTTACATGGTTTACGGTTGGTTTCTTTATTATTTTAAATAAATTAACCGTAAGAAATCTTATGCATCAGTAATTTACGGTTGAAAAGAAAATAAATAAAGATTTGTTAAGATTTAGATTAGTTTTGTTAAGATTTGTTAAGTTAAATAGGGAAAGTGGGGATTTGTTGAGATTTTGTAGCAAAGGATAAATCGGGGTGAAGATTTACCCACTTCCTATTCATGCGGGACCAAGGATTCGTTTTTGAATTTCCCTAAGAAACCGACCAATATTTTGTTTATGTGATAGACTCGCGATAAATTAGCATTTGCAGATGTGTTTTGGTACAGTAAAATTCTCAAATATAAATAGAAACTTTTACTGTTGGAAAATATAACAACCAAAACGTAAATAATTTTTCTCCCAATTTTTCCTTAATTACGGTTGGGACTTCATCCTCACCTAACCGTAATTTCCTTGGTTACGGTTGGGACTTCATCCTTACCTAACTGTAATTTTGTTGGTTACGGTTGGGAGTTCATCCTTACCTAACCGTAAATTTGTCTTACGGTTGGTTATGACGACCCGATCTTAAATCGATGCGATAAACTAAAATTTTTGTATTTTTATTTTACGTAATTAAATAAAATTAACATAAACTAAATAAGGGTTTTTTAGTCATTATATAATTATTTTAGATAAGGGGTTTTGAAATTACTTATGGGTGATCCGTTTTTGTCCTATTAGGTGACGCCCTCTAATGAAATGTGACGCCCTTCTGACTTCAACTCCATATCCTGCAAT
>JAJJWW010002111.1:0-25720 GCA_023531295.1 Papaver armeniacum | reverse complement strand
GGACGCCTGTTCACCCATCGAAGAATTCGAGAGCGCCCCAACTCGTGGGAATCGAAGGCATCGGTTTTGGAGCATACTTATCAAAGTGCTCCCATAGCTGGACTTGCGTAAAAGCAACGTGCACATATGAATTCACTTTCATGAAACCATTCGAAACTCGCATGTTGATAGGTGTAGAATACACCGTATTTAATATCTAGTATTTATGCTTTCTTTGCGAGTTTTCTTGTAAATTATGTATCTTATGTGTGCTTTTGAGTCTATTAGGTGACAGGCTCGGGAGCAAGCGGCATGTGAGCTTCTTGGGGTTGATTGGTGAATCAATGGCATGAGTTTGAGTTGGTTTGTACTTCGGGAATGGAATGAAACAGCGGATAGAGAGACTGGTGCTAGTATGTTTGTCGGTTAGGGGAGGAAGATGTTTTTGAGATGCAATTTGTTGAGTTGGTGCACTGTTGGTTGGTCTGGATAAAGCAGTCTTTGGTGAGGTTGCGAGTTTGGGATGTTCGTCACCGGGTGGTTAAGAATGGAGCATAAGGAATCTGGTATTGTTGCTATGAAGAAGAATTGGAAAGCTTGAACTGAGTTGGTGAAAGCAAATGGAGCTGCATTCGCAGAAATTGTGCGAAAACGGAGTGAAAATGGCGCGCCGGTGAGCATAGTTCCGGTAGCCGGATTTCAGAGGTTAAAGTGTCGATCGCAATATTTCGGTGAATCGCGAGGGGGTATGAGTCGGATGCAGAATCGACGACGGACATATGAGCTACGCATCGCGCTTTTAGGCGCGTTTTCGCGAGAACAAGAAATTGGTTTAGGTGGTATTTTGTGAATGTTTGAATTGGCAGAGAAATGGAGTTGAGCTTAAGGGTGTGCACTTGCACCGACGACGTCTTCCGGTACTTCCAAGTGATCGGAGAAAAGTTTTCCGCGATCGGATTCCCAAGACCGTGACCGGATTCCAGGTGATGACGTCGGCAATTCCGGCTTTTGGACCCAAAATTCCAGAGACATATTTCACACATGGGCTTGTGGACCAACTTGAGACGGGTGTTGAGAAGAATCAACCTAATTTTGGGAAAGTATCCTTATGGGGAGAAAAGCATATAAATAGAACTTTTCTCTAAACCTAGAGATATCTCCATTAGGGAGACTTCTACTTTTGTTCTAGGGTTTCACATGATAGTTTTCTTCTTTGCTTTGGTGATGATTTCCAAAAACACAAGTAACTAAGTTTTTATTATTGGTTGAAGATGTAGTTGGATTTTTGCAACCAAGTTATGATTTTTATGAATTAGTTTTCTCTCAATATTGTCGTTTGATTTCTACGGGTTCTGATAATTGCATGATTGATGGATTGCAATATGATTGAATGTTTGTTTAGTCGAGTCTAGAATTGATTGAACTCACATCCATATCTATAGCTATTTTAGGGGTTTCATCGAGCGATAACCTTGAATACGAGTAGCATGATATGATTCTAGGTTGTAGTGATACATCCTTGTAATCGTATGTACAAATTGACCTTTGTTCGAATTGTTTGCGCAATGTATTACAATTGCATTGATTAGCCTATTTCTGAAACTTAATGCTCTTAGGAATTGAACTTGATTAGCGCAAGGCGTTAGGTTATTCTTTAGGTAGATTTCACATACGCAGCCCTAATGTGTGTGTTGATAACTTTGGAAATTTACGGAGTATTCTTGCAATAAGGTATTCTATGGCTTTTGATGATAGAGAGATTAAATACGAATTCTATTCATATATTCAATAACTTGTTTACAATTGAAGATGAAACCTTTATCCAATATTTTCACATCCTTGATTTGCGTGCTTTGTTTATTTGCTTTTTGTTTATTTTTATTTACACAATCGAAATTCTTCCTGTTTTATATAGGAAACCATAACAATTTGACAACCTAGACCTCTCTGTGGGATCGATCCTTTCTTGCCCTTGCTATATTTATATTTTGAGTAGTAAGAAAGTGTAATTATTTTTAACGCTTTCTGACAGTCAAATTTTGAGCGCTTCTTGGGAGGCAACGGTTGTCACTGTTTGGTTTTCTTATTTTTGTTTTGTTTTTTGTTTTTAGTCTTATTTTTGTTTTTCTTATTTTCTGGTTTTTAACCTTGGTTTGAGAATCTTATTTCAGGTGCTTATTTCTATGGAAGGAGCATATTGGAGCAATCAATACGGATTTCAACCTCAACAACATAACAATTATCACCCTTATGGGGAGTATAATCAAAACCAATCCTTTGGCTATGATCAATACTCCACGTACCCTATGAGTTATTCTCATACATATCAACCTTCTTATGGTGGTTATGTAAGTGAGCAACCACAAGGAGGGGAGAATAGTTGTTTTCCTATTAATTTTTCCTCTAATTTGGTAGATGAAATGCAACAATTTATGGACAGCATGGAGTCAATTTGTAGACAACCAAGCATGGAACAACTTTCATCGACCGAATGTGCTCATAGTATGTTTGGCCCAATTTCTGATCGTAGTTATGATCATCCACACATTCAAAGGGAAGATAATTGGCCCAACAATACTGAGGTAAGTGATTCTACTTTGTCTATGTCGAATGAGCTTTACAAACAAATGGAACACTATTTTCAGAATTTGGATGAATCACTCCAAGAGCTTCAAAAAGGTGTTTCCACTTTACGACAAGGCATTGATGAGTACAAGGAGGAAATGAATAGTTATGTTGAAAAAGGCGAACCTTCGGGGACTTTTGTTGATATTTGTGTAGTTAACTCAACTCTTGATCGTAATAATGATCATTCACCTATTCAAAAGGATGCGTTCGAGATTAACAACACTAAATTCAGCGAGGAACAACTTTATGATGACTATGATAGTGATGATGATTATTATGAAAATACATTGCCTAAACCAATTCATGGTGACATCCCCGAGGAGTTTATAATGGAGTCTTTTTGCGATCAAGGTGAAGTTGAAAAGGAATATGATGACACTAGTGTAGATTACTCAAGCATTGATCTTTATAACGATCAACAACCTATTCAAAAGGTAGAGCTTGAGGATGATGCAATGAGTGTTCTAAAGAAATTCCTTATGGACAATATTGCATCCGCAAAAGAGTATGTGCCTTACAACAAAAGGAGTGTGTTGAGAATGAAACCTTTAATCCAATATTGTGGAAGACCCAATTGAGCTTGCATATGATTATAATGATGATGTTTATGT
This sequence comes from Papaver armeniacum, assembly GCA_023531295.1. Taxonomy (NCBI): domain Eukaryota; kingdom Viridiplantae; phylum Streptophyta; class Magnoliopsida; order Ranunculales; family Papaveraceae; genus Papaver; species Papaver armeniacum. The sequence goes on along the minus strand of JAJJWW010002111.1, from coordinate 22,502 downwards.
CGATACTTTGGTTAAACGGACGAAGAATGGTTGCAAGGTTTGATAGAGGACCATGATATACAAGAGGTGAATAATTCACTTGAGTTTTTCAAGGATGAAGAGGATTCCATAATACAAGAGATTGTGAAAGGTTTATCTAACCCTTTGCCTATTATTTCTTCTCCTTTACCTCTTTATTGGTTTGAATGTATGTGCTTCGAAAACATTGTTGAATGACTTTGTTTCTCGTTTTCCGCCATTAGAGACACTTGATTCTCCATACTATGCAGGTTATGGAACCCGAAACCGTGGAAGTACCGACTTCTATATTCTTTATACGCTTCCAAGTGTGGACAAGAATAAGTGTGGGGAAGCTTTTATCGGTTCATAGCTTCACTTTTGCTTTATATTACTAATATTTGTGTGAAGTTAGTGTTTGAAAAACAGGTTCTATGGAAGGATCCCCAACTTTTCCGATTATTGGTGTATGGGGAATGAATCTTGCAAGGATATAGTCGGGCTGACGACTATAAAACAAGCGCTACGTTGGAGGCAACCCACCGGTTTTGTATCTCTTATCCTTTTGCTTTTTATTTTTGTTTCGTTTATTTATTTTTTACTGTTTTCATATCATATTTGCATCCCTATGGTTAATTTCATTGAGTCCGTAATCTATCTTAGAAGAGAATTATGACGAATACCTTTTAAATCCGAAAATTTCAGACTGCGCGTAGTTCAGTCCAGAGACCATAACTGTCAGACCGTTTATTAAAACACTGTGAAATTTTGACACTGTGTAGAAAACACGTAGGTGAACAACTTTTGTGAAATGGAGTTTTTCCAAATTCCTTACCAATTTGCACAGTTTTTGCGTTTTATCTGCTGTTACGTCAGAATTCAGAACTTTCGGTTTACACATTGAGGACAATGTGAAGTTTAAGTGTGGGGGAGCATTTATATGTTTGTATAGTTTGTTTTTGACACCATTAGTGGATGGAACCATTTTGAATGCAGGAGTTGAGGAACTAATTAACTAAAAGGGACGAATATAGCTCGAAATCACAAATTAACATGATAGTTGTTACCATATCTCAGAATATCACCATATCACATTCTATTTTTATTTTTCCATATTTATCTATTGTTCTCTAAGTGCTTTGGTGGGTCACTAAAAATCGACGTGTTATTACTGCTAGGATGAAATAGAGTGGTTGAGTTACTAGAAAAAAAAAAAAATTGAAAAAAAAAAAAAAAAAAAAAAAAAAAATTGAAAAATATATGAAAAAGAAAAAAAAAAAGGACCGATCAATTAGACCAAACGGAATAAAAAGACACTTGGGAATAGCGGTATGTGTGAAACGTAGTCCCTGTCTCCGTCGCCTAAACAAGCGTGGAATGCAGGATCCAAGGCAACTATCATGTACTTGGCGACAAGAAGCATGCGCTTGGATCCAAAAGATCTAATCATGTCGTCTAAAAAAAAAAAAAAAAAGAGAAATTGGATCCGTTTGATCCAATCATATAAAAAAATTATTATTGTGTTGAATAAAGTCACTTTTGGTTCCCTTGTATATGCCAATTGATTTGATGTAGCATTCGGCACGAAGTAGCTCAATCAATAGATTAGGTTCATCTTATGACCTTGAATGACGATATGGGAAACATCGAACACTTGTGAATATTCGCCAACATCTACATCTATATCCATCTTCTTAATCTTTTCATTTGTGATTGTGGTTTGTTAGTTTCCGAGTATTGTGGCTTGTTCGACTATCTAATTAGAGTTTATTTACTAATAATTAAATTGAATTTGCAAGGTACCTCCTCCCGTAGTCATTTTGGATTAGTTCATTGATTTGTCACGAATAGACGGAGTTTGAAATATAGGTTTTGTAGGTATATCTCTAGTAAACCTTCACGAGACTATAACTCGTCCACTAGGGACACCTAGGGGTTTAAAAGGCTTGTTATTTATGCTAAAAGTGACCGTAGCCTCGTCACACGGGTTGTTGTATTTTTAGTTTAGTTTTGTTTGATTTGCTCGAGGACTAGCAAAGTCTAAGTGTGGGGGAATTTGATAGGTGTAGAATACACCGTATTTAATATCTAGTATTTATGCTTTCTTTGCGAGTTTTCTTGTAAATTATGTATCTTATGTGCTTTTGAGTCTATTAGGTGACGGACTCGGGAGCAAAAGCGGCATGTGAGCTTCTTGGGTTGATTGGGCATCAATCAATGGCATGAGTTTGAGTTGGTTTGTACTCGGGGAATGGAATGAAGCAAAGCGAGATAGAGATCGGTGCTAGTATCTTTGTGCGATTCGGGGAGGAAGATGTTTTTGAGATGCTGATTTGTTGAGTTGAGGCATTAGTTCAGTCCTGGATAGCCGGTCTTGGTGAGGTTGCGAGTTTGGGATGTTGCGTGCTGCACCGGTGGTTAGAATGGAGCATAAGGAATCTGGTATTGTTCTTTATGAAGAAGAATTGGAAAGCTTGAACCGAGTTGGTGAAAGCAAATGGAGCGTTCGCAGTGTCTGTGAACGGAAAATGGCGTCACGTGAGCATAGTTCCATAGGAATGGATTTCGGAGGTTAAAGTGTCGATCGCAATATTTCAATTGAATCGCAGGGGGTATGAGTCGGATGCAAGAATCGACGGCAATGAGGACATATGAGGCTACGCATCGCGCTTTTAGCGCGCGCGCAAGAACAAGAAATTGGTTTAGGTGGTATTTGTGAATGTTTGAATTGCAAGAGAAATGGAGTTGAGCTTCGGGAGTGTGCACTTGCTCGACGGCGTCTTCCACTTCAAGTGATCGGAGAAAGTTTTCCGCGATCGGATTCCTACGATGGCCAGTTCCCGGTGATGACGTCAACAATTAAGGCGACGCTTTTGGACCCAAAATTCCGTAGACATATTTCTCACACATGGGCTTGGTGGACCAACTTGAGATCGGGTGTTGAGTAAGAATCAACCTAATTTTGGGAAAGTATCCTTATGGGGAGAAAAGCATATAAATAGAACTTTTTCTCTAAACCTAGAGATATCTCCATTAGGAGACTTCTACTTTTGTTCTAGGGTTTCACATGATAGTTTTCTTCTTTTGCTTTATGATGATTTCCAAAAACACAAGTAACTAAGTTTTTATTATTGGTTGAAGATGTAGTTGGATTTTGCAAACCAAGTTATGATTTTTATGAATTAGTTTTCTCTCAATATTGTCGCTTTGATTTCTACGGGTTACAATAATTGCATGATTGATGGATTGCAATATGATTGAATGTTTGTTTAGTCGAGTCTAGAATTGATTGAACTCACATCCATATCTATAGCTATTTTAGGTTTTCATCGAGCGATAACCTTGAATACGAGTAGCATGATATGATTCTAGGTTGTAGTGATACATCCTTGTAATCGTATGTAGAAATTGACCTTTGTTCGAATTGTTTGCGCAATGTATTACAATTGCATTGATTAGCCTATTTCAAACTTAATGCTCCTAGAATTGAACTTTGATTAGCGCAAGGCGTTAGGTTATTCTTTAGGTAGATTTCACATACGCAGCCTAATGTGTGTGTTGATAACTTTGGAAATTTACGGAGTATTCTTGCAATAAGGTATTCTATGGCTTTTGATGATAGAGATTAAATACGAATTCTATTCATATATTCAATAACTTGTTTACAATTGAAGATGAAACCTTTATCCAATATTTTCACATCCTTGATTTGCGTGCTTTGTTTATTTGCTTTTTGTTTATTTTTATTTACACAATCGAAATTCTTCCGGTGTTTTATATAGGAAACCATAACAATTTGACAACCTAGACCTCTCTCAGGATCGATCCTTTCTTGCCCTTGCTATATTTATATTTTGAGTAGTAAGAAAGTGTAAATTATTTTTGACGCTACGACAGGCGGTCACATGTTACTTAACTAGGTGATCCCGGATGCACATACGAAAGAAACCGAGGAATAGCTTGCTAATGGGAAGAACTTCACTCTTTGCCAACTTCACAAAGAATCACTAGCAACTCGGGTCTTATTTCCTTCTTGCGAGGCGAATCATCTAAAATGTCTCTAGACAAACTGAGAGAGCCAAAAATGTTTGCAACATGAAGATTATTGCTTTTCTTTTCATTCGGGTTCCACTCGTCCTAAAACCATTGAGACATCCACACAACTATAAAAGCACCTTTCATCCTATTCCAGGACAGAATCCTTCGACTTCGCAGTGGAGTCTTTTTGAGCGTAATCTCCCAACTTAGCGGAAGGTCATCCCGCATCTTCACCTCACTTTCGATAATTGGATTTTAAGATTCCCGATTCTCTAAGATTGACAAGAGAGCCACACTCTGAGGAGAAAGTTATCTCACCCCATCTACATATGATTGTATGGGTGTCCGAACACCCCGGAGATGAAAGCAACCAAGCCCGGGATATCCTTTCTAACTGGAGGTTTCTTGAAGCTCGGCGGACATCAATAATCTGCGCTCGAGTCAAAGTTGGTATTTATATGCTCCTTACTCACCATGAACTCAACCCATCTATCAAAAAGAACGCAATGGGCTTTGACATCCACGAAATCAATGTTGGAAGAGGAATATACCCCTTTATGAAGATAGAATCAGATCGTGTTCTCCTCGGGCGAACCGAACGTGTCTTCTTTTCATCTTCACCACCACTGTCTTGACGAAACACAGGTGATTTTTCAGCAGAGACAAGTTTTTGTGAAGAATTCATCATCCGTGTTTAGTTTGGAATTATGGAAATCCTTCGATGAGGCGAAATTTTGTTCAGGTAACATCTTGTCGGATTTCTTAATAACAACTTAGTAACAAGATATCTGCACACAAAAAAAAAAAAAAATTATCTCCCTGACACATAACCGCGCCCGACAAGAGGAAAACAAAATACAAAAAAAAGGCGTATTCTCTCAGTTCAAAACCTGCACACAAAGATTTTCTTCGGAGTTCAAGACTATATACGCAGATTTTCTTCTAGTTCAAGACTATATACGCAGTATTTTCTTCGGGTTCAAGTGTGTCTACAATATCCTTCTTTCTAGTTCAAAATTATATATGGAGCATTTTTCTACGGGTTCAAAATCGCACGCGTTGATATTTCTTTTCAGACTGAAAATTCATATATGCAATATTTCCTATGGGTTCAAGTCATATGAAGCATATATACAGATTCTTCTTGGGATTCACCACCACCACTACACAGTATTCTCTGACGGGTTCTTGAAGCGCATCGCATACGCAGATTTTTCTTCAGGTTCAAAATTATACACAGATTTTCATACGGCTCGAGTGCGCTTTTGCAGATCCTTCTTGAGTTCAAAATTGTATATGGAGCACTTTCCTGCGGGTTCGAATAATATATGCGATATTTCCCTTGGTTGCATACATACAATATTTTCTACAAGAGACACGCCAAGAAATTATATGCGCAATATATATGTAAAAAACGCATATTCTTAGGGTTTACACTACATAAAAAGGGAAACAAGAGAAGTACTGGAAGACATACCCGGAAGCTGGTTTTTTCTTTGTGACTCTGCCGCTAGTAGGAAAGGATGAAAAGATGAAAGTGCAAGATGGGAGAAAGGGACTTTATATATATAGGCGTGAATATTCGAAATAGGGAAGGATTTTCCTTTACCAAAATCGTGCGTGTAAGAAACGGCCCACAAGGGCGCCCAACTTCCCAATGTCGCCCAAGTTGCACTGCCCCCATCAATTGCACCAACTTCCCAATGACTGCCAAGTCACGCTCGCAAGCACGCATAGCTTCCACACCTTGCGCCCGGTCCACCCGACCTAGCACGCTTAGTTTCCCAACTCACGCCAACTTCCCAACGTCGCCCAAGCCGCACCTGCCCCACCAATTGTGCCGACCTCCGATTTGTGCAAAATCGCCCACCGAGGCAAGGATTCCAAATCCTATTTATAAAAGGTCGACGATCCTCCTCAATTCTCTTTACGGTTTGCTGTTGATAGTTTGTCACCATCTTATGATTACCTCGCAACAAAGCCCCTGTCCCGAGCTAAGCAGGGGACTTAATGTTGATGGTGGTTTTTAAACGAAGGGTAAACTCGTAAAACCCTAAAAATAACCGAATATCACCAAAGTGACACATTTATTAGGACATTTAAGGCAGGTAGTCGTATTTAATAGGGGGTCTTTTTCAAATTAGGGTTACAACGAACAAAACCCTAATTCACCTCCATGCCATTGGCACATGCCAACATGCTCGCTGGTAGCTTTTCCTACCAAGGCAACGGCCCTAACGGCCACGCATGCCATTGGCACATGCCAACATGCTCGCCTGGTAGCTTTTTACCAAGGCCACGGCCCTAATGGCCACGCATGTCATTGGCACATGCCAACATGCTCGCTGGTAGCTTTTCTTACCAAGGCCATGTCCCTAACGGCCACGCATGTCATTGGCACATGCCAACATGCTCGCTGGTAGCTTTTCTTACCAAGGCCACGGCCCTAACTGGCCATTTGAGCATTTCATTGGCACATGCCAACATGCTCACGGTAGCTTTTCTTACCAAGGACCACACACCACTATATGACCGCGCATGTCATTGGTGGTAGGCTTAAAAATGTGTTTATATTTATGCCACCTTGTTATAAACCGCAAGTGCACGGTGTCTACAATGCAGACAATGGCAAGTACGGGTCGAACCACAGAGACTTGTGGTGCTGGGTTGATCTTAAGCTTTCTTAATGAATTCCTAGAGGTGTAACACAATTATGAGTTTTATCGATTTTGCATTAGTAACGAGATAGTGAAATAAGATGTAACTAGTGACAATGGGGTACTAGGGTCTTCAATTCCACCACTAACCTACACCTGTGTCTTTGGCTCATGATATTATTCTTGTTCCTGTGAGATAAAAGGAGAGGTGTCGGTCTTCCCTAAATCTAAAGTGTTTCTCCGCTTGATAGTTTAATCACAACTAAAGTATTTTTCCCAAGCATTACTTGTCTAGTTAGAGTACAAATAATCTGAGGATCAATAATAATCTAATTGAGCTTGGGTTGTATCATCATCTTCATAGAGATATTCTAACTACAGTGCATACAAGGCATACACTGTGAGAGCAAACACTAGTCCAAAAGAGGCTATTAATCACGTTTTTATATAACAGATTAAGTACGTGAATAAATTATCACTAATGAATCCCGTGATATAAGTTGAAAATAGTAGGGTCCATTCAGTTAACACATAATAACCGTCATTTAAAAATGTGTCAATTACTAGAATGCGTGATTTATAAAATAACGGATTGAATCCGAGATATATTATACATTTATATACACCCACTACCACATTTTTTTGCGCCCCAAACTTGGATAAACACTTTGTAAGGCCATGTTACTATAAATCCAAACTGGTTAGCCACTGGCTTATATGTCGTACACCAACTTTCACACGGTTTGGTAAGGGCCCGGTTCCATCAAGCCCAAAAACCCGATGATAAATCAACTTAAATTTAGATTTCTCTTCCCAAAAACTGAACTCGCCTTTTCAGATCTTTTTCTTCTTTTCTAAACCTATCTCGTCTTCGGTTCCTCCGAAAAGAAAAGGGGAAAGAAAAAACGCTCCTCTCGCGACTTCAATCATCAACAGAAAGTAGGAAATACTGGTCTTCTTTTATTTTTGCGTAGGTGGTCGGTTGTCAATTTGTGTTTGCTCGATGTGTAAATGGTCTATTGTTGTTTTGTTCAAACATTTAAAAACCTATGTTTGTTAAATTGGGGAATTAAGGTTCTTTAATGCACGATGACAAGGTGATAGTCTAGATGTGTAATTTGAAGAACCATGACATCTTCTGATTAGTGATTTTGTAACATGATTAACTCTTTTTGGTACTTCTCTGTTTGATTGCGTCTAATTTTTTTATTTGATCTTCATCTTTTATTTGATCTTCATCTTTTATTTGATCTTCATCTTCTTTGTTTAACAATGACCCAATGCAGGATTCCTTCTATAGATAACCAATTTTGATAGGGCTTCATTGCTCAAATCTGTTGGTACCACTTTATATCTTCCATCACTTGCTTGCAATCCACATCTTTACTCATCGACAAGGAATAATAAATCAAGCTTTTTAAAGGTTAATTTCATCATCTGTTCTATTTTCTGTGTAGAAGTCCGATGTAGAACTCTTGTTATCTGATTTGGCTGTGAATAAATTGATGAATGTGTGAAAAGTGTTTGATGAAATGCATCAAAAAAATGGAATTATTTTATAAGCACCTGATATTTTAAATTACGAAACACAGTTTTCTAACTCTTCTCAGTTTTTTATTCATGTTTACACAAAATAATATTTCTTAGGACAGCTTAGCTGATATTAGTCAATGATCTTTGTGAAAGACAGCATTATAGTTTTGAGAACTCCTACTGTTAGAACTTGAGTAGTAATCGAGTGGTTGTGCCTCTCAAACTCTTCATAGCTACTTAATACAGCGCCACCACCATGACACCACCAAGGCACCAACAACAACCACTGCCAACACCATAATACCACTACCATATAATAGCAGTGCAACACCACCACCACCACTAGCATATCACTAACCACCTCCACTATGGCACCACAACACCAACACCACCACTGCACAAATACTGTTAACTTAGAAAATTTAGATGCCGTCTTTTAGTATGTGACGGTGGTAATGTGGGGGTGATCTGATTGAAAACTTAGGTTCCATCTTGTTTCATATTTGAGTTCTCGTATTGTGATGGCATTCCTGAATCGCTTCATGATTTTCTTGGTAATAAAAAGTTTTATCTTTTTTGGAGTTGGAATCAATGGTGATGCTTACAAGTTTCGGCACCAACTCCTTCTTCAAACTTGCTTGTGCTTTTGTTGAGGCGTTTGTTCTTTCAGATATTCCCATGATGACTATAATACATAGCTTCATTGTCTTCACCTGACTCACCACTTTGTTTCATCTTTTACTATTGAGTCTACCAATGAATTATGATCTCAGCTAATGGTTACAAAGTCAGTGTTAAAAGCATTGAATATATTTTAGCAATATATATTAACCTAAATTTACCCTGTTACCAACAATGAATATATTTTTGTTAATAATGGAATGCCTGCTTTCCTTGTTTTCCAGAAGGACTCAAGCACCAAGTGTTTGAGGTATCATTGGCTGATCTTTGAGGCAATGAGGATCAATCATACAAGAAGTTCAGACTTAAAGTTGAGGATGTTCAAAGAAATGTTCTTACCAATTTCTGTGTAAGTAACAATCCACAATTTCATCTCTTATTCATGATTTATTTTGATACAAATATTTATAATTGTTTGAGATTCAGGGAATAGATGTTACCACAGACCAGTTGAGATCTCTTGTAAGAAAGTGGGAGACATTGATTGAAGCCCATATTCATGTTAAGACGACAAACAACTTCACCTTGAGGATGTTCTGCATTAGATTCACCAAGAAGCGAGACAAACAGGTCAAGAGAACCTGTTGTGCTCAATCCAGCCAAATTCGAGAGGTGAAGTTATGTTTTTCATTTTCAACATTTTGCCCATATTCATGTTAAGACGGCAAACAACTTCACCTTGAGGATGTTCTGCATTAGATTCACCAAGAAGCGAGACAAACAGGTCAAGAGAACCTGTTGTGCTCAATCCAGCCAAATTCGAGAGGTGAAGTTATGTTTTTCATTTTCAACATTTTCTTATTACCTCATGAATTCATGTGTGTAAGATTCTTTTGACCCTATTGGAATAATACAGATATCATGGTAAACCAACATTTTTTTATGATTTCATGATTGTATCATCTGTACTTTGTGTTGTCAGATTCATCGCAAGATGGTTGAAATCATGGTTTACCAGGCCTCTTCAAGTGATCTTAAAGAATTGGTGGAGAAATTTATCCATGAGATGATCGGGATGGATATTGAGAAGGCTACAAGCATTTACCCATTGCAGAGAGAGATATTGAGAAGGTCATGATCATAAGTTTGATGAAATTATGGATGCAAGTGCGATGTTATGCGATAGGGAAGGAGTGTTATGTTGCAAGAGGTGACATGACTAAGTTGCCAAAAACTTATGTAAATCTTGATTAGGCGACAATATTAATAGATGGAATTAAGTTTTAATGTTTAGGATGCGATTTTAGGTTGCTGTAATTTATCTTTCAGTTTGTATCGATTCTATATTTTGAATGTTATTTTGGGTATTAATATAAAGTTAAATTCATCTTTAAATTGCAATTAGTTTTTGTTCAATTTAAACCTTTTCATTTAATATTCTATTTCCAGTTCTAGTTAGAAAATTTTGTTTCGGATTCAATCAATTTCAGATACGTACTAATATCTGAATCAGTGGCCTGAATAGTGGCCGGGTCTGATTACTAATGTCTGAATCAGTGGGCTGAATGATGACGGATCATTTACATAGGACATACATCGAGTGTTATTAAATTTAACATGCAACAACCGTGGTATTAAATAACAGATTATCTTTGTGATTTAAAGCCACATACTTTATTTGTCATACTTTAATGACTCTTTTAATTCGTCATTTATAAAGAGTCACACTAAATAAATAACGGTTCGAATAACAGATGAAAACCGTGATAAATCATGTTTTATAACATACTTCATTCGTCATTTATAGGCCCTTCTGGACTAGTGAAAGGGTTGACATGCTTATATTAAAGTCTATCTTAAAAATAGTTAAGCACTCAAGAACAATACATGAAGCATGAAGAACACAGTCATAAATTAGGGTTTCATCTAAACCCCGGAACTCTGATTTAGAACATAACTAACAAAATAAACCTAAATTGCTGCTCTGGCTAGCCCAGGCATACCCAAAAACATCCTCTACCTCTTCTATTTATACATACCAATTTCAAACCCTAATTTACTTCAAAATATAAATTTAAAAGTAAACCTCTCTCACCCACGTCTCTAAATCGTGCTCTGGCTCTTGTCAATTTGTCTCTGACCTCTGAATCAACCATGCATGGGGTTTGGTGGTGAAACCCTAGCTTCAATCATCTCAACCCTAGCTTCTAGGTTAAGGTAGAAGCTATGGATGGAGATGGGTGATACGAGGGTAGGCGAGGAGGTGGTGATGGTTAAGTGCTGACAGAGATGGAGTGGTGGTGATGGGGGTAGCTACTGCACCGGTATGGGAGGAGAAGAAGAAGGGGATGGTTTCTCACGATTAAAGTCGGGAGAGGAAGAAAGAGAAGATGGAAGAAGAAATGGGTAGGTCGATGGGGGGTATAGGTGTAGGCGAGTTTTGGTGTGAAGCGGGTGTAAAGATTGATGAGGAGGTCGTGTCGAGCGTTGGATCTCGGTGAATCCGATGCGTGGCCGATCACGAGATCTGAACGGGCTCACGGAGAATCAAGCTGCTTTGGTGTTGAGCGGGAGCATCGAGTGTTGATGGGAAGGACGGAGCGATTGTTGGATGCATAAGATGGAGATCTCAACCGGCTCGAGGATGGCGTGCGGTTTTGTAAATGGGTTGCTACTTGTTGGGTAGCAACTGATGCGCGCGCGGGCTTTGGCTTCTTGCTCCATAGACGCTTGCCTCCAATTTTATGCTCTTTTGGCTCCTCGATTCCCAGAACTTTATTTATTACCTAAAAACACAAAATTAATTAGTCTAAATATTTATTCTTGAAGACAAAGAAAATACAGAATCTCGGGATAATATCGATTTTGAAAGCACAAAAAGATGAGTTAAATGCCAATAAATAGATGTATAAATATGCAATATTTGGCACTCATCAATTGGCACATGCCAACATGCTCTCTGGTAGCTTTTCTTACCAAGGCCACGGCCCTAACGGCCACGCATGCCATTGGCACATGCCAACATGCTCATTTGGTAGCTTTTCTTACCAAGGCCACGGCCCTAACGGCCACGCATGTCATTGGCACATGCCAATATGCTCGCTAATAGCTTTTCTTACCAAGACCACGGCCCTAACAGCCACGCATGCCATTGGCACATGCCAACATGCTCGCTGGTAGCTTTTCCTACCAAGGCCACGGCCACACTTAACGGCCACGCATGCCATTGGCACATGCCAACATGCTCATTGGTAGCTTTTCCTACCAAGGCCCAGCGACCCTAAACGGGCCACGCATGCCATTGGCACATGCCAACATGCTCGGCCCCAGTAGCTTTTCCTACTAAGGCCACGGCCTAACGGCCACGCATGCCATTGGCACATGCCAACATGCTCAATGGGTAGCTTTTCCTACTAAGGCCACGGCCCTAACTGACCACGCATGCCATTGGCACATGCCAACGGCACATGCCAACATGCTCATTTGGTAGCTTTTCTTACCAAGGCCACGGCCCTAACGTACGCATGCCATTGGCACATGCCAACATGCTCGCTGGTAGCTTTTCTTACCAAGGCCACGCGACCCTAACGGCCACGCATGCCATTGGCACATGCCAACATGCTCGCTAGTAGCCTTTCCTACCAAGGCCACGCCACTAACGACCACGCATGCCATTGGCACATGCCAACACGCTCGGCCGGTAGCCTTCATCACCTAAACCGTGGCCCCATGCCTTATTTGGTAGCCTAACTTGCAAGTAGTGCAACCTAGGCCAATTCGACCGTACGCGCCACCGGCACACGCCAAAACCCACGCCCGGTAGCCTAATTTGCAAACCATGCAACCTACCACCAAGGCATTCCGCACATGCCATTGGCACACACCACACACGCCAATAGCAGCTCTGGCATTGCCACTTACACTCAACGTACAACCTACCACCAAGGCATTCCGCACATGCCATTGGCAAACGCCACACACGCCACTAGCAGCTCTGGCATTGCCACTTACACTCAACGTACAACCTACCACCAAGGCATTTCGCACATGCCTTTGGCAAATGCCACGCACGCCACTAGCAGCTCTGGCATTGCCACTTACACTCGACGTATAACCTACTACCAAGGCATTCCGCACAAGCCATTGGCACATGCCACGTACGCCTTCTAGAGCTCTGCATTGCGTTCGCTCAAGGTACAACCCGCAACAAGGGCATTCCGCACATGCCAATGGCACATGCCACACGCGCCACTAGCAGCGCCACTTGCACTCAAGGTGCAACCAACACTCGAGATATCAACACAAACCGGGAGATGCTTTCCGGGGTTTTGGTTTGGCGGTCACGACTTACGGCGTACACTATGCTCATATTAAGAAAGCGTGAAAAGGAATAAAGCGTTCAAATAAATGAGGAAATAATAGTGAAAACGTTTTCACCCATAAACACCTTATGTTACCACCTCCTCCCATTATTTCACCCTTTACTCTCTTCCTTCATGAGGCCGAGTACGTTTCAATCTCGACTTGTATAAATAGGTCTTACCTATTTCCACCCCAGCACAAGTCTCGGTCAGAGAAAAATACTACACTCTCGAAAAGGAAACTTTGCAAGCTCTCCAAAAGCTTTCATCTCTTGCAAGCTTCCGAAGCTTTCAATTTCGATACAAGTCGAGACACTTACTCTCCCAGCACTATTCTGGTCTCAATACCTTTCTTTGCTTCCTCCCCAAATCAACCCTTCTCCTCCACTTTGTGACCAAGCAAGTCCTGGAAATCGGCCATTTCTTGGTTTAGGCCGAACTTGTGCAGATTGATCTCTCGAATCTATAAAGTGCTCACGTGCAAACACATTTGTTTAGGGTTTGAACCAGTTTCTCACTCACCTACCGAATTTACCCGAAATCGGTAGAAACAATTTTTACCCATAAATAATTGGCGACCACAATGGGAGGATTGATCATCGGCTACAATGTCGACTGTCGATCTCGTTCTTCGACCCGATGTCAAGATGGTAGGGAAGGCGAATCAATCCGACGCAACTACGAGACAACCGGTTACCGGTTGTAAAACTACACTGCGAAAACCGACTTGTTGAAGATGCTACCAGCGATTGGGGACCTACGACTCAGTCCGACTCAACTACCGGACAACCCGGTTATCGTTGTTAAAACTACACCGAAAATCTGGGGGACTCGGCCAAACACTACCAAGAATTGGGGACCTGGTCGGCGATGCTAGCATCAAAGCCGCCTTTTACTTGGAGAGGCGTGTTTGCAAGTGAGTAAATTTAGATTAGGCAAGATAAACGATCTTTTTTAGGTTCTTAATAAAATTGTCATACTCTTGTGCCTGTTGCTAGCACACACTTTCATGAAAGCAATATTCCTTTCCCAAAACATAATCAGAGTCATACTATCAAAACCTTTCATCCCAGAAATAATCCAATATCCTCAAAAGCTACCAAATTTATCTACCAAAACATCATCAAATTTTGAACCGGACATCCAATATGTCTTTCAAAAAAAAAAAAAAAAGAAGAACCTAAATGAAAGTTTAATGGAGAAACATTCAAGGAAAATCATCCAACGAAGTCCTTTTCTTGGAGAAAGTCAACTTTGCATCTTCAAGAGCCGCTCTCTTCATAGTCAACATCTTGGAAAGTATTTTGAGTTCCACCTCCTCTGTCGTGCAATCTCCTCGGCGAAAAGGCTTTCGATTGCTGCATCTTTCAACTTTTGGATCTCAGCAAGGCCTTCGACAAACCACGAAGTGTTGAACTCATTTTCTACGCACACGTCGCGATGGTGCTCCCGGTCGGAATAACGTCTTGAAACGGTGTGACCATTCACCTCACGCATATCCTCGATGGAAGATAAAGCCTCTTCCACACGCTTAACCAGCGCAAAATCGACTAGTGACTTTCTTGGTTGTGGCCATATGTCCGTACTTCTCCCCATTCGGTGTACAACGCCTCATGCTTAGCCAGACGCTAAAGCAGCCAACCAACACATGACCTGGATAAGGAACCAAGTACGGGGATCAAAATGGCGCCGCACCTGGCCTCACGACTCGCAGAGGGTCTTCTTCCATGTCTACCTGCAAGAACCATCGAGAAATCATCCACCGTTTGAGCCACATATGTGCCTAATTGGCTAACTCCTATCTCCAAGCACCATGTGGCCACCAAAGGCAAGTCTTCGTGTGGCTCACCCTGTGATCGTCCTCCCGAACCGGAGTTCCTCTGCGAACTTGAGCTCGACATTTTTCAAAAGAAGAAATCTGAAGAAGAAAGAGAAGAAGCGCGGAACTCACCGAACCACTTCCCGAAAAGAACCAAAGTCTTGCTGAGAATCACTCTCACTTGTCGAACTTTCTTCTTTCCTCGACTCATCACCGCTATGAGAAGGCTCAAAATTCTTTGAAGAAATTGCCGTCTCACGGCAACGTCAAGCGCAAATGAAAGCATTAACACTACCGGGCCCCAAGAAACAAGACACATGTTTTCAAGAAAATTTTACGTGTTTTGAGACAAACCAATGAAGAAGCGACACATACCGGTTATTAGAAGAACCGAAAGACACGAGAGCTGCGGGTGGATCTTTGAAACCGTCCTAACCCGCTAGCACGATTCTTCGTTCTCCTTTCTTGGCACTGGGACTTTCCGAGTTGCTAGGCAACTTTCGCAGATCTCTCAACATTGGATACTTCTTCAAAACTGGCTGGGAAGGTTTACAACGAACGTTCTCCACCATGTTATTCACGAAATCTTGGATCATAATAAACTCATCGCACTTAACTCATTATAGCCGAAGGTCGTCGAAGTTACTCTTCCCGCTTGAAAGAAGGGGAAGGCGGATACCGACTCAAGGGCACGGCATTAAGGGCGGCACGCAATGAATCCTTAGGGATCACTTTGGTAAGCAAGAGGCACCCCTTGATCGAAACCCATGTGATGAGCAAGACGGTCAATATTGTAAGCAGACTATCTGGAAAGACCCCATGAAGAAAGACGGCATATAACCTGACGTGCGGCTTTTGAATAAACAAGTTTTCACCAACGCTCAAATCGCCATCGGAAGACAAAGACATGAGCGGAGCGGGCAAAGGTGTAAATTTGAGTCACCGACCTATGGACCCAGCTCCCATGGGCGAAAACCGATTTCATACGACTTATCAAGAAGACTAACCAAACTCACGCCAACTCTGGACGCCTGTTCACCCATCGAAGACCCGAGAGCCGCCCCAACTCGCGGGGAATCGAAGGCATCGGTTCGGAGCATACTTCTCAAAGAGCTCTCATAGCCGACTTTGCGGAAAAGCAACGTGCACATATGAATTCACTTTCATGAAACCATTTGAAACTCGCATGTTCGCAACTAGGTGATCCGATGCACATACGGGAAACCGAGGAATAGCTTGCCAATGGGAAGAACTTCACCTTTTTGCCAACTTCACAAAGAATCACTAGCAACTCCGGTCTTATTTCCTTCTTGCCGTAACTGTCATCGAAAATGTCTCTAGATAACCGAGAGAGCCAAAAATGCTGCAACATGAAGATCACGCACTTACGTTCAGGTTCCACTCTGTCCGGAAACCATTAAGACATCCACCAGCCTATAAAAGCACCTTTCATCCTCTTTTCCTGACAGGATCCTTCGACTTAAGAGAGTCTTTTCGAGCGTAATCTCCCAACTTAGCGGCAAGGTCATCCCGCATCTTCACCTCTCCTTTCGCATAATTGGATTTTAAGATTCCCGATTCTAAGATTGACAAGAGAGCCACACTCTCCAAGGAGAAAGTTATCTCACCCCATCTGCATATGATTGTATGGGTGTCCGAACACCACACGGAGATGAAAGCAACCAAGCCCGGATATCCTTCTTAATCGGGGAGGTTTCTTCAAGCTCGACGGCATCAATAATCTGCGCTCGAGTCGGGTTGGTATTTATATGCTCCTTACTCACCATGAACTCAACCCATCTATCAAAAGAACGCAATGGGCTTTGACACATCCCGAAATCAATGTTGGAAGAGGAATATACCCCTTTATGAAGACAGGAACGTATCGTGTTCTGCGAGCGGACCGAACGTGTCTTCTTTTCATCTTCACCACGGTTCGGCACGAAACCTGGGTGATTTTCCTCCGAGAGACAAGTTTTTTGGCGAAGAATTCATCATCCGTGTTTGGTTTGGAATTATGGAAATCCTTCGATGAGGCGAAATTTTGTTCAGGTAACATCTTGTCGGATTTCTTAATAACAACTTAGTAACAAGATATATGCACACAAAAAAAAATTTTTATCTCCCTGACACATAACCGCGCCCGACAAGAGGAAAACCCGAAATACAAAAAAAAAAAAAAAAAAAAAAAAAAAAAAAAGGGCGTATTCTCTACGGGTTCAAAACTGCACACGCAGTATTTTCTTCGGGTTCAAGACTATATACGCAGTATTTTCTTCGGGTTCAAGACCATATACGCAGTATTTTCTTCGGGTTCAAGACTATATACGCGATATTTTATACGGGTTCAAGTCTGTCTATAATATCCTTCTTCGTGTTCAAAATTATATATGGGGCATTTTTCTACGGGTTCAAAACTGCACGCGCAGTATTTCTTTCAGGACCGAAAATTCATATATGCAATATTTCCTATGGGTTCGAAGTCATATGAAGCATATATACAGTATTCTTCTTCGGGATTCACAACGTATTCTCTACGGGTTCAGAACTGCACACGCATTATTTTCTTCGGGGTTCAAAATTATACATAGTATTTCATACGGGCTCGAGTGCGCTTGCAGTATCCTTCTTCGGGTTCAAAATTGTATATGGAGCACTTTCCTGCGGGTTCGAATAATATATGCAGTATTTCCCTTGGTTGCATACATACAATATTTTCTACAAGAGACACGCCAAGAAATTATATGCGCAATATATAAAAAAAACGCCTACTCTTAGGGTTTACACCTACATAAAAAGGAAACAAGAGAAGTACTTGGAAGACATACCTAGAAGGTGGTTTTTTTTTGTGACTCTGCAGTAGTAGGAAAGGATGAAAAGATGAAAGTGCAAGATGGGAGAAAGGGACTTTATATATATAGGCGTGAAGATTTTGAAATAGGGAAGGATTTTCCCTTTACCAAAATCGTGCGTGTAAGAAACTCTGGCCCACAAGGGCGCCCAACTTCCCAATGTCGCCCAAGTTGCACCCCCGCCCCACCAATCGCACCGACTTCCCAATGACCGCACAAGTCACGCCTGCAAGCACGCACAGCTTCCACACCTTGAGCCGGTCCCACCAGCTAGCACGCTCAGTTTCCCAACTCACGCCAACTTCCCAACGTCGCCCAAGCCGCACCGTCCCCACCAATTGTGCCTGACCTCCCGATTTGTGCAAAGCGCCGAGGCAAGGATTCCAAATCCTATTTATAAAAGGTCGACGAGCCTCCTCAATTCTCTTTACGGTTTGTTGTTGATAGTTTGTCACCATCTTATGCTTACCTCGCAACAAAGCCCCATTCCGAGCTAAACGGGGGACTTAATGTTGATGGTGGTTTTTAAACGAAGGGTAAAATCGTAAAACCCTAAAAATAACCTAATATCACCGAAGTGACACATTTATTAGGACATTTAAGGCGGGTAGTCGGTATTTAATAGGGGTATTTTTTTCAAATTAGGGTTACAACGACAAAACCTAATTCACCTCCATGCCATTGGCACATGCCAACATGCTCACTTGGTAGATTTTCCTACCAAGGCCACGGCCCTAACGGCCACGCATGCCATTGGCACATGCCAACATGCTCATGCTCGGTAGCTTTTCTTACCAAGGCCACGGCCCTAACGGGCCACGCATGTCATTGGCACATGCCAACATGCCATGCTGGTAGCTTTTCTAACCAAGGCCACGGCCCTAACGGCCACGCATGCCATTGGCACATGCCAACATGCTCGCTGGGTAGCTTTTCTTACCAAGGCCACGACCACTAACGGCCACGCATGCCATTGGCACATGCCAACATGCTCATTGGGTAGCTTTTATTACCAAGGCCACGGCCCTAACGGACCACGCATGCCATTGGCACATGCCAACATGCTCGCGCCGGGGTAGCTTTTCCTAAGGCCACGGCCCTAACGGCCACGCATGCCATTGGCACATGCCAACATGCTCGCTGGTAGCTTTTCTTACTAAGGCCACGGCCCTAACGGCCACGCATGCCATTGGCACATGCCCGGCATGCTCGCCGGGTAGCTTTTCTTACCAAGGACACGGCCCTAACGGCCACGCATGCCATTGGCACATGCCAACATGCTCGCCGGTAGCTTTTCCTACCAAGGCCACGGCCCCTAACGGCCACACATGCCATTGGCAAATTCCAACATGCTCGCTGGTAGCTTTTCCTACTATAGGCCACAGCCCTAACGGCCACGCATTCCATTGGCACATGCCAACATGCTCATTGGTAGCTTTTCTTACCAAGGCCACGGCCTAACATGACGCATGCCATTGGCACATGCCAACATGCTCATTTGGTAGCCTTTCCTACCAAGGCCACGGCCTAACGGCCACGCATGCCATTGGCACATGCCAACACGCTCATTTGGTAGCCTTCATCACCTAGCGAAGTGGCCCTAATGCGCGCGGTAGCCTAACTTGCAAGCCGTGCAACCTAGGCCAATTCGACCGTACGCGCCACTGGCACACGCCAAACACCCACGATGGTAGCCTAATTTGCAAACCATGCAACCTACCACCAAGGCATTCCGCACATGCCATTGGCACACGCCACACACGCCACTAGCAGCTCTGGCATTGCCACTTACACTCAATGTACAACCTACCACCAAGGCATTCCGCACATGCCATTGGCACACGCCACTAGCAGCTCTGGCATTGCCACATACACTCAACGTAAAACCTACCACCAAGGCATTCCGCACATGCCATTGGCACATGCCACGCACGCCACTAGCAGCTCTGGCATTGCCACTTACACTCGACGTATAACCTACCACCAAGGCATTCCGCACATGCCATTGGGACATGCCACGCACGCCACTAGCGGCTACGGCATTTCCACTTACGCTTCGAGGTACAACCGCAGTAACAAGGGCATTCGCACATGCCAATGGCACATGCCACACGTGCCACTAGCGGCGCCACTTGCACTCAAGGTGCAACCAACACTCGAGATATCAACACAAACTGGGGATGCTTTCCGGGGTTTTGGTTTTAGCGGTCACACTTGCGGACACACTACGCTCACATTAAGAAAGCGTGAAAAGGAATAAAGCGGTCAAATAAATGTGGAAATAATGGTGAAAACGTTTTCACCCATAAACACCTTGCGGTTACCACCTCCTCCCATTATTTCACCCTTTACTCTCTTCCTTCATGAGGCCAGTGCGTTTCAATCTCGACTTGTATAAATAGGTCTTACCTATTTCCACCCGAACGACAAGTCTCGATCGGAGAAAAATACTACACTCTCGAAAAGGCAACTTTGCAAGCTCTTAAAAGCTTTCATCTCTTGCAAGCTTACGAAGCATTCACTTTCCGATACAAGTCGAGACACTACTCTCCCACTGTTCCTGGTCTCAACACCTTTCTTTGCCTCCCTCCCCAAATCAACCCTTCTCCTCCACTTTGTGACCGAAGCAAGTCCGGAACGGCCATTTCTTGGTTTAGGCCGGACTTGTACAGATTGATCTCTCGAATCTATAAAGTTCTCACGTGCAACACATTTGTTTAGGGTTTGAACCAGTTTCTCACTCACCTACCGAATTTACCGAAATCTGCACAAACGATTTTTACCCATAAATAATTGGCGACCACAGCGGGAGGATTGATCTATCGGCTACAATTTCAGACTGTCGATCTCGTTCTTCGACCCAGATGTCAAGATGGAAGGGGAAGGAGAATCAATCCGACGCAACTACCAGACAACCTGGTTACCAGTTGTAAAACTACACCTGAAAATTGGGGACTCGTTTAAGATGCTACCAGCGATTGGGGACCTGCGACTCAGTCCGACTCAACTGCCATACAACCCAGTTATCAGTTGTTAAAACTACACCCGGCCTGGGGACTCGTGAAGATGCTACCAAGAATTGGGGACTAATCGGCGATGCTACCAGCCAAGCCGCCTTTTACTTGGAGAGAGGCGTGTTTGCAAGTGAGTAAATTTAGATTAGGAAAGATAAACGATCTGTTTTTAGGTTCTTAATAAAACCGTCATACTCTTGTGCCCATTGCTAGCACACACTTTCATAAAAGCAATATTCCTTTCCCAAAACATAATCAGAGTCATACTATCAAAACCATTCATCCCGAGAAATAATCCAATATCCTCAAAAGCTACCACTTGTCTACCAAAACACATCAAATTTTGAACCGGACATCCAATATGTCTTTCAAAAAAAAAAGAGAAGAAGAACCTAAATGAAAGTTTAACGAGAGAAACATTCAAGGAAAATCATCCAACAAGTCTATTTTTCTTGGAGAAAGTCAACTTTGCATCTTCAAGAGCCGCTCTCTTCATAGTCAACATCTTGGAAAGTATTTTGAGTTCCACCTCTGTCGTGCAATCTCCTGTTTGAAAGGCTTTGGTTCTTGCATCTTTCAACTTTTGGATCTCGAATAAGGCCTTCGACAAACCACGAAGTGTTGAACTCCTTTCTACGCACACATCGCGATGGTGCTCCCGATCGGCAATAACGTCTTCGGAAACGGTGTGACCCGGTCACCTCACGCATATCCTCGATGGAAGATAAAGCCTCTTCCACACGTGCAACCAGCGCAAATCGACTAGTGACTTTCTTGGTTGTGGCCATATGTCCGTACTTCTCAGGATTCTGGTGTACAACGCCTCATGCTTGGCCGGCACGCTGAAGCCGCCACCAACACATGACCTGGATAAGGAACCAAGTACGGGGATCAAAATGCGCTGCATGGCCTCACGACTCGCGGAAGGTCTTCTTCCATGTCTACGGAAGCAACCATGTGAGAGAATCATCCACCGTTTGAGCCACATCATGTGCTCCGCAATCGGCTAACTCCCATCTCTCCAAGTCGCGGCGGTGGCCACCAAAGGCAAGTCTTCGTGTGGCTCTACCCCGAATCGTCTTAGAACAGGTTCCTCCTGCGAACTTGAGTCGGACATTTTTCAAAGAAAGCGCGAAGAAGAAATAGAAATAGAAGCGCGGAACTCACCGAACCACTTCCCGAAAAAGAACCCGTCTTGCCCAGGAGGAATCACTCTCACTTGTCGAACTTTCTTCTTTCTCACTCATCACCGCTATGAGAAGGCTCGGTGCTTTCTTTGGAAATTCTTTGAAGAAATTGCCGTCTCTGCAACGTGCAAAGAAGCGAAAGCATTAACACTACCGAAGCCTGGAAGAAACAAGACACATGTTTTATTGCGAAATTTCACGTGTTTTGAGACAAACCAATGAAGAAGCCACACATACACGGTTATCGGAAGAACTGAAAGACACGAGAGCTGGGGAGGATCTTTGAAACCGTCGAACATGCTAGCACGATTCTTCGTTCTCCGTTCCTTGGCCTGGGGACTTTCCGGAGTTTCTGGCAACTTTCTCTTGAGATCTCTCAACATTGGATACTTCTTCAAAGCTGGGAAGGTTTACAGCGTTCTC
>JAJJWW010002110.1:0-191589 GCA_023531295.1 Papaver armeniacum | reverse complement strand
CGGAAAATTCGTCACAGTCTTCTACTTTTCAATTTACCAGGAGGGTAGAAAATAATGTTGAAGAAATTCAAGAAAGTTCTTCGAGAGGGACGTTTTTGGATGAAGAAGCGTTGTTTAATATGCGGTGGTGTTATTCAGCTCCCTATTCTCCACCTCCCTACTCTGTTCCCTCCAATCTAAACCCCATATCTAATAAATGGTGAATCCACCTGTATCTGAACGTGATTCAAATTATAAATGTGTAGTGTAGATTGGATGGAGCAGAGTAGAGAGGTGGAGAATAGGGAGGTGAATAGCATTTCCGTTTAATATGCAGTCACTAATACTTGATCCACCACAGGAAGGTTACTTTTTTGACAACGTGGAATGCAGCGTGGACTGCAACAGTACGTGGAGTGACTAAAATTTGCTTAGTCATTTCTTGTGGACAGGAGACTTTATATAGCAATAATAGTCATCATCATTCATTTATCAGCAAGTTTAGAGATATTTTGATGGATGGACTGAAGTAGTAAGGTTTGTGTTTTTTATTTCTCTTGTTTGTCTTCAAGTGGCAAGATATTATTTGTGAGCGAGGTTTGAGGGACTCGTGGGCTTAATGTGTTTGTGAGCGACGTTTGCTTTTCCTATAGAGAAAATATAATAATCTCTATAGTAAGTGGATCATCATTAAACCGATTAATTGGACTTTTAGAAGATATATTTGTAAATACTATCTTCTATATTTTTTATTTTATTTTTAATACGAAAGTGGGTTGCATTGATGATTAACTAGCAGTTTTATCTGCTTGAATATAGTTCTCAATACCCGTAGGATATGAGTTGTTCCAATGTATTTTGACAGGTAAGTCTATAGAGAATTTTGCAGCTGCATGTGATGCATTATTAACTGTTCTTTTAACAAAAGGGTACATGACCAAAACTCAAATTGTCTAAGTAAATAAATGCAATCTTCGATGATATTATTATTGGTCCAGTGAACTGCTCTCCTGTGACCATTGACAGCCATCACCACATTGTTACAGTCACCCTCAAAGTGGACTTCTTTTAGCTCTACTTCCATCGCCCATTTGATTGCTTCTAGTAACGCCAGGGCTTCGGCTTGTTTTGCATCTACTGCTGTTGTGGGGATGCATCTAATTCCATGGCAGATTCCTGCAAAACCACGCCAAATTAGACCAGGTCCATTAATTCTCTTTCTTTATAAAATGCAGCATCAAAGTTGATCTTAAAGGCTTCTTGGTTGGGAGATTCCCAAGATGTAGGTTCTGCATCATCAAAATTACTTATTGGATGCTGAATGGATCTGTGAGATAACCATTCATTAAACTCCCTGTTAATCCTTCCTGCAATTTCTTGAACATTAACCTGTATATTATCAAAAACTAATGCACACCTCACCTTCCATATAATCCATAAACAAGTAGCAATTTTATCTATATTAACTACTTGACTAGTAGTGGTGTTAGCCACAGTTAGGAAATTGCTCACCAACCAATCATGCAACAAAATATTCTCCATGTAAGAAGCAAGAGAAGGATCAGAAGATTTCCAAATTTCTTTTGTGACATGGCAGTCACAAAATAAATGTTGGAAATCTTCCTTAGGAGAAGTACAAAAGGGCAGATATCAGGGCAAGTAGAGAGGTACTTACATATCTTATCCCTGGTAGAAAGGCAGTCTTGAATGCACTTCCACAAAAATGTTAGGATTCTTGGTGGGAGATTCTTCTTCCAAAATCCGTTCCAATTCCAAGTGTCATTGATAACAACAGTAGTTGAACTTTGAATGATTTTATAAGCAGACTTGACAGTAAAAGTACCATCATGAGTGTGCTTCCATCTCAGTTTATCCCTTCCATTAAGAGGAATTCTAATTCTAGTGATTTTGGTAACTGTATTAGCATCAAATAAGGAATTAATGGTGTTCATGTTCCATTGCTTGGTGTCTTGATCTAAGAGTTGGTTAACAGTAACATAGTGGGTAGAATCTAAGGTGTTGTCAACTGGTTTACCTGAATCTGGAAGCCATATATCTTTCCATATTTTAATTATAGAACCATCTCCTAATTCTCAGCAAACATTTTTCTTAATGATTTCTAATCCTTCCTGCAAACCTTTCCAGATCCAAGAACCTGAACTATTTGAAATGTCAGTTAAGGGATTACTCGCAAAAAACTATTTACTTTCCATGAGCTTGACCCATAGAGCATCTGGGGATTGTAAATACCTCCAAGCCAATTTAGCTAAGAGGGCTTTGTTCATAATAGCAGACTGTTTGATCCCCAGACCACCTATTGATGCGTGTCGTAACCACAACAAATTAATTAATATTTTTCCACCTAATTAACAAGTAATATAGTGTAGTCAAGTTCGTTCCCACGAGGAGCAAGATATTCTAGTTGTCAAAATTGTCACGAAAAAGGGGGTGTAAATCAAAAGAAAGTAAATAAAGAAATTAAAAGTTAAAGTTGAAATCAATAAGAGAGACAAGATCAAGGAATCCTTCTTTGTTGCAAAACAATGATTCAAGTTATGTTTTTCATCCACATGTTATTAGTCACAGATTATCACCAACCGTAGGTAAAGCGGCTAGATCGTGCTAAACCTAAATCCCTTGTATCACCGGACACGGAAGTTCTCGACTACCGGATTCTATTTACCAAACCACCTAGAAGTAGATCACTCAAGATGTAATTTAAATAAACGCATTAAGATTTATGAACTTATTAGGTTAATATTAGTAGTTAGACTCTTAGATCAAGGTCTACTTGCTAACGTTTTTTTTCACACACAATTGCTCCACGGAATCCCTCCGCAAGGTCTCGTGTTTGCTACTTATGTAAAGAGTCAAGAAACGATTACTTATCCCCTAACTTTCACTAGATTTAGATCAAATTAACAAATCAATTTAGCGTGCACTCCAAACAATCTATCAATCAATCATGAATGAATAAACATTCCTATTAGTAAAAACAATCGATAATCATGTGAAAAACCTCAAGATAGAATTGAAACAAAACTCAAATCATATATTAAGAACTAGGAATTCATCCTCAATCAATAAGAAAATTAGCTACTCATGTTTTTGAAATTCACACAAAATAATTAAAAGGAGAATTTTCTAAGTTCACACAAATAATTAAGAAGAAGAATTGAAAGTAAAAACACAAGTGTTGTGTGTGTAGAGAGGTGTGTAAAAGATGTAGAAAACTTCTCTATTTATAGGCTTCAATATTCTCCAAATCTTCCAAGGAATAGAACCCCTTTCCTTTAGCAATTCAATTTCCAAAACCAAGCCTTTCTCAACTCTTCCATCTTCTCTTTCCAAATTTGAACCCAATTCCACAAACCCATGAGTTTAGATGATTCTAGAGAATTCTTCATCCAATTTACAAATCCAAGTCTTCACACCCATGAGTAGAATCCACACAAAAATCTGTAATTTTGGTCGCCGAAATTCTGGTATTATGGCCGGAATCCGGCAAGAATAGTCACCGCCGGTCACCTGAATTTTTCGCCGTCACTGGTATATTCGACCGAATATTCCCACGAGTCCACCGTTAGGACTAACGGTCAAAAGAGTCAAACCGTCGGTCAGCGATCGTGGAAAAGGTAGTCGCCGAGACAATTGGTCGACTCGTTGGGCTTACTCGGAACAGAGTTAAGGGCCGATCACCGAAGTGGTATACCGAGTCACTTTGGGTTGACTCATCTCAATAAAACTCGGCCAGTTACAACCGTTTATAGAACTTTCTCAGGCCAAATTCAGGCCTATCTTTCTTGCAACATTCCTAACATTCATCTACACATTAATCTCCATTCCCTGTGACTCACGGCTTCAATGGAACATCAGCAATTGCAACGTCATTGTCATCTCCGAAATCAATCCTCTGCAAAACCCATTGCAGCATATCATCATCTTCTAACCCATTTCACTGAGCTTCAACAACATCATTAATTCTTCATCTTCCAGAATCAATTCTATCCACAAACCCATCTGACTCTATCGAACTATTCAATCACCTCCTTCTATTCTTTGGTTTTCAACACATCGATTCTGCGTCTCAATCCAAACCCAGAGAGCAACAGTACCACCACATTCCTGTAATTCTCAGACCTGCAACACCATTCCATCAGTGTTGCCTTCTTATTCCACCAACAGACTCACCACTGCATCATGAACTCGATCCAAACTCAAATCCATTTAACCCAATCAACAAATCAACATCTTTTCATCCATATACAGTCGATCTTCACCATCTTCACTAATTCTTTCCTCTAGTTTTCGAATCTGTCTCCAACCCAACTATGTTCTTCAATCGCATAAACAATTAGAACCCTTACTAACCACAGATTCAAGACCCATTTTCACTGATTCAACGACAACAGCAACCCTTATCAATTCACCACCATCTCAATGACATCAACAACATCTCTGCTTCTCTGATTCGAACCTCAGATGCCACCCATCTTCATTCGACAACAGCTGCTTCCATTTCTTCTCTGTATTCTTCAATCGACTCTAATTCATCGTCGATTTCTTCTCTCTGTCTGAAACAACATCTCTACTTCTCTCAATCATCAGTCGTCACCGACCCATCTTTGTCTCAGCTTCAACATCAGTCACAGCTGCTTTTCTTTTACTCTGTATGGATTTCCATCTCTCGATCTCGATCTGTTCTCCTGGGTTCACAATAGCAGCAGCAGCTGCTTCAATTTCAGTTGTGTAATAATGAGAGAACAATCTATCTTTTTTAGGGTTATAGATTAAGGTAGGATGATGACACCCCATTAGATAAGATCCACCCCATGACTAGGTGCCCTGAGTAACTTCTTGGGTGCTTTTAACAATTCTTTATACACAAAAATGGCCATCCCTTAGCCTTAGCCGAGCTCCCAATATCACTGGCTCATAGAATGGTCTTTTTACCCTTTCAGCTCAATTTTGGATGATTTATTCTTCTTTTCCTCCATGCGACTCCAGAGTACCTAATAACTCAAAAACACGCGTAAAATACATAATTTACGAGAAAAATAGCAAAGAAAGCATAAACAATAGATGGTAAATAGGATGTATTCTACACCCTATCAAATTCCCCCACACTTAGACTTTGCTAGTCCTCGAGCAAATCAAACTAAAAACTCACAACTTCAAAGCGTTCCCAAGCGTCCCAAGCATCCAAAGAGTTATGAGGACATAGAGTTTCTGCATGCTAGTAATAAGAAGTTAGAAATACTAAAGAACATATTCTCATTCTTAAATGTTGAGTGAGAAATAACCACACCATAATGAGAGAACGCGTGTTTGAGAAACGATCAATAAGCATTTCGCCCCGACTTCTGCCTCACCAAAAAGGATTTTATGATAATTGCACTCAAAAAGACGGCTTTTTTATGGGTCTCACATGTGTGCAGGTAGGAATGAAGAGAGAATTCCTGCAACACGTTGAATGGTGGGAAGGATAACTTCAAAAATATTTTTAAAAACCCACATCTTTTAACATTTTGAAAAACCATTTTTCGACGATCTCTAAGAAAAGGAAATCAACCATTATTATCGAGGATGAGATTACTTACTCACCTTCACATCCGATCGCCAATTATGATAACACCACTCTCACGGCATCCAATAGAAACGTCTTTCGTTCCTCGTCTTTGTCTTCGGCTTCAACTATTGATGATAAACTCTTGAATTTCATAAATCCTTGACAATTTGTAACCTTTACCTTAATAATCCTTGTCGCTTGAAACTTCCTTATATATTTTCCTTCCCCGCGGCTTATTAAATAAATAAAAACAAAACAAATATTTCTCTTGTTTTTTTTTTGTTTTTTTTTAATCTTTTTATGAATTTTTTTTTTTTTTTTTTTTTTTTTATTTTTTTTTAAAACAAGAGAAATAAAATACAAAACAAAAAAAAAACCATGGCCGTGGGAGAAGTATTTTACCGCTTGATTCTTCACAACTTGTATCGTCTCGAAATCATAAACTTCAACAATTCTCACCTTTTGATTTTCTTCGCTTTTATAAATAAGTCTTCATACTTGGATATAGAATTACCTCATTGTATTGTAAATCTTCAACATATATGTAAAAATCTGCTCTTTGTATGTTGCTTTACTTGTATTTGAAATTTGCTCTTTTTCTCATTCCGTTGCTTGTAAACCTTGAACTCTTCCAACTTTCCTTGTAGATTTTGATGTCGCTCCTTGTTGATGATGATGGTGTTTCTATGGATCTGTTGTTGTCGAGAGAGAGAATGGTGCTAACTGCAAATCGAACTACAAGAAGGAGGCTTTCATCTATAGTCGTCACCCTTATGATTGACAAAATTAGCACTCAAGAGATCAAAGAGTAGTGCTTCTATTGGTGGGAGGTTGGGTAGCTCACCATTCTACCCGGAATTAACGTATGGTGACACACACTTAAAAGAAGCTCTTAGTTAGATAGAAAATTTTCTGGTCGGTGCCTCACATGATATGAATACGGGTAGTCTCCACTAATGATTGATCAGCAACTCTAATAATGCATTTCTCCTTGCACCAAATTCGCATCACCGGCATGATTAAATCCATTATTTAACACTCTAACAAGCAAGAAATCCGAATGTAGTTCTCTAACATTTCCAAGTTCAATTATGTCGGTCAAAATCTCTATGTAAACATACCTAGAAGTATGCTAGTGACTCTAAAATCTCTAAAAGTTGGAGGTTTTATGTAAAACTTTTTTTTTAAAATTTTTTTAATTTTTTTAATTTTTTTTTTAAATACATGCTTAACCACTCCCCCACACTTAAACCTTACATTGTCCTCAATGTAATTCAATCGTCCTAGTAAAGTCAAGGTGGGAAATTTTAACATGATATGGAACAAGAAAAAGAAATAACAAAAAGCAAAAGGATAAGAAATACAAAACCTATGGGTTGCCTCCCATTAAGCGCTTGTTTTAAAGTCGACGGCCCGACTTAGTTCTTGCTGCACATTACTCCTCCAGAGGGAGTGAATCTCCAAATGGAAGTTCATCCAAATTTACATAAGCGATGTTCTCATAGTATGGCTTCAATCTATGGCCGTTGACTTTGGAAACCGAATTGTCTCTAAGACTAGTAATTTCAACTGCACCATGAGAAAAAACATTAGTAACAACATATGGTCCAATCCATCGGGACCGTAACTTTCCAGGAAATAGTTTAAGGCGAGAATGATATAAAAGGACTTTTTTGTCCCACGATGAAGCTTTTACGAGAAATCATCTTGTCATGAAAAAGCTTGGTCTTTTCCTTGTAAATACGGGCACTCTCGTAAGCATCATTACATATCTCCTATAACTCATTTAGTTGTAACTTCCTTTGTTTCCCCGCTTCATCATACTCCATGTTGAATTTCTTTATCGCCCAATAAGCTTTATGTTCAAGTTCAACCGGAAGATGACAAGCCTTGCCATAAACCAACCGATATGGAGACATACCAATCGGTGTCTTATACGCCGTTCTATACGCCCAAAGTGCATCATTGAGCTTAAAGCTCCAATATTTCCTTGTGGAATTCACCGTTTTCTCAAGAATGGACTTGATCTCACGATTTGAAATTTCCGCTTGTCCACTAGTTTGCGGATGATAAGGCGTACCAATTTTGTGTGTTATGTTGTAATTCTTGAGGAGAGCGTGGAAAGCCTTCTTGAAATGTGAGCCCCCATCGCTTATCACCACTCTTGGTATACCATGCCTATTGAATATGTTTTCTCTTACAAAATCACAAACAACTTGAGAGTCATTAGTTTTGGTGGCTCTAGCTTCCACCCATTTCGAAACATAATCTACGGAAAGAAGTATATAAAAATTTCCATTCGAATTGACAAAAGGGCCCATAAAATCAATACCCCACACATCAAAAATCTCAACGGCGAGAATTGGTGTGAGTGGCATTTGATTTCGAGCACCTAGATTGCCCGTTCGTTGACATCTATCACACGATTTACAAAAAACATATGAATCTTCAAACAAGGTGGGCCAATAAAATCCACTTTCGAGAACTTTGAGAGCGGTGCGTTTAGAACCAAAGTGGCCACCACAAGCAAAAGTGTGGCAAAAGGAGAGGATGGATTGAAATTCGGAGTTAGGTACGCACCTTCGCATTATTTGATCAACGCCATATATCCATAAGTATGGTTCATCCCACACATATTGCTTAGCTACCTTTTTAAGTTTCATCTTTTGGAAATTAGACATTGTACTAGGTACTTTCCTCGTCACCAAGTAATCCACTATATCCGCATACCAAGGTGTTGATTCTTCCATGGAGAAAAGTTGTTCGTCCGGAAAGCGGTCTTGTAATGGAAGTTCTTCTTGAGACATAACAAGTCTACTAAGATGATCCACAACGGTATTCTCCACACCTCTTTTGTCTCGAATTTCTATGTCGAACTCTTGTAACAATAGGATCCACCGGATTAATCTTGGCTTAGCTTCTTTCTTCTTTATTAAGTGTCTTAGTGCGACATGGTCGGAATACACAATAACCTTTGTACCCACCAAGTATGATCGAAATTCAACGCAAAAACTATAGCCAATAACTCCTTTTCCGTGGTAGAATAATTGATTTGTGCATCATTAAGGGTCCTAGATGCATAATAGATAACATGGGACAACTTGTCCACTCTTTGACCCAAAACGGCTCCAACCGCATAATCACTAGCATCACACATTAATTCAAATGGAAGATTCCAATCCGGTGATTTGATAATTGGCGCACTTGTCAACATTTCCTTCAATTTTTCAAAAGCATCCTTGCACTCCTTGTTGAAGTCAAAAGGTACCTCCTTTTGTAATAACTTGCAAATCGGCATGGAGATTTTGTAGAAATCCTTGATAAACCGCCTATAAAAACCTGCATGGCCAAGAAAAGAACGGATCTCCCTCACCGAAGTGGGATATTGTAAGTTTCTTATTAAATCTATCTTTGACTTGTCCACTTCGAGCCCTCGAGAGGACACAATGTGACCAAGTACTATGCCGTGGTTTACCATAAAGTGACATTTCTCCCAATTAAGGATAAGGTTTGTGTCTATGCATCGTTTAAGAACTAGTTCAAGGTTGTTTAAACAACCATCAAAAGAATTGCCATAAACACTAAAGTCGTCCATAAATACCTCGATGATGCGCTCCACATAATCCGAGAATATACTTACCATGCATCTTTGAAAAGTAGCAGAGCATTTGCAAAGGCCAAACAACATCATCTATATGCAAACGTTCCAAACAGACACAAGTGAAAGTGGTCTTCTCTTGGTCCTCCCGGTGCAATAACAATTTGGTTGTATCCCGAATAGCCATCCAAGAAGCAATAATAAGAATGCCCCGCTAACCGCTCCAACATTTGATCAATGAAAGGTAAAGGAAAGTGATCCTTTCGGGTTGCGGAATTAAGCTTTCTATAGTCAATGCACACTCTCCAACCGGTTTGAACTCTTGTATGAACAAGTTCATCGTCTTGATTCCGAACAACCGTGACTCCGGACTTCTTTGGTACCACTTGAACCGGGCTAACCCACTTGCTATCGGAAATTGGGTAGATTACCCCCACACTTAGCAATTTGAGTACTCTTTCTTCACAACCTCCATCATGGGAGGATTAAGCCTACGTTGAGCATCACGTACCGGCTTCACGTTCTCTTCCATTAGAATCCTATGCATGCACATGGATGGATGATAGACACATTTTTGTGTCTAATTTGTCTCGATTCTATATATTGGCAGTGCTCGTTTTTGTACTTATTATGGTGTTTTATGCGTGTGTAGGTATTTTTGGCCAATAAACATTTTTGGAAAAATCAGCTCGAAAAGTTGCTTGCGGAAGACACTTGCTATTCGGACCCCAAGAAATGGATAAGGGGTATCCAGTTTATAAGGGGTAACCCTCAGGGCAGCTACTATTCGCACCCCACCAGAGGATAAGGGGCACACCATCTTCTCCGTTTGAAAACCAGTTTTGGCGGGAAACTATACACAGCGTCAGGCAGAATTTTGGTCGAGATTTGGACCAGTTTTAGCGAGATTCAATCGCTGATTTTCATGGGCTAGGCCTGTTAGAGCGTAACAGGGCTCGTATGGGTGTTTATATCGATCAACTTGGGCTAGAAATCGTGTTGGAGCAAAACAGAGGAGGTGGGGTTTCACGGGTCTTTGTTTTGAGTTATTCTCGGCAGCTACGGGGGATTTGAGGCAAGATAAACACTTCCTGAGATTCGTATCAATCAATAAGAGAGATTGGAGTGACTTGTACGGCTAAGAAACGCGTTAAGAAGCTTGGGGAGAAAATATCGTGGCTTGGCAGGGAAAGGAAAGTCCGAGACTTTACGCCAAAGAAAAAGAAGATTATATTGAGTTTTAGGGTCGCTGCTGTGTATATAAAAGGCTAGGGAGAAGTTACAGAGGGGTTACGAACACTTTGGGGAGGTTTAGAAGAGAACAGGAAGCAAGAATCACGGGTTGAATAATTTCTTCTGCTGCTGCAACAGGGAAGAACATGAAGAACAAAATACCTTCAAGGACAGTTGTTTTCCGGGGTCGTAGATTCAACGACAATTCAACAAAGGCATAAGTCCATCTCTGTAACGGTCCATTGTAACACTTCTTTGTAACGCCACTACAGCGTTGCAAAGCGATCTGTTTTTATTGTTTTTCATCCTTTTAATCAACTTTTGAGCTATGAACCGATATTTTGAGCAAGTGATTAATATGAGGAGCTAAACCCCTTAGCCGAGCCAACGGAGGAAGCCAATTTTCCATGATGTGTGTGGTAATTTCTATTTTAATTAATTTTTGCAATCTCTTTTAAGATTATTTGCCTTGATTGAAAATTGATTGAATGATTTTTCCTAAGCAGTTGTGATTTCTCTTGATAGACTATGCTTAGACCTAGGTTTTTATATTCTATGCTTTCGAAATACAATTGTTATTCTAAAAATCTACCTTTGCAAAATATTAGAATCACTTTAAACGTAAAGAGTTGCCGAATATTGATTAGATTAAATCACATAAAAATTGGAGTTTGGTGGAATCCTGAGTCTCTGTGCTTCTTAAAATCTTGATAACAAACTTCTTTGAGTTTTCTAGTTTTATTTGAATTTAAAAATCCTTCACAAGTCTGAGAGGAACGACATCTTTCTTACCACTTTTCTACAACAACATTAAATCACATCAATTTTTGGCGCCGGCCGACGCGGACTTGTTTTTAGGGTTTTAGATTTGTTTTTCTTTTTATTTTTTAGTTTTTTATTATTTTTGTTCTTTTTTACGTTTTTGGGTATTTATCTTTTGTCTACAGGTTTTGGATCATAAAGAAAATTGAGCCAAGGAGTCTGGTGATTTCGTAAAGACTTGGAGCGAAAGATTAAAGCGAAAAGAACGAAAAGAAGACGATTTTATTTTAGATACTTTTTTTTAGGGTTTGTTTATTTTTATAAAAAAAAATTGTATTAGGGTTTATTATTTTTGTAATTTTTCTTTTCTTTTTGGACTTTGGACTTTTGGACTTTGGACTTTATTATTATCCTTACCCTATGGAAGGGTACTTTAAATATAAACTGTTTGCAGAGAAGGAGGACAATTACGATATTGTCTCTGCACCTTGGGTTCGTACACTGACATAGGAGTCAGTGGCCCGAGTCGACTACAACCGATTCATCCCCGTCTGGAACGGGAGGTAAGATTCTAAACACTCGCGAATCCCCATGTCGGAGTTCTTGGACTCCTTCGTATGCTTATATGTTGAGGACTGAATACGGACAATTATTTTTCTAGTAAAGGGAAAGGCCTGGCCATACAAGATAAGGGTTCGGATTTCATCACCGTTCTCTTCTTGCCTGCCTTAGGAACACGTAACCTACGCGAACCTAAGCCTTAAAATTTTGACTAGAACAAGACCGATAGGGTAACGAGCTTAATAGGAAAGTCGTTCGAAAAATATTGGTTACTCTTTTAAGCACACTTCGAAGTTCATGAAGGTTTCTGTGAGTTGAATGCGTGATTGCGCCGCATTGTAATTCCGGTGAGGCCTTGGGTATCAAAGCTCCACCGAGCTTCCCTTGCCTCTATTCAACTTACTTTGACTCTGATTGATTCCAGAGGGGTTTGCTTAAATTGTAACGAATTCCCTTTCGAAGGATTAGAAGCTGGTCTAGAAACAATCTAAGTGGAGCCATCATGCTTTTTGTTTGCTAGAAATCAATAGGTTTGATTTGGTTGAGTCGACCTTGATTTGTGATTGCATAGAATCCCCTTCCTAATTCTTTTGTATGCCTGAACGTAAAAGAGACGCCTAGGTAGATTTGTTAAAGAGAAACCTAGTAGTTCTAAGCGTCTCGATTACCTTAATTTAGAAAGTCAAATTTTTGAAGAGTCTGTTTTTGAACGTCCGTCTAGGGAGACAATCCCTAATATTCCGATAGTGCCAGAAATGGCAACTTTGAAAGCCTTGTTGAACCCGACCAGGGCTACTCGTCCCTCGTGTATCAGGTTAGCTGAAACGGAAGCAACTTATGAACTTAAACCTGGGACCTTACAGCTGCTCCCAATCTACTTAGGGAAAGAAAATGAAAACCCCTATTTCCATGTTAGGGACTTTGAGGAAATTTGTAGTACCCTAAAGATTAGAAACCTTGATGATGATGCTTTGAAACTCAGGTTATTCCCTTTTTCCTTGAAAGATAAAGCCAAATCGTGGCTATATAGTTTGTCTTCTGGTTCAATTGAAACATATGAACAACTTACATCTGCCTTTTTGAACAAGTTTTTCCCTAGGCACAAAACATCGTCTATTAGGACGCAAATCTGCACGTTTTCTCAACAGGAGGGAGAATCTTTGTATAGGTATTTGGACAGGTTCAATGATTTATTAGCCCAATGTCCTCATCATGGTCTCGAAAAGGTTAGGTTAGTTCAGATCCTTTATGAGGGTTTAGATTATTCCACTACGACCACAGTAGAATCTATGTGTACAGGTGGGTTTGAAAACCAAACAGTTGATGAGGCGATGACATATTTGCATGAAATCGCCGAAAAGACCCAGCAATGGGAAAATAGTAGGGAACCCAAGAAAACAATTCTTCTAGGAAGAGGAAACGTTAATAGGCTAGAAGGAGGCTTTGAATCAGATGCCAAAATTGCAGCAATAGCTAAAAGGTTAGAAGCTTTAGAATTGGGTCACACTAGTGGTAGAGTGGAGCCTTTTTGGGAAGGCCATACTATTGAAGAGCAAGCCAATGCTCTTTATAATAATAACACTAGATTTGATAACCGTCAAAAGTGTGACCCATATTCAGATACCTATAATCCTGGTTGGAGAAACCATCCAAACCTCTCATGGTCTAAGGACCAGAATCAATGTCAGTTTAGTAATTCAAATGCTCCCCCAGTTTTGGCTATACTAAGAATCCTTCAGGACCAACTCGGTTTCAGAATCGATCGATAAGAAAATCCTAAGTTTAGAGGAGTCTCTCAACCTTTGTTGACTCAAAGAAACTACAAAATTTCAATATCGGTAGAACAAAGTCTACAAGCTAGTAACGGATGGGACAAGAAAATAGTCGGGATATTTCCGAGTTAAAAACCCGGGTTGGTCTGATAAATGAATTTTGAGAGAAAAAGGTAGGTTTCCTAGTCAAACACAACCAAACCCTAGAGGTGTTCATGAAGTAGGTGAAAAACCATCTCATCGTTGAATTCAATTAGAACCCTTAGGAGTGGTAGAGTAGTAGACAATCAGGTAACCATGCCCGATAGTGAGCATACTGTAGTTCAACCCTCAAGACCATCCATAGCTGAGGGGACTGATAAAATCTCTGATGATGCCGAATCGGTTCCTGAGAGGCCCTATTTTATGCCTAGAGCCCCATTTCCACAGCTATTAGTACCAACAAAGAGTGAATCCAACTTTAATGACATAATGGAGGTTTTTAAGAAAGTTACCATAAACCTTCCGTTACTAGAAGCAATTAGGCAACTTCCGGCTTATGCCAAATTCCTTAAGGATATGTGTACGCGAAAGCGCAAGCTTAGTGTCCCTAAAAAAGCCTTTTTAGCTAGTCATGTAAGTTCGATCATTCAGAACAACACAACTCCTAAATATAAAGACCCAGTGCCCCTACCATTGCTTGCGATAGGAAAACATCGGGTAGATAAAGCTTTACTTGACTTAAGAGCTAGTGTGAACTTACTTGCATACCATGTGTACTTACAGCTAGGACTTGGTGAATTGAAACCTACCAAGATAACACCGCAAAGTTAGCTGATAGGTCATTAAAATTCCTCGTGGTGTGATAGAAGATGTTCTTATTGAGGTCGACAAGTTTATTTATCCTGTGGATTTCGTGGTCTTAGATACCCAACCTGTCCCTGACCCAAAGAACCAGATACCTGTGATTTTAGGTCGCCCATTTTTAGCTACGTCTAATGCGATCATAAACTGCCAAACTGGTATTATGAATCTATCTTTTGGTAATATGACTATTGAGTTGAATATTTTTAATGTCAATAAGTTTTGCATTCGAGCTAGATGACACATGCATTGAAGAGGTGAACATGATAGGAACCTTAGTTCAGGAGTCATTACCAAACATCATATTGGAAGATCCATTAGAGAGTTGTCTAGCTCATTTTAGCATGGATTTCGACGATGATAGCAACATTGAACAAGTAAATGCTCTTTTGGATTCTACTCCTATGTTAGATATCGATAAATGGAAAGCTAGGTTCGAACCATTACTAGCTACCGAATCTACCTTAAGCCCTTGTTTCGAAGAGCCTAGAGATCCTCTAAGTTGGACCCTAATTATGCATTTTTAGGCCCATCGAGATTTTGTCTATAGCTTCCGATTTGGATAGTGATCATGAGAGTAGGCCGGTGGCCGTACTTCAAGACAATAAGGAAACTTTAGGGTTGCCCATAGAGGATATGAAACATATAAGTCCTACGGTTTGTGTGCCTCGGATGCATTTAGAGGATGAACCACCTGATTATAAATTAGAAAAGCAATTGACCTTTTCGGGAACCTAATGGTCTAGAAATTAGGAATATTGTGACTAGTCTATCTAGAGACACCGAAAATTCTAAGTTTGGGTGTATTAATCGTCAAGTATCCCTATTTGAAGTCCCTAACTTGGGACTCGAGCCTAGTGTGTCTGAGGTATTACCTGAGTCTCTTGACTCCACAACCCGATCCTCCTGATACTATCCAGGAGGAAATCCAGCTATTTGAGACTCGTTATTTGGGTAAATCCGTTTATCAAGACACTCATATGAAGCCCAAGTGGGCACCACAGAAAAAACCAGGTTAGTTGTCTTGCAGGAAACCTTGGATGAGGATGTACTATGTCTGTTCATTTTTCTGATTTGGTGCAGTTGTCTCATAATTGTGGCAGTTTTAATTGATTTTGATGACCCACAGTTGTTTCGACTATTGATATACGGTTTGAAAGGGTAATTAGCCATTT
Organism: Papaver armeniacum; assembly: GCA_023531295.1. NCBI lineage: Eukaryota > Viridiplantae > Streptophyta > Magnoliopsida > Ranunculales > Papaveraceae > Papaver > Papaver armeniacum. The sequence continues at coordinate 176,097 of JAJJWW010002110.1, read as the reverse complement.
TATGGAGTGCGAATGTCCTGGTGAAGACGTTAAACTTAGCACTTCTTGGGAGGTAACCCAATATTCATGCGACACGGTAATATCTTTCCTTAACTCTTTTACTTCAAATGGTAACATTTTCTCCTTGTTCATGCTTTTAATTTTATCTTTAGAACATTGAGGACAATGTTAGATTTAAGTTTGGGGGTATGGGACAAACTTTTAGTTGCATTGATAAACTCCAGAGCCTAGAAATTTATGCTTATTAAGGATGGCACTAACCAATCTAAGTGGATGGAAGCATTTTGGTTGTAGGAGTTGAGGAACCAATCTGATTAGATGGCAACATCTAAAGAGTCTATTCATAAAAGCACAGTGCTCAGGTGTTAGAAATAACATGATAGTTTCACCATATCTCGTTGAGTCCTTTTCACTTCTGTTTTTATTTTTATTTTGTTTTTAAGCTACGTTTCTCTAAGTGATTAGGTGGGGCCCACGAATCAAGTTGTTACCGATGCTAGGGTGAATTAGAGTGATTGAGATACAACAAAAAAAAAAAAAAAAAAAAAAAAAAAAAAAAAAAAAAAAAAAAAGTGAGACCAGACCATCGACCAACCTGAATAAATTCAATAAAGTCGACCACCTGGAACCCTTGTATATGCCGGTTGTGTTGACCTAGAGTTAGGTTAATCGACCACTTGGTTCCCTTGTATATGCCGGTGTGTTGATATTAGTCGAACTAGTATCTTAGTCCATTAGGTTAGGTTCATTTTGGCGGAGGCCTTCAGATAGATATGGGAAACATTGATCACTTAGTAAACATCAAAACCATCTATGTTTTTCTATATTCAACTTCTTGATCTATCCATGTGATTAGTTTTGACTCCGGGTATTGATGTCCATAGTGCGACTATCTGAGTAGAGCTCTGTGACTTATATATGAATTTTAGTATGCTTGAGTGCAAACTCGTGTACATCAATTGGAATTTCGCATCGGGGTACTTCCTCCTGTAGTCAATAAGTATGCCAACCAAGGAGATTCTTTAGTGCCTTCCAAGGTTCTGCGTAGATAGTTAGGGTCTGGAGTATAATGGTTTTGTGGGTACATCTCTGGTAAACCCTCCCGAGACTATAACTCGGCCACTAGGGCCACCTAGGGGTTTAAAGGCTTGTTGCATACACTAAATGCAATCGAAGATGCCTGCGACAGTGAGTTAGGATTTTGTTTTTGTTTTATTTTTGCTCGAGGACTAGCAAATAATAAGTTTGGGGGGTATTTGATAGACACATTTTTGTGTCTAATTTGTCTCGATTCTATATATTGATAGTGCTCGTTTTTGTACTTATTATGGTGTTTTATGCGTGTGTAGGTATTTTTGGCCAATAAACATTTTTAGAAAAATCAGCTCGAAAAGTTGCGCGCGGAAGACACTTGCTATTCGGACCCCTGAAATGGATAAGGGGTATCCAGGTTTATAAGGGGTAACCCTCGGGGCAGCTACTATTCGCACCCCACCGGAGGATAAGGGGCACACCATCTTCTCCGTTTGAAAACCGGTTTTGGGGGAAACTATACACAGCGTCGGAGCGAAATTTTGGTCGAGATTTGGACCAGTTTTAGCGAGATTCAATCGCTGATTTTCATGGGCTAGGCCTGTTAGAGCGTAACAAGGTTCGTATGGGTGTTTATATCGATCAACTTGGGCTAGAAATCGTGTTGGAGCAAAACAGAGGAGGTGGGGTTTCACGGGTCTTTGTTTTGAGTTATTCTCGGCAGCTACGGGGGATTTGAGGCAAGATAAACACTTCCTGAGATTCGTATCAATCAATAAGAGAGATTGGAGTGACTTGTACGGCTAAGAAACGCGTTGAGAAGCTTGGGGAGAAAATATCGTGGCTTGACAGGAAAAGGAAAGTCCGAGACTTTCTGCCAAAGAAAAAAGAAGATTATATTGAGTTTTAAGGTCGCTGCTGTGTATATAAAAGGCTAGGGAGAAGTTACAGAGGGGTTACGAACACTTTGGGGAGGTTTAGAAGAGAACAGGAAGCAAGAATCACGGGTTGAACAATTTCTTCTGCTGCTGCAACAGGGAAGAACACGAAGAACAAAATACCTTCAAGGACAGTCGTTTTCCGGGGTCGTAGATTCAACGACAATTCAACGAAGGCATAAGTCTCATCTCTCGTAACGGTCCATTGTAACAGCTTCTTTGTAACGCCACTACAGCGTTGCAAACAGTCTGTTTTATTGTTTTTCATCCTTTTAATCAACTTTTGAGCTATGAACCGATATTTTGAGCAAGTGATTAATATGAGGAGCTAAACCCCTTAGCCGAGGCGACGGAGGAAGCCAATTTTCCATGATGTGTGTGGTAATTTCTATTTTAATTAATTTTTGCAATCTCTTTTAAGATTATTTGCATTGATTGAAAATTGATTGAATGATTTTTCCTAAGCAGTTGTGATTTCTCTTGATAGACTATGCTTAGACCTAGGTTTTTGATATTCTATGCTTTCGAAATACAATTGTTATTCTAAAAATCTACCTTTGCAAAATATTAGAATCACTTTAAACGTAAAGAGTTGCACGAATATTGATTAGATTAAATCACATAAAAATTGGAGTTTGGTGGAATCCTGAGTCTCTGTGCTTCTTAAAATCTTGATAACAAACTTCTTTGAGTTTTCTAGTTTTATTTGAATTTAAAAATCCTTCACAAGTCTGAGAGGAACGACATCTTTCTTACCACTTTTCTACAACAACATTAAATCACACCAATGGACTAATGCCTTTGATGTCCGCAATTGTCCACCCAATAGCCGTTTTGTGCTCTCTCAAGACTCTAAGCAAACGGTCTTCTTGTACCGGTGTGAGGTTCCTAGAAATAATCACCGAAATCTCATCTCCATCTCCCAAGAAAGCATACTTCAAATGGTCCGGAAGCGGCTTCAATTCTAGTTTGGGCGCCTTCACAATAGATGGTACAAGTATTTCATCATTCACGGGTAAAGAAATATTTGAAACATTACCCTTTTTAGCTTCTTGTAATGTCGCCAAGGCACCACACATCTCCACTAACTCCTTGGAGATTTCAACATCCAAGTTAGACAAGCCATGGATGTCCAATTCAATGCTCTTTTGCAACACCACATCAAGTTCATCCTCTTGATTCAATTCCACCATTTGTTGCGCTAATGAATCAACCACATCAATGGAGTAAACGGAATGCACATCACTTGGGTAGCGCATGGCTTCAAATATATTAAAGTGTATTATCTCCTTGTCGAACTCCATAGTGAGTGTACCCATATCAACATCAATCTTCGTCTTTGCGGTCTTCATTCACCATGCCATGGAACTTTGGTAACTCTCTAATCAACCCCGGATTGATCTCAAAAGTTGAGTTAGTTTGGATACACCATTGTTGTGTGTCAAGCTTGTGAGAAGCTAGGTCCTTTAGTGTACGATCAGCCATTGTTTCTTCCTCTTTGTCCGAATCTGTGATTTCACTTGATGAAGAAGGAGGAAGTGGAGTGTTAACCGCTCGAATGAAATCCTTTAGTTGAGTGCCGGATCGAAGACATATTGGACTCGGTCTGCCCTCTTTAAGCATTCACCAAAGGTATAACACCTGAAATAAGATTCTCGAAAACTAAGTTAGATACGGTATAGAATCTAACAAAGCAAGAATAAAGCAAAAAGAAAAATAAAAACAACTAAAATCGTCCGCTGCTATTTGAAATGTCAGTTAAGGGATTACTCGTAAAAAACTATTTACTTTCCATGAGCTTGACCCATAGAGCATCTGGGGATTGTAAATACCTCCAAGCCAATTTATCTAAGAGGGCTTTGTTCATAATAGCAGACTGTTTGATCCCCAGACCACCTATTGATGCGTGTCGTAACCACAACAAATTAATTAATATTTTTCCACCTAATTAACAAGTAATATAGTGTAGTCAAGTTCGTTCCCACGAGGAGCAAGAGATTCTAGTTGTCAAAATTGTCACGAAAAAGGGGGTGTAAAGCAAAAGAAAGTAAATAAAGCAATTAAAAGTTAAAGTTGAAATCAATAAGAGAGACAAGATCAAGGAATCCTTCTTCGTTGCAAAACAATGATTCAAGTTATGTTTTTCATCCACATGTTATTAGTCACAGATTATCACCAACCGTAGGTAAAGCGGCTAGATCGATGCTAAACCCCTAAATCCCTTGTATCACCGGGACACGGAAGTTCTCGACTACCGGATTCTATTTACCAAACCACCTAGAAGTAGATCACTCAAGATGTAATTTAAATAAACGCATTAAGATTTATGAACTTATTAGGTTAATATTAGTAGTTAGACTCTTAGATCAAGGTCTACTTGCTAACGTTGTTTTCACACACAATTGCTCCACGGAATCCCTCCGCAAGGTCTCGTGTTTGCTACTTATGTAAAGAGTCAAGAAACGATTACTTATCCCCTAACTTTCACTAGATTTAGATCAAATTAACAAATCAATTTAGCGTGCACTCCAAACAATCTATCAATCAATCATGAATGAATAGACATTCCTATTAGTAAAAACAATCGATAATCATGTGAAAAACCTCAAGATAGAATTGAAACAAAACTCAAATCATATATTAAGAACTAGGAATTCATCCTCAATCAATAAGAAAATTAGCTACTCATGTTTTTGAAATTCACACAAAATAATTAAAAGGAGAATTTCTAAGTTCACACAAATAATTAAGAAGAAGAATTGAAAGTAAAAACACAAGTGTTGTGTGTGTAGAGAGGTGTGTAAAAGATGTAGAAAACTTCTCTATTTATAGGCTTCAATATTCTCCAAATCTTCCAAGGAATAGAACCCCTTTCCTTTAGCAATTCAATTTCCAAAACCAAGCCTTTCTCAACTCTTCCATCTTCTCTTTCCAAATTTGAACCCAATTCCACAAACCCATGAGTTTAGATGATTCTAGAGAATTCTTCATCCAATTTCCAAATCCAAGTCTTCACACCCATGAGTAGAATCCACACAAAAATCTGTAATTTTGGTCGCCGAAATTCTGGTATTATGGCCGAATTTGGCCGAATCCGAAGAATAGTCACCTCACGGTCACTGAATTTTTCGCCGTCACTGGTATATTCGACGGAATATTCCGTCAGTCCACCGTTAGGACTAACGGTCAAAAGGGTCAAACCGTCAGTCAACGGTCAGGGGAAAAGGTAGTCAGCCGAGACAGCTGGTCTGACTCGTTGGCTTACTCGGCTGAGTTAGGCTGGATCACTGAGCTGGTATACCGAGTCACTGGGTTGACTCATCTGAATAAAACTCCAGCCGAGTTCTGGCTGTTTATAGAACTTTCTCAGGCCAAATTCAGGCCTATCTTTCTTGCAACATTCCTAACATTCATCTACACATTAATCTCCATTCCCTGTGACTCACGGCTTCAATGGAACAGCAGCAATTGCAACGTCATTGTCATCTCCAAAATCAATCCTCTGCAAAACCCATTGCAGCACATCATCATCTTCTAACCCATTTCACTGAGCTTCAACAGCACCATTAATTCTTCATCTTCCAGAATCAATTCTATCCACAGACCCATCTGACTCTATCGAACTATTCAATCACCTCCTTCTATTACTGGTTTCAACAGCATCAGGATTACCGTCTCAATCCAAACCCAGAGAGCAACAGTACCACCACATTCCTGTAATTCTCAGACCTGCAACACCATTCCATCAGTGTTGCCTTCTTATTCCACCAACAGACTCACCACTGCATCATGAACTCGATCCAAACTCAAATCCGAGCTGAACCCAATCAACAGCATCAACATCTTTTCATCCATATACAGTCGATCTTCACCATCTTCACTAATTCTTTCCTCTAGTTTTCGAATCTGTCTCCAACCCAACTATGTTCTTCAATCGCATAAACAATTAGAACCCTTACTAACCACAGATTCAAGACCCATTTTCACTGATTCAACGACAACAACAACCCTTATCAATTCACCACCATCTCAATGACATCAAAAACATCTCTGCTTCTCTGATTCGAACCTCAGATGCCACCCATCTTCATTCGACAACAGCTGCTTCCATTTCTTCTCTGTATTCTTCAATCGACTCTAATTCATCGTCGATTTCTTCTCTCTGTCTGAAACAACATCTCTACTTCTCTCAATCATCAGTCGTCACCGACCCATCTTTGTCTCAGCTTCAACAGCAGTCACAGCTGCTTTTCTTTTACTCTGTATGGATTTCCATCTCTCGATCTCGATCTGTTCTCCTGGTTTCACAATAGCAGCCCGGCCCGCTGCTTCAATTTCAGCTGTGTAATAATGAGAGAACAATCTCTCGTTTTTAGGGTTATAGATTAAGGTAGGATGATGACACCCCATTAGATAAGATCCACCCGATGACTAGGTGCCCTGAGTAACTTCTTGGGTGCTTTTAACAATTCTTTATACACAAAAATGGCTATCCCTTAGCCTTAGCCAAGCTCCAAATATCACTGGCTCATAGAATGGTCTTTTTACCCTTTCAGCTCAATTTTGGATGATTTATTCTTCTTTTCCTCCGTGCGACTCCAGAGTACCTAATAACTCAAAAACACGCGTAAAATACATAATTTACAAGAAAAATAGCAAAGAAAGCATAAACAATAGATAGTAAATAGGATGTATTCTACACCCTATCACATATCTTCTATTACCTTTGTTTTCTTTTGCCAAATTTGTAAGTTCAATCATTTATTGGATTCTAAAGAATTTAGTTGACAAACGCAGATTTTCTCTACTAGTGGTGCTTTTATAATTACTTTAAGCATGAGGCTTTAGCGGTATTGGAGAGTTTGTTATGGGCGTAATAATTGCAGCATGATAAACTCCTCCTAAAGATTGTTTCTCACTTGTTTTCGAGTTTTAGGAGTGAAATCTTAATATTAGAGATTTGTTATCTTCTTTTCCTTCTTGTGTGGTTTTTTATATAAATAGAGTGTGTAATAAACAAGCCGACAGGTTGGCCAAGTTTGTAAGAACCAATTATATACACGAGTATGGTGTGTAACTCCTTCTAATTTGATTTGGGAGACAGCCTCTGAGAGACAGAAGCTAGCTTTGTATGTTTTTTCTTATCTATATGAAAGCCGAGTTTTTCTTTCAACAAAAAAAGAAAAAGATAAAAAAAAATAAAATGAATATAATTATTTTAACAACATATCCATAAACAATCAACAAAAAAATCCGCACTCCAACCCAACAACTACCAAGCGACCTAAAATTTGTATTGTGAGCTAAATTTTGCACAATTATAACCTTAAATTTACCAATGTGGCCCCAATATACCACCTACGACTAAGAGAAGTTACCTTGTAGGGTAAAAAAATTGTCCTCCCATGATCCAAAATTTGTATCTTTACCCAAAATTTGCGATTTATGATCCGAAACTGTCTAATATGATTGAAGGCATGCTATTGTGATCCAAAACCTGACATCTGACATTTGCTAAGTCGCCCAAAATAATCATGAGACTAAAAATCTGCCATTACGAACGTACATTTGAACAGGGATTCAAAATTACCTTGACAACCAAGATTCTAGTTCAGTGGCTAAAAATTTGTCCTGTGAACCAAAATTTACCCTGTAAGCCATAAGTAAAATTTTGCACTATGGTCTAAAATCGATGTCGTAACATTAAGTTTGCACCTTCACCTAAAATCTGTCATTATAACTCTTAACCTCGAACGGTACCATAATCCAAAAATTTATAACTCTTTTTTTTTTGTTGATAAAACTGAAATTTATTGCTTAACTTTGTTTGAGCTCTTTTGCTAGAAGACCCCAAACATCAGGATCAGAGTTTACATAATTCTCAAAATTAACTGAAGATATTCTTGCAGTCTTGGCAATTTTATCAGCCACTTGATTATCATCACAAGGAACAGAAATAAAAACACAAAGTGAAAACTTGGAGATTAGATATTGTATTTCCTTTATTAGGTTCTTGTTCTCCCAATGTTTGAGTGAACTACTTCCATTAATAGACTCTATAACTAGCTTGGCATCTGCTTCGATTTGAATTTTTTAAAATTTCTTTTTCAATGCCCAAAATAAAGCTTCTCGTATTGCCATACATTCCACAGCTTCGGGATTCAGTGCTTCATGTCCTTGACTCCCTTTGGTTCCAAGACAAGTACCTGAGTGATCACGGATCACAACACCAATACCATATCAATTAGTTTCATAATCAAAGGAACCATCTATATTAAATTTAACAACTCCAACAGGGGGGTTTTCCAGTTAGAGGAAGAACTATTTATGCACAGATTATGGGAATTTAAGCTAGTTGTAGGGTAAGTATGCATATGATAAGCTAAATGATAAAGAATTTTATGTGCATAGGTGATTGGGTTGAGTGTTACTCCATGAAAAACAACATCACACCTATCCTTCAAAAGTATCCAAATCGTAATCATATATAGGAAAAGCAACCTTTTTTCAATGGCAGAGCTATCAGAAGTAAACAAACTTAAAACCCATTCACTGAATGAAGTGAATTCTTCTGAAATAATGTCAATGTTAACATCCACTACCTTCCAAACTGCCCTTGCTTGTTTGCATTACAAAATAATGTGTTTCATATTCTCTTCAGAGTGATTGCATATATCACAGTGTGTACCCGAAGAAGAATTATATTGAGCTCTTAACCTTAGTTGTTTTAATGCCCCTGATGCACTTATATGAAAATTTTTTAATCCTTTGAGCTGCTGCACAACTCCATAGTTTCTTCCAAACTTTTGAGTCAATATTAACTCCATTGGTCCGAGCAGATCATTATTATGAGTTAAAAGCTTGTAAGTACTTTTAACTGGGAATTTACCATCTTTAGAGGGTGTCCACAGCATAACATCTTCCTTACTGACATCAATAAAGAGGGATTGTATCTTGAGAGAAGTAGCAGCATCAAACAGTTTATTCAAGAACTCAATATTAAAATGGCTTGTATTAGGCAAGTATAACTCAAAAACATCTTCATAAAATCTGTGTAGATCACTTATAGGTGTAGGAGGATGAGACATACCTGGTATCCATCTATCTTTCCATATTTTTGTCTTTTTTACCATTGTTGATCTCCATGAAATAATTGTCCTTTATAATCTTCAAACCTTTTGTAATACCATTCTAGGTGTAAGAACATTTTGAGGAAGTAATATGTTGATGAAGAAGGTCACCACTTTTGAAGTACTTGCCACCTAGTACTTTAGACATAAGACTACTAGAATCTGAGCATATTCTCCAAGCCAGCTTTGTGAGAAGAGCTAAATTTAATTTCTCCATGTCTCTAAAAGTTAAGCCATAAAATTATTTTGGCATACAAATACTTACCCAAGCAATTGAATTTGATCATCTATTGTTGTTGTAGCCCCAAAAGAAATTTCTTTCTAGTGTAGTTAACTGCTGAATAAGATTGCCTGGCAGTTTAAAAGTCCCCATTTGATAAACTGGAACTGAATTTAAGACATGCTTAATCATAGTTCCCCTTCCTGCCTGTGAGAGAGAAGAGCTAGACCAAGATGAAAATTTGTGTTCAAAGCTTTCCTTTCAAAGAACTCACGGCTTAGTTTTTTTCTTTGAAATGGATTGGTGGACTTCTCAAAGTTAATAAACTGTCCATACTGAGAGCTAATACTGTGAAGTAACTTCAATAAGATATTAGCAGAAGTATGATTTGCTTGAGTAAAGATCAAGCAATCATCTGCAAAAAGCAGATGATTAATGGCTGGTGAAAAATTAGCCACTTTAATACCAATAATAGACTTATCTTGCAGTGCATGAGTGAGATGTTTTGATAAATATTCCATTGCTAAAATAAAAATATAAGGTGAAAGGGGGTCACCTTGTCTAATACCTCTTGTAGGCTGAAATTCTTCACATGGAGATCCATTCAGTAGGACTGATAATGAAGTAATCTTGATGTATTAAAATATAAGATCACAAAAATTTTCAGAGAAACCAAAGTATGTACTGAAGAACTTTAATCAAGAAGGGCTATTCCAATCTATCAAAAGCTTTGGACATATCAAGCTTCAAAGCCATCCAACCTGTTTCACCTCTCTTTGTCTCCATTGAGTGAATGATTTCTTGAGCAATCACAGTATTATCACTTATTAATCTTCCAGATATATAAGCATCTTGAAATGGTGAAATTATTTTCTCCATTAAAGGCTTCATTCTGTTAACAGTGACCTTAGATATAACTTTATAAGAAGTATTACACAGACCAATGGGTTTGTAGTAACTAGCACAAGTAGCTTTCTTCTTCTTTGGAATTAAACAAATATAGCTCTCCAACTAAATCCCATTGACTTTTATAAAAACCACTTGAAAACTTTCAGGACCAGGTGCACTCCAGTTTTCCATGCTTTTAAGAGTATTATGAATCTCCTCATTTGAAGGAATTCTTGTAAGAGCCACATTATCTTCATCTGAAATAATGGAAGGAAGAACACTGTATAGACTTTCATCCAGAATAGGATTAACAGAAGTATTGTTCCTAAAATGCGGAGTTAGATGACAAGAGATTTCGTCTCTTCTTTGAAGCTATTTATTCTCATGATCTTGAATAGAATCAATATTATTTCTGCACTTTCTTCTATTGATATTTGTATGAAATTATATACTCTTGTTGTCCATGTCTTTGATGAAGTTATCTCTTGACTTTTGTTGGTAGAATTCACCTTTGATCTTGCGCCACTTGCTTAGTTCAATGTTGAGCTAGCTTATTTCTTCTTTGTTGGCTGGATTTGAAGGTTGCTCCTAAAGTACTTTTAATTCTTCTTGCAACTTATCTACGTTTTAATTTATGTTCCCAAAATGCTCTTTGTTCCAAATAGATAATTTCCTTCTGGTGATGTGTTGTTTACTTACCAGTTGATAAGCAGGTGAACCATTGACATTAGAACTCCAAGCATTAGCAATGACAGTTTTACAAGAAGCATCATTAAGCCAAGTTAAGAAGAACTTAAAAGGTTTCCAACAACTTGTTATGGTAGCATCTGTGACTAACATGATAGGACTATGGTCACTCCCTAATTGATTTAGATGATAAAGTTTATTGTTCGGAAAATTAAGACTCCAGTCTATATTGCCTAAAGCCATGTCTATTCTAGAATTCTTAGTTCAAGTACCCATGTTGCTATTTGTCCAAGTGTAACTCTTACCAACATACCCTAACTCCTCTAAGCCACAAGAAGAAATGATATTGTTAACCATACCATCATCATAGGTGGAGGCACTAGTGTCACGGTCAAGCAAATGAAAATTAAGATCTCCTAATAAGACCCAAGGTTTGTTAATGTCATTACTAATTGCTTGAATATGATTCCATTGTACTTTTTTCTTAGAGTAATTGGAGTAACCATACATGCATGTAAATAGATATTCAGGTTTACTTAAATCAGCTTGCACAACAACATTAAACATGTTATGAGAGGTATCTATGATATTACAAGAGAAACCATATTTCCAAAGCAAGACCAAACCTCCAGAGAGACCTTGAGGTTCTATATGAGCACTATTTGGATAGTGAAACTGTTTTGGGAGAGGAGCACATTTGATACTGTTTAACTTGGTTTCACATAGGAAAATGATGTCAGGATTTTGAGTCCTGACTAAATCACTCAAATGATTCCTAGTATCTGAGTTCTTGAAACCTTGTACGTTCCATGAGATAATTTTCATAACTTCCCAAGCAAGTAAAAGAAAGACTACACAATTAATGATTATAAGACGTGTGAAGCTTTTAATGCTACTCAGACAGACAATACTGATGATTGACTTAACTAAATTCAACAATTTATGAAAACAGAAAAAGTCAAAAGGAAATAAATGCTGAAGTTTAAAGCTCTAATAATATGCAAACTAAACTCAAATAAAATTATGGTATATATGATAAATGCAATTAGTAGATATAAAATGTGAGGGAGTTTCTAAGATTTTTACTTGACTCTCCATCTGTGGTGCCTGAGCTGAATTATCCTTTGTAGTGATTGGTTGAGAAGTTTGAAAGTCTTTAATAAAAGCTATGGCAGCACTGGCAGAGGTCTCAGGAACTACAGTAGGAGAAATATCTTCATTAGTTCTTGAACGCTTTCCAAGCTTGTTATCTTCAATGACTTCTTCACCATCTTGATTATTAATGTAGTTGCAGGTTTTCCCACACTACACCCCTTACTCGATTTTGCTTAATTAGTCCATTGAAAGATGTAAGATCAAGAATATTTATTGATTGAATCCATGAATTGTTTACACAAGAGAATAGAATTACACTTAGAAATTAAACACTCTTAAACTTTCTCTCTCCTAATGACTTGCCCAACAATTCCCAAAAAGATCTCTCTCCTTTTACAGACTCACTTAGCCCTTTATATAGGGTAATACATAGTGGATGACAGCTAAGCTACTTTATTTTCGGGAATGTCTCGCGAAGTGTCGCAGATGCACAAACATTCACTCTCGCGACACTTCTTAACCCTCGCGAACTCTCACGTCTTTTTTATGTCTTGCCTGTCGTTATTCTTTGCGTCGCTTATTTTAGCTCTCTGCGACTGCCTCGCGTCATCGTTGTTTATTAACCCCGCGAGCCCTGTACGTTGCGATATTATGGTCCTACATCTTGCCTCTTTTTCCTTGAATATTGCTTGAAGAGCGATCTTTAAGGAAAAATCTGTTGTTGTAATAATCTTTGGTCTTCGCTGATGAAGGAACAAGCAGAAGAATACTGTTCTTGAAAAGTACGTACTTGCCTCTATTCTTTTGTGAAGTTCCGAAGTTTCTTTGAGATGTACATTTAGTATCGATTCTTGTCTTTCCTCATATTTCTCCTGCGAAGGGAAGAGTATCATGAGAGCGATCCTTTTGATTTGTCATGATCGTTTATCTTTATCTGCTTCAGCTTTTGTACTTTTACACGGATTTTGATTATTAATATCTTTTCTTGACACGTCTCTTTCAACCGTTTATTCTTGACCGTTCATGTCTCTTCTCGCATTAAATGACCTCGTTTTTCTCGAGGATCTTTTTCCCTATATATAGTTTTCTTTTCCTCTCCTTTTCATTCTTTAGTTTCTCTCTGCAATTTCTCTTTGATTTTCTCCTTCCGCAATTTGCGCTTCTGCTACTGCAAATCTTTTCTTCATCTTTTCTAACGCTGAACCTAATCTCCAACCTCCCATCCATTCCCATACTGATAATGGCTTTCATTAGTCGTGCATATAAAGCTTCTTTTGAGGAAGTTCAACAGAAGTTGCTCGAGAAGGGTTTCACTCTATCAACCATTCCCGATCAAGAATCTTCATCCATTCTTTATGCAAAGTTATTTTCTGATCATCAATGTGATGATCAAAGGATTATAGTCTCGCTAGGTCGACTTCTCGCGGGACTTCCCATTCCCTTATACGATCCGAGTTGCCTCTATTTTATGAAATCTTGGCCCATGAAAAATTCTCTCGGGCTATTTATCAATTGAGTGGCGATTGCATTCGCCTAATGCTTGAGTATGCGAATCGTGGCGCTGGTAAAGGATCTTTATATTCTACTACTCGTTAGAAACCCCGATTTCAAAGACTTGGAAATAGATCTTTGAGAAATATCTTGTAGAGAACTTTTTTGAAAATTATTCAATGATACGGATGGTTAACGCGAAATCTTGCTTTGGGCATTCGCCCGAAAAAGAAGGATAATGTCGCCGAGGATAAACTGCTCATGCGGATATTGATTGGCACCCGGCAATAACACTACTCCTCGCCACTCCAAAGATGAGAAGTGGTGGGTTGTCCCCTTGTTTTTAAATGGCCCTTATATCGCAGTTCACACGTTCTTCCCGCGAATCTCGCAGGTATCATCCTTGGGAATTCAAATGGCCTGATAGGGCAAAAGAGGTATGTTTTCTTCCTCAAATCTTGCTTTCGCAATTTTTTTTTATATTTGCTGAATTTGTGGAATTTTTTCGTATCAACAAATTGAGGAGAAGCTACAAGGATAATCCGTTGGAGAGCACCACGATGAGACTTCGATCGATTACGGGCGAAGTAAGAAACATTTCCTTTATCATTTTTACAATATTGCTGCCTCTCGTTTCTTATTTTTAACCGTATGCGAAGGTTGGAGTTGAAGAAGCCGAGCCGCGAAGGGTAAAAGTAAGGGCAAAACTGTCGCCGCAAAAAAATAAATCTTCTCGCTCCATTAACTAAAAAGCGAAAGATTCAATCTTCTTCTCGCCTTAACTCAAACTCCGAATCTTCCGATGAGGATGACCATGATTCGAACCGCTCTCCTCGCTAAAGAAACTCCATTGGCTGGTTCTCCTATGGATCGGTTGTCTAGCATCTTCTCAGACTCTTTCCAAGGAATGGGAGATGCTCCCCTAGCTTCTCTTTGCGGGACTCTCGCAAATGTGTGTAATGCTGCTTTACTAGAAGGCAACGATTCTTTTAATGGAGCTTCTAGAGTCGTGTCTCCTGACTTGTTGAATGCACTTGGATCTTTGGTACGTATGCAATCACATTTCCTTTTTATATTTTTAAATATATGTATATTAATGATTCTTCTATCTTCTTTTATAGGTTGGAAGAACTTCCTTTGTAGTCGCCTCAGATCTCGAGAGAAGACGCAGCAATCTTGAGAAGAAGAACTCGCAATTGAGCAAGAAGATTCGAGAATTAGAGATCAAGTCGCGTCATCTCGCGATAAGGATGAGAGAATTCAAAAGTTAAATACCGAACTTGACTCTCAAAGGGATAGGGTGTCCACTCTACTGCAATGCTAATCAAGAACTTTACGGTATAAAATTTTTCCTTCTTTTTATTACTTCTATTTTATCGATCGCATATTGCCACCTAACTTATTACCTTCGCAGATGTATATAATCTCTCCGATGAGGCTATTCTTCTCCATACATTTCCCGAACCTATGGATAATGACCTTCTTCTCGCTCACCTTAATCAATCTCTAAGTAGTTCCTCGATAAAACTAATCTCCTTTCATTAAAGGATCTTCAATCCAAATATCAACTTTTAGAGATCGAACACGATCTAGTTTAAATTTAACTAACCGCTTTAAACGAATGTACCTTGATTCCGAGGAGAAAACCAAGATTTTAAGGAAGAAAATTAGTGATCTCATAGATGAGAAAGATCGCATTACTAACGTAGGTGCACAGGGCGTTAGCAGAATTTCACAAATCTCTTCTCGGTGTGCAAGTTGAACGAGATGAACTCCTTCATCGTAATACATGCTTAAGCAAATGAGAAGAGCAAGTTCGTTCTCTTTTTGTTATTAATAGTGATGATGAATTCGCACTGGGCTGCGAAAGTTTTAGATAACGCCAGAATAACCTAGGTGTTGACGTTAGTCTTCATGCCGAGCATACTTCCTTGATTAAAGATATGATATCTGATAGAGAAGGTTTCTTATTATACCTTACTGTTTCTTACTTCTGTTGCATTGCCTGTAAATTATTAACTTGTTGGTACTTATTTGCAGAATCTGAGAAGAGGCTTCATGTTAGAATTAGAGAGCTTGAATCAAAGAACAAATTTCGCCAGAATTTTCCAAATGAGAATTGAAGAACTCAAACCGAAAAACAACAACTCGCCAAGAGTCTCTCCCTTCGTAATAACAAGTATTCCAAGTTGAAGAAACAATTTGAAACAACAAAGGAGAACTTTAATAATGATGTTTTTCGTTTTCGCAATGGAGCCATGGAGTATGTTTGTAAGCACCCGAACATCCCTCTCGCATACATATCCCCGGCTTCTTGAAAAGGTTCCCGAGAATCTACCCGTCTCTCGATGTTTCGATAGTGAAGCCGGCGAAGAAGAAAATTTTGGCGATGAGAATAATAAAATCAAGAATCGATGAAGAAGAAGAATCACCAAAGATATAACTCTTTTTGTTTTCTTTTGTTTGCACAGTAATATCCGTATATTGCCGTATCTTTGTTATAGTGAACTTCTTGGATTTTTTCCCCATGAATTCAATCTTCACTCCCCTTTTTGGTAGTTCTTCCTTGTAATATAATTGGCTAACGTTATCGATGTATAACTCTTTCGTCGAAGATGAATAACAATGTTCCATCTTTTCCATTCCCATACTTGCCTCTCGTTATTCATCTTCGATGGAAGATTTTGGTTATCTTCTTGTATTTGATAATAATCTTATTGTTGATTGAAATGGATCATCGCGACGGAGTCGCTGGTATCTTCATGAATTGAGAATTCTATCTCTTTTGTTGCGACAAGGTCGCAGACCGCCTTTACATTTTCATGTGATGGCTCATTGACCCGCCTTATCATTTTTGTGTGGTCTTCCGAGTTAGACCTCCCTAATTAGAGGTCCTCCCCGCCACCTTTACGGCGACAAAATCGCAGGACGTCCTTACACTTGCATGTAAAGACCCATTGATCTTGTCTTATCATTTTCCAAGTATTTTTGCCTCTGCAGGATGTTTTAGTTGCGACAATATGACAGGCCTAGACATCCTCTCGAACATAAAGCCCCATGACATTGCCGTCGTGCGACGAAATCGCAGGACGTCCGTACACTTTCGTGTAAAGACCCATTGATCTCGCCTTACCCTCGCGTTAGTATTATTGCCTCTGCAGATCATTGCACAAATATGACGAGCCTACGTTCTCTTGCGAAAACATAGCCTTATGACATTTGCGTCTGTTTTGACACCCCCCCTAATGGAGAGCGTCGCCCTTATCATCTCCCCGGTTGCCCCTTCAAGGAGGCGAAACATCGGCCATACAAGACTAGCTCCTCCCATCCGGTCTTAACAACAACCAGCTTGTTTTCGCAGCCTCTTATCCCTTATACCTATATGGTTTATGGTTACGAGACTGCACCCTAAGTGGAGTTTTCTTCGGGCGAGTGCAACGCATGCCAAGACTTGCCAAGAATGGCCAGGGTAGGTTCATCCATCCCGGCACTCGCTCAACCGTGTACCTCGGCGCCTTGTGCATACACTGACTCCTAAGAAGAGACCCTCGGTCGCCCAACCAGGGTATAACCTACATATATAGTTGGGAATCCAAGGTACCTCTTCCGGATAGGCTTTCATGGGCCCCAAATTTTCATGGTTCAGGCTTCAGGAGCGCGGTGTAACCTTCCCCCGAACCATGGCGAGAGATACCCCCTTATATGACGCACTTTAGGTCTTACATTTGCCTCTTACGAAATGTTATTCGCGAACTAGGGTGTACGCCATAAAGGTTCGTCCCATTCTTTTGCGCATTCATATTTGTTAAATCATTCAATCATTCATATTTCATTATTTGTCGATATTTGTTTGCGAAGTATTCGCGTAGTTTTGTTTCATTTGTTGTATTTCACTTTTCTTTCTTAGTCGAATTCTCATTTTACTCTTGGTCATGAGATTCTCGCACATCATTACTTCAATTGCTACTTTGCATTTTGCTTTTATTGATTATTCACTTCTTATGCCTTTTGTTCCTCATATCTTTTGCTTCTTTATTGTCATAATATTGGTCTGTCTCCGGGATTCACCTCGCGAGATATGTTCAGCCCTCACTTCTATAGCATCTACCATCGTTTTCTCTTTCTCTTCATTTCTCACATGTTGCTTCCAATCCTTTCTTTTGGCATTTCTTTCTTCGCAGCTTTCTATATCGACCTCATGACACCGTTGCGACTCCTTCCAATCTCCCCGTATGATACCAATGCCGTTTGGATGTGGAAATTTTATACATTGATGATATGTTGATGCGACTCCCAAGATTTCATGAAGCCATGGCCTCCCAATTAGCGCATTATATGGAGATTCCACGTCAACCACACGAATAAGATATCGCTTGATAATCCTTGTAGAGGTATTCTCATGTGAACCTCTCCCTTTGGTTTGTTTGCATTCCATTAAAGCCATATATCTTGTATGTAGAGGGATCAAATCCTCATCCTTTCCTCCCATCGTCTTATAAGTATGGTAAAAAAGAATATTCACCGAACTTCCAATATCGATTAAGATTCGGTTGATCGCCCAAGCAAGCTTCTGCCTCATCATCTTCTCCATCAACTGGTTTTGGGTTAATCTCTAGTTTCACAACCAACGGGCTATCATGTGTTTCTCTTCCTTTTGGTACTTCATCTCAGAGAAAGAAATAGTCTTCACCGCCACTTCTCTAATCAAGCGTCGTTCTCGCCAGACTCATTATTTCTTTATCATTAGCATCTCTCGCAAAGACTCTACCGAGCACATTGTCATGAAAATCTTCAATGGTGCGATAGGAGGGACGATAGAGTTGCAATTCAAATTCTTAGCCTTTGTCCCAATTTCTATCACAAATGATTCCTTTCCCTTCGCCGACACTCGTTCTATGCATCTCTCGGTGGTGGTGGTAATGTCCGGCCCGTTTCTTCTCCCTTTAGAAAGTGGTTCAGCTTCCCCTGATCAATCATCCTGAGAATAATTCTCTTTATGTTTCTACAATCATTTGTGTGATGCCCATGGAAGCGATGGTAAGAACAAAACTCATGACTTCTATCGCCTGGCGGTGGTTCCATTCCCACGTTCCAAGGTGCTGGTACATTTTCCATCACAAGTATAGCTTCCCGCATCTTTTCCACACTAGCATTCAAAGTGGAGGCATCTTAACTGCTCCCATACTGTTCGTGGCTTCTCTCGCCCTCCACGGTTATTTTGCCTTCGTCCACCATAAGTTTCTTGCACATGATCCAAATTCTCCAATCTTATTATTGTCATTTACGGTTGTAATAGTTCCTTTCTCGCTCAAACTCTTCTTGATCGTGGCTTCCCATGGCTACTATCTTCTCGTTGTCCCTCATCGCCTTTCCTTGCCTCGCTGTCCTTGCGAAGTGCTCGCCACCGTGTTTATGAATTGAGGCAGCAAGCTTGCATTCGCAGCAGTGTTAGAGCTTGTGTTCGCGATCGGATAAGAATTCATTTCATTCTCGTCTTTCTTCTAAGGCAATATATTCTTCCCGTAATTCTCGCAGCTTCCGCCATCGTGATTGTATTTTTGATTCTAAAAATTTGAATATATAACAAATTGGTCGCGAAGAGAGCATTCACAAATGATAGGATGAGGTATCTTTCCTCAACACGTCCTGCCATTTCGCTACACATGGTCCTCCATCTTATTGTCAACTGCCTTAAACTCTCGCCAACTCTTTGTTTCAACCCGAATACATCTTCAATACCTGGTCGCGAAGAGTTGTTACTTATGTATGCTCCTAGGAATGTGGCTTGTAAATGGTTGAATGATGTGATTGTATTTCTTGGCAGTCCTTCAAACCATTTTAGTGCTTCTCCTATTAGGCTTGACGCAAAATATTTGCATAGTATAGCGTCATGATTCTCCCATTGCAACATGCATCTCATATAAGCCTTGATATGTTGTATCGCACAGGTTGTTCCATCAAAGATGTTGGTTAATGCAGGTAGATTACACTTAGGAGGTATTCCTCCCATTTGTACTTCTAGCGTGAAAGGATTCTTCGCAGCTTCTGCGATGGCTTCGTCCAGTTGTCTCCTTCCTCCTTCCCTTCTATTATTCAAGAATCCTCTCATCTCACCAGCTTCTCTTAAGATTTGTTCATTTGCCTCAGAGTTTGTTTCTACTGGTCTTTTTAGCTCTGCTTCTCTCCTTCTTCGCTCCTGCCTATTTTGATCTTCTTGCTCGTTATTTTCTCCTCTTCTTTCCCCGCGACGCTCTTCCTCGTCTCTTTCGTCAACCCGCACGCCATTATATCGGTTGTTCTCTCTTCTTGGCTGCCTCTCGCCTCTCATCATCTGCACCCTCTCATATTCTTCGTTGATATTTCTATTGGTACGATTTTGTTCCCTTCTTCTTTCGCGGTTGTCATGGTTATTCTCACGGATTGCTTCTTCCATCTCTTGATTTTCCATTTCTGCTCTTATCCTTTCTCTCTCGCGAGCTAGTCGCGCTTGTTCAATGTAGTGTCTCTCAATATCATCCTCGGTCTCTCGGTTTCTTCTCAATTCTTCTCTCCCGTGCAAGATTATTCTTCCTCAAGAAATTGGGTCATTCGGCCCTTGGAGTTGCATGTTTCCTTGATTTTCCCTATTCCGCTCGTTTTGAATATTTTCGGGCCGAGGAATATAACGATCTTCCATTTCTCCTCTTCTCTCGCCATGCTCTATGCTTGGATTTTGTGTTTCCTGTTGGTTTTCTTCCTCGGTACTTTCTGTTGGTAGAACTCTCCCTCTTTCTTCCCTAATCGGTCTCGAGCTTGATCTCGCACTACTTCTTGATCTTCTATTTTGCAATCTCATATTTTCCATCCTCAACTCATGATTCTGTCTTGTCAAGTTTGCTCGTTCTTCTGCCTCTAGCCGTCTCTCTTCGTGTATTGTTTGTCTCAATCTTTCTAATGCTGTGATTTCTTCGTTTCCTGGATTGGTTTCTCCATTCGTCCCTTGCTCCCCTTGTCCATTGCTCACCAGATTCGCTGCTCCTCTTCTCTCTCATCTTCGAATCGATCTCCAAGTATGCACACTTACTCTATCATAATCCACAGCCGCATTTGCTACTGGGGAAATCAGTGGTTGATTTTGATCTTCTCCATCATTTCTCATATTCATCCTTGACGATTCTCCTGTTTCATTCCTCCTTTCTCCAGCAAGTCTCCCACTTCTTCTTACAATCGTTGGTTGCCTTTGTACATTTCTTCTTCTAGCCATTTTTCTTTTTCACTGAATTCTTGAGTATCACTCCAAATCTTTTCTCTATTAATCCAAATTCCTTTCGATTGCTGCGTCAATTCCTGCTCCTCTCCCTGTTTCTAGCGCATATGTAGTTGCAGGAAATCCCACACTACACCCCTTACTCGATTTTGCTTAATTAGTCCATTGAAAGATGTAAGATCAAGAATATTTATTGATTGAATCCATGAATTGTTTACACAAGAGAATAGAATTACACTTAGAAATTAAACACTCTTAAACTTTCTCTCTCCTAATGACTTGCCCAACAATTCCCAAAAAGATCTCTCCCTTTTACAGACTCACTTAGCCCTTTATATAGGGTAATACATAGTGGATGACAGCTAAGCTACCCTTTATTTTCGGGAATGTCTCGCGAAGTGTCGCAGATGCACAAACATTCACTCTCGCGACACTTCTTAACCCTCGCGAACTCTCACGTCTTTTTTATGTCTTGCCTGTCGTTATTCTTTGCGTCGCTTATTTTAGCTCTCTGCATGATCGCCTCGCGTCATCGTTGTTTATTAACCCCGCGAGCCCTGTACGTTGCGATATTATGGTCCTACAATTAACTAGAAAGTTATTCTTTCGAATGACTTTTGGATTACCAAAATAGTAAGGCTTCTCATGTGTTTTTCTAAGAATATAACGGCATCTTTGCAAGCTACTTTGCAATGCTGAATAACATAGCTCTTAGGGAAAATACCAGGAGGTTGTCTTTCATAATAAAACTTGATCCATTTGCTGACACCTGCATTAGTAATTGCTTTGACTCCTCTCCTCATAGTCTTAGTGAGGTCAATATTCACGCAAACCTTCACAGGAACTCCACCAACAGGAATTGCATCCTTTGGCTCAATATCTACCACTTCACCCATAATGCTCCTTATCTTTTTTACAGCTGAGACATTCATGTGTTCTGGAAGGATAAACTTTAGTTGCAACCAGAATTGCTGAAAACCCCGGTGTTTTTCAGTGTAAATCATTTCGGGAATGAAATCATGCACCACAAGAAGATACCTATTTATATTCCATGGCATTTCATTGATTACTCTATTCAAACTATCCCATTTATTAAACTTGAAAAGCATCATATTGGGCTCAACTTCAATTATTTGCACATCTGATTCAGTCAGGAAAGACCAAGTGAACTTGATAAATTGCACCACCATATCATAACTCATTCTTCCTTCAATGATTACTTTTCCAATAGCGCTCGCCTCCCAGAGATTAACATCCTCTTCTTCTTGAACAATTTCTGAAGATATGACTGCAACTTGACTAGTATCTCCTAACTCCGGTGTTACTTTTTTGAACTTGTTAACCAATTCTCCCATTTGGCTTATGCCTTCTGTCTCCATATTTTTGAATATGAGACCTTTAGGGTTAAAGTTTTTTAGGTCTAAAGTGATGGAATGAGGGAGAAGATATAGAAGAACATTGAGGTAAGGGTTTCTGTAAGATAACGTATATATATTTTGACCATAATTAGAACGAGAATTTAATTTGTCAAAATTTGGTAGCTGGAGAATAGGTATAGCGTATATTGACCAACTGAGCAGAATAAGGTAACAACTAAACCGTTTCCAATTATAGTAGTAATCACGGAACTTGACTTTTTTTTAATTTGAATTCCTTTGATGGCGGGTCAATTGATGACTTGAATCGGTTTCTCAAATCATTCCAAGACCTTCTGCCATTGCAAACCACTGAAATTTCTAAAGACCATTCTAGCATTCAAACGATTAGCTAACTTCTCTGCAAACGCATAAATCACTAACACAAACGTTAAGGCAAACGCAATTATGGATAATCCAAGATGCACACACATGATGAAGAGGCACAGAAAGATTAGTAAGACATAAACCAAAGATATGAAAAGGTAAAATTTGAAAAGCAATGATCAAATGGTGAAAAACCAAATCAAGTTAGATTATTTAAAGCATATAGATGACCAGGAAAAACTCTTAGACAGTACATTGTAGAATCATAAGTATATTGTAGAATCATGAAGATGAATGAAAAATAATCTCTGAGTCGAACCATCAGTGTCTCCCGAGTCGCAGAGAGGAGAGAGGTAAAGTGTTTTTGGATTTTGGATTTTTGAAATTTGCCTTATCTCTCGACGAACCAAATCAGCAGAGAATTGAGTGTATGATCAGAATATCGCAACATCGATACCTTTGCGAAATCTTTGAACAACACACTGCGAAGATATCGCAGATTGGTTACAGAAATGACGCGACAGATGATGACAGCCTAAACACGAGAAAGATGTGGAGACCTAGCGAGATTTATGAGTGTTGCGAAATTTAACATTTGTACACTTGCGAGACTATCGCAAGCCAGATCTGAAAATAAAGGACATCTTAGCTGTCATCCACTATGTAATATCCTATATAAAGAGCCGAACATGCTTAAGGTGAGAGAGAGATATTTGGAGAGTGGGGAGAAAGTTTTGAGGAGAGAGAAAGTCTATAATAGTGGTTGTATTCTTGATTTCATTTCCTTCTTGTAAAATTTCTAACTCAATTAATAAAAAGTGTGATTGTTGATCTTAAAGATGTGTTGATTATTATGAATTCTTGTGAGGGATATATTGTGGGAATTCCTGCAACTACATACTGGCGGTAGAAACAGGGATTGGCATATAAGATTAAAGATTGTTATTAAGACTGTTCAAATCAAGAAAATGAAGAAACAAATCAATAAATCAGTTAAGGAAGAGAAAATTAAAATCAAGGAATGCAACAGAAGGTTGGAATGTAGTTTGATTACAAAAACAATGATTAATGAATTCCATGAAAACATCAGAGGGAGAATACATAAACGAGATTTTGAAGGAAAGAAAATCATGACGATGGAGAAGGTATCACCCTTGAAAGATTGGGAAAAACAGAAAATTAAATTCACAGCAGCAAAGATACCAAGAGAAAATTTGAGCCACACATCTCCTTTAGTAATTACGGTAACCACACAGAAAGAAAAGGGGAAATCAGCAAAAACTATGGAAGAATGGGCGGTAAACAGAACTTTGGTGGATACAGGGAGTTCAGTGGATATAATGTTTTATCATGCATACAAAGGAATGGGGTACAAAGATGAAGAGATGTCTCCCTCAAATTATCATATTCATGGCTTTGGCAAATCTACAACAAAACCAAAAGGGGAAATAGAGATGCGAATTTTGCTAGGAGAGATTGAAACACAAGTGACACTATGTGTGGTGGATATGGAATCGCCGTACAACATGTTGTTGAGAAGGCCATGGATACACGCAATTAAAGTTGTAGCGTCAACATTACATCAATGCATTAAATTTCCTATGCCGAGTGGGACTGGTGAAGTTAGAGGGGATGCTGATAAAGTGAAATTATGTTATCAAATTGAAGTGAAACAGTATGAAGGACGTGCAAAGAAGAGAAAAAGTCGCATAAAAATGGCAAAGGAGGCAAAGAAAGAAGAAGAATTTAGAACTTATATGATAAGAGCAGAGGAAGGAAAAGGAATACCCGGCAAAATTTCGAGAGAAGGGAATGAACTTGCAAAGGAGATAAAAGAACCAACACCAATGGGAGAACCTAAGACCAGTTACACTGCGGCGGAACCAACAAAGGAAGTGAATGTTGGAACCGAAGAAGAACCCAAAATACTAAAAATTGGGACTAAGATGGAGGAAGATGAAGAAGAAAGAACTACTGGTATGTTGCGAGAATTTAAAGATATTTTCGCATGGAACATGGATGAGATGCCCGGAATAGATCTGCATGCGTGGCGTGTCATAGGTTAGAGATTGACAAAAATCCAAGGCCATTCAAACAAAGAATCAGAAAAAATCGCAACAACATATCATCCTCAAATAGAAGAAGAGTTGCAGAAGATGCTTGATGCAGGAATCATAAGACAAGTTAAATATCCAGAGTGGATAGCAAACATGGTTGTGGTCCCAAAGAAGAAAAGGGGGATAAGAATTTGTATAGACTTTACTGATCTAAATAAAGCTTGTCCGAAAGATAGTTTTCCATACTGAGATATTCCACAAATGGTCGAATCGAGCGGCGGGAAATGATAGAATATCTTCTTTTAGACGGATACAAAGGCTACAATCAAATCCCTCTCATTTGAAGAAGATCAAGAGCATACTGCATTTTTCGCTCCAAGAGGGTTATATTGTTATACAAAAATGCCATTTGGTTTGCGAAATGTTGGAGCAACATACCAAAGGATGGTAGAGAAGGTGTTTGCGAAGTGGATACACAAAACGTTAGAGGTGTATGTGGATGACATGTTAATAAAAAGTACAGAAGCAAAAGATCATGTCCAAGATCTGAGGGAAATTTTTGAAAAAATGAGGCATTTTAACATCAAAGTAAATCCAGAGAAGTGTATCTTTGGGGTTGCCTCAGGAAAAATTTTAGGCTACAATGTATCAAAAGAAGGAATACAAGTTGATCCATAGAAAGTGCAAGCGATTCGTGACATGCCAACACCGGCGACGGTAAAAGATGTACAAACGTTAAATGGACTCTTATCTTCGTTAGGAAGATTCATTTCACGATCATCAGACAAATGTAAACATTTTTTTCAACATACTCAAAAAGGGGACGAAGTTTAGATGGACAGATGAATGCGATAAAGCTTTTCAAGGAATAAAGAACATCTGACGAATATATCTATTTCGAAAAAGCGAAACCGGAGAAGAATTGTTAATCTATCTTGCGACAACCGCACGCATTAAGTCTTTGTGTTATTACGAGTAGACACAGGAGTTGAGAGACCAATCTATTACATCAAGAAACCTTCAATGCCGCAGAAAAAATTATTCAAAAATTGAAAAATTAATTTTCGCATTAGTTTATGCAACATTTAAACTACGCATATATTTTCGTTCACATAAAATAAGGGTGTTGACAAAGGTACCAATTGAGTCAGTAATGAAGAATTCAAAAAGATCAGGCAGAGTTGAGAGATGGAATGCACAAGTAGGACATTTCAAAATTAAATATGAAATATTATCTTCACCCAAATCACAAGTTGTCGCGGACTTCTTAGCAGAATTTCCTCTTGAAGATGATGAAGCTGTGGAAGAAATGATGGATGTAGAAGAAGAACATGGAAATCCAAGAGATCTATTAACAAAGCCAAATAGATGGGAAGTATTGGTGGATGGATCATCAAGTGGGGAAGGTAACGGAGTTGGAATTGTTTTGATTTCGCCAGAAGGCACCAAAATGGCTTTTTCCTTCAGATTGGAGTTTACATCCACAAATAATGAAACAGAATATGAAGCTGTGATACATGCCACGAAGTTCGCAATAGAAATGAAGTTGGAAAATGTGAGGATTACTAGTGATTCGTAGCTAGTCATTAAATCAAATAAAAGGAGAATACACTACAAATGAACCATCCTTGAAGAAATACAAGAAACTTGTTGAAGAATTGTCAGCGAAAATCCCAAAACATATATCAAGAAAAGATAACAGACTCGCAGATGCTTTTGCTTTTATCTCAAGTATGATGACAGACCCAATTGCGAGATGCATAAAGATACAAACTCTTCTATCACCATCAATCAATAAAGAAGAAGAAGAAGAAGAAGAGGTAGACATAATGATAATAGAAGATGGAGAACAAGTACCCAATATCGAAGATTGGAGAGCGAACTTCATGCATATCGATGAAAGGAGAAACACCAAGAAATAGATTGGAGGCACACAAATTAAAGAGCCATGCGACAAATTATGAACTAAGAGATAGGGTATTGTATCGGAGATCCTTTAACGGACCATCACTCAGATGTTTGACACGAAAAGAAGGAGAAGAAGTGTTAAAGGTGTTACATTGTGGGGATGCTGGCAATCACAGCGGCGGAAGATCTTTGGCATACAAAGCGAAAATGCAAGGTTATTACTGGCCATATATGCATGAAGATGCGAAACAAGTATCAAGACGTTGCGAAGATTGTCAAAGGCACGGAAAGAAAATACATGCACCTGGAGCACCATTAACATCCTCAACAAGTGTATGGACTTTTGGAAAATGGGGTTTAGACATTGTGAGCCCATTTTTACGGGATCTGGGCAAAGAAGATATCTAATTGTCGCTATGATTATTTCACAAAATGGGCGAAGTAAAGGCGTACAACACATTCGTGACAAAGACATTTTTACATTCATATTTGAGAATATCATTTGCAGGTTTGGAAATCCCGCACAATTGGTATCTGATAATGGGAAACAGTTTGAAGGGCAGTACATAGAAATGTTAATCAATGCATTTAAGATAATATGTGGGAAATCAACCCCTCTATATCCATAGGCCAATGGACAGGCAGAAGCAACAAATAAGACAATCGCAAATATATTGAAGAAGAAATTAGAAGGGCATAATAGAGCATGGTGAGAACAGGTGCATAATGCAGTATGGGCTTACAACACAACCAGGCGAGAAGCTACTGGAATGTCACCTTTCTGTTTAACATATGGAGTTGAGGCTGTGCTACCAACAGAAGTTATTATTCCTACGACAAAGAGAGAGGCTTGGGAGAAAAATCTTAGTGCGAGTATGATTTTAACCAAGCTAGATGATTTAGAAGAAAAAAGAGAAAGGGCCCTACAACATATGGAAAATTACCAGCGAAGATTAGCCCGAGAATATAATAAACGTGTTAAAACACGCGAGTTTCAACCAAGTGACTTGGTGCTGCGAGAAACACCAATATATCAGCAAGAAAGTGGTGGAAAATTAGCAAAAAAATGGGATGGACCTTATATCATTAAGGATATAGTTGCAATAGGGGCATATAGATTGATGGATCCTGAGGGTAAAGATGTGGGTAATAGACTTAATAGACCGTGAAACAGATTATACTTAAAGAGATATTACCCATAAAAGGTTTTGGAAAGAATGGACTGCGAAATGATGTATGATTTAAGCAAAATGCATTTATATGAAAATCTTATGAAAGAATAATTGCAAGATTATACATATCCATGACAAAGAAAGAATACGCGAAAATTTCGCACAGATAATGATAGGAGATAATCAAAGATCAATGACATACTAGAAAGGGGCGAACCTACTATGGCGTACACCCTAGTTCGCGAAATCAAAATTTCGCAAGAGGCAAATGTAAGACCTAAAGTACGTCATAGAAGGGGGACATGTTGCATGGCTCAAATGAAAAGGTTACACCCCACGGAACTTTGAGTCATGGAGATTTGGGGTCAATAAAGCCCATCCAGAGAGGTACCATGGATTTTCAACCTAAGCTTATGACTTAGGTTGGACGACTGAGGGTCTCTTCTAAGGAGTGCGGCATCTGATCAAGGCACCGAGGTACACGGTTGAGCCAAGAGTTCCTGGGGCGTTTGAAGCGTCTCGGCCATTCTTGGAAAGTCTTGACTTATGCTGCACTCGTTAGAAGAAAACCCCACTTAGGTGCAACTTGTAACCATAAGCCATATAGGCAAAAGGGATAAGAAGTCATGAAAACTGGTTGTTGTTAAGACCGGATGGGAGGATCCAACCTTGTATGGTAGAGGTACGTCTCCTTGAAGGGGCAACCGGGGGGAAGATAAGGGCGGCACCCTCCATTAGGGAGCTGATAAGTGTCTTAAGACGCAAATGTCACGAGGCTTTATTTTCGCAAGAATATTTAGGCTTGTCATATTTGTGCGACAATCCTAAAGAGGCAATAATACAAAAGAGAAAGATAAGGCGAGATCAATGGGTCAATACATGAAAGTGTAAAGACGTCCTGCGATTTCATCGCAAGACGGCAATGTCATGGGGCTTTATTTTCGCAAGAATATTTAGGCCTGTCATATTGTCGCAACAAAAAATTAGAAGAAAAAAAAGTTAAGGCAAGATCAAGATCAAGGGGTTTTTGCATGCAAGTGCAAAGATGTCCTGCGATTTTGTCGCAATGACAAGGGGTGGCGAAATAAGACCTTTAACTAGGAAGGCAAAATAAGACCACGTGATGCAACAAAAACTTTATAAGAATTAACCATTACTTATGCAGATCATTCATCGCAAGAAAGATAATGAGAGGCAGTATGGGAATTTCTAAACAACAAGCATTATCTTTCTCGCTAGTAAGCACAATAACAAAAGAGTAAATACATTTCAAAGTCGACTGAAGTACACCATTTGCAAGAAGTTATAAAGATGAAGCAACCCAAAGAATTAAAGTTACATAAGAAATTTAAGCTTCAAGGTTAGTTTTGCCGAGAGAAGATGAAATATTTTCATCAATTTTTTCGCCAGAAGGAGATAATGGACGTTCTTCGCCAGTTTTCTCACTTTCGCAAGCTTTTTCGCTTTCGCCAGTTCTCCCTTCATTCTGGTTTACTCTAGTCTCTTCTTCATTTGGGTTATCATCAACAGTTGCATCATTAGGAGGAATTTCTTCTTCATTTGCGAGATCTTCGCCACTTTCATAATAATAATCACTATCAGGAGAACAAGGAACTTCATCGTCATCTACTTTCAAAGGTTCTAGGAGGAAGAGATTTGGACAACAAGATATTATTCACAAGAACTTCAGCCCTGAGATGAACTTGGCGAAGGAGTGCTTTTTGATGATTCCTACTTTGTATATCTTTGAAATAAGCAAGATAATCAAATCTTGTTTCTGCCCGATCGCGAGAACAAGCAAGGGTAGAGGCAAGTAATGCATTCTCTTTGCGAATTTTGGCGAATTTAGAGTCCAAAACAGAAATGGAGGAACGAAGGTTTTTCTCAGATTCTGCGAAAACAAAGAATACAGAAAGTTATTCAGGCGAAGGTTTCGCGAGGAAGATATCATAAAAAGATTTAACAAAGAAAAAATAGTTGAGGCAGTCAAATTTTATGACTACCTTCCTTTTGCGAGATAAGATATTGGGTTAAAGCCAAGCAACTATTCTCCAAGTGGTTCATTGCATCGTCAAACTTATCTCCAACTAAACCATTCAGGAGAGATCGAAGATTCTTTTCGTTAGAAATGAGTAAGGTGTTTTCCTTCGCAAGAGAAGTGTAGGATTCTTATAGCTTGGAGTATTGATCTTTGAGTTGACTTGCCTTTACACTTAAAGTTATTCTACCTTGAATAAGTTTGTCTCTCTCAACAGTAAATGATTTTGTTACTTCTTTAAGTTTATTTCTCAATAAGCAGAGAGAGTGTTCTTGATCATTACATACTTTTTGGCAAATGTTAAGTTGTTGCGAAGAGATCGCCACCTTATTTAAAAGAATTCGCTTCTCCTGAGATAGGGTTTTATTCTCATCTGATAAAGTTTACAACTCCAAATTAGCTTTAGTCAAAGAATAAGAGAGGCGAGATAATTCACTACATAATACGTTTTGCTTCTGAATTAATTGAGTATTCTCCTTGGTAAGATTATCTATTTGATCAGCAGAGTATGTATGAAGGTTATCTAATTGGTTATATTGATTCATCCAAGCATCTCTATCCACACGGGCTTCTTCTGGCCATTGTTCAAATCGATATCTCTCCATTATTCGTTTCTGGTTTAAAACTTAAAGGGCGAACAATGGATTTTAAGAAAAAAGAGTATGGAAAGAGCAAAAAAAAAAAAAAAAAAAATGTACCTTTTAATTCTTCGTTCTTCTTGCAAAGATTGTCACGATCTAGTGAGACATTCTGAAGCTTTTGATTTTCAAGATGAAGAGTGTCACATTTCAAGGCCATGGCTAGGAGATTCTTCTTCAAAGTTTCAACTTCTTCCTCTAAGGATGTTTGCGAAATCATTCTGTCAGAACCAAAATACTTACTCAAAATCTCGCAGACACCAAACTTGATAGGATCAACGGAAGATTTCTTGACATCATCCAGAACATCTGATAAAACCTTGAAAGCAATATCTATTCCTTCCAAAGTTTCTTTAGTAAAAGGGAGAGATTCGGATGAAGAAGTGGTGATGACAGAAGGTTGGGGAATTGAATCATTCTTTGCTATAGATGCATCATTCGAAGATGAAATTTGAGGAAGATTAATGACTGGGGTTGAGGTAGTGTCAAGATGAGAGGTATTAATAGTAGAAGAAGAGAAGGGTTCATTCGCAGCAGGGTTATTACAAGGAATTTCAACTATAGAAAGATCAGTTACAGGGGAGAAATCTGTGGCGATACCTTCACGAACAGGAAGTAAGGATTCAGCTTGCGAAGATATTACAAGAGATATTGAAGGATTAAACATATGAAATGGGACGGAAGTTTCCACATTTTTAAGGTGGCGAGATCTTTTGTTGTCGACATTTCCATCACCCTGCGAATCACAATTCAAATAAAAAACAGAGGCAACAATATTGTTACTAAAAGAATAGTGTTTCTTATTACCTTGCTATTCGCAGGCTTTCTTTTGTTTATTGCTGTGAACCCTTGGGAATATTAGGGTTTTGGACCGTAAATTTGGTGCTAGAGGTACTTTTGCTGAAACAGAAAACAGTATGGGAATTACATAAAGATGAATAAAATCAAATAACACAATTTCAGTAGATGAGATTAATTTCAGTAAGATCGGTTTGAAAGAAAGTCAACAAACCTTGATGAATCCATAAGAACAAGAGCGAAAGATGAATTCGTAAAAGTTGCATTTATAAAGATTTACGAGAGAATGTGAAGATGAAGAAGCCGAAGTAAAAGAAAAAAATTATTTCTATGATAGATCTCTTCTTAAATAGGAAAGAAAGTGATGACCGGTTAGCATTGAATGTGACGGTGGGTAGGGGAATATTTAACACGTGTAAGCGGTTATGCTTAATTCATGGAATCTTGTAGGTAGAAAACTTAAGGAAAGAAATGTACAGATGAACATTTGCGGCATTTTGAAACACTAGTTCACATATCATTCTCTCCTTCGCAGAGAAGACATGAGAAGAGGCAAGATGTAGGATCAGAATATCGCTTTGAACAACACACTGCGAAGATATCGAAGATTGGTTACAGAAATGACGCGACAGATGACGACAGCCTAAACACGAGAAAGATGTGGAGACCTAGCGAGATTTAGGAGTGTTGCGAAATTTAACATTTGTATACTTGCAAGACTATCGCAAGCCAGATCCGAAAATAATGGACAGCTTAGCTGTCATCCACTATGTAATATCCTATATAAAGAGCCAAACATGCTTAAGGTGAGAGAGATCTTTGGAGAGTGGTGAGAAAGTTTTGAGGAGAGAGAAAGTCTAGAATAGTGGTTGTATTCTTGATTTCATTTCCTTCTTGTAAAATTTCTAACTCAATTAATAAAAAGTGTGATTGTTGATCTTAAAGATGTGTTGATTATTATGAATTCTTGTGAGGGATGTATTGTGGGAATTCCTGCGACTACATTGAAAATGAAAAGAAAACACTAAATTGGGTAGAATAAACGTTAACAACCCGGTTTTTTGATATTAATCTACAACGAGTAAGAAGAAAAAAAACACACCCTGTGATACGAAAAAAACATTTGAATAATTGAGCAAATTGGCTTAATTAATCTAACGGAACACCAAACTACGTGACATTTTTGGTTTCGAGCAACTTTTTAACAGTTTCCCACTTGGTGGCACATTTTATTGCTTCACGGCATTCACTACTGTTGACTCTAGTGAAGATGTTTCTGTGTTTAGTTGCTCACCATATATATTTTGTAACTGCTAATCTAAGTTTGTTTCATGAGAATCCAGAGTTGGTCCACAGTTCCCTTTGCAAATAGGGAAATTTAGGCTAAGGCCCAATCCATGGATAATCCATAATATGAGGCCCCTAGTTAAAAGAAGTTTAAATCTAGGCCCCGAGTTATTAAAAGACATTGATACCCTTATACATATTGTCAAGCCCATAATTAAATAAAATTTAAATTTAGACCCAAAATTATTAAAATATAATGTGATGATATTCCCACCACCTCCGACCACCACAGCCACCGACAACCATGGCCACCAACCACCTCCGACCACCACCGCCTCCGACCACCACCAACCACCTCCGGCCACCACCGCCTCCGACCACATGTATATTGCAAGTGTATCCGGAAGTTACACATGCATAAAAATTACACATTCATGTTATGTATTCAAAAGTGTGTAACGAGAAGCTACACATGCATATGTCATGTGTATCCCAAAGTTACACATGGCATGTGTAATAAGAAGTTACCCATGCATATGACATGTGTATCCACAAGTTACACATGCATATCGCATGTATAGCCAACATTTACACATCAGGGAAAAAAATATACAAAAAAGATATGTATTGCTTTAATATTCATTTACAATAATTTTTCTGTTTATCTATTAATTGGATGTTATTGAATACAATAAACTGAGTTAGAACACTAAATATTATTGAATACAATAAACGAGTTAGAACACTAAATATGTAAAACGAAATCTTAGAAATGAGCCACGAAATCCTCCAATTGAGATTGTTCCTTCCATTCTTGTCTTCCTTATTACAAAATGCTTCCATATCTGTAACAAAATAAACATCCATGAAATTAGATTGGATGAACAAAAAGAATGAAATAATATTATAGAACAACTACAAGAGTAATTAGGAGTTACACATGCATATGACTAGTGTAACTTGGAGTTACACATGTGTCTCATTAGTGTAACTAGGAGTTACACATGCGTCTGACTGGTACAATGAGAGTTACACATTCATAACCTTTATATCCCATCAATTAGCAAGTGTAACTAGAAATTACACATCTAATTGGCATGTGTAACTAATAGTTACACATGCATCTCACTTGTGTAATTAAGAGTTACACATGTATCTAATCAGTCTAATAATCAGTATTATCCTACCTTTTTACAAGCAAATATACATGCAATGAACTACAAAGATATACATGGGAGGGGATTAACACAAGAGAAAAAACAACTCGTAGATAAATTCTTTCTACGAGAATGGTGGTTTGCTATTAAAATAGCAAATAGTCTCACATGAAGGTGACATAGCAAAGCTACTACCTGTTCAACCATTCTAACTGGAGACAATGCATCATTATTATACCTTGTTTAAGGCATGTAATTGAGATCTAAATGTGGTTTTCAAGAATTATTATCTCATATCAAGGACAAATGATTAAGTCAACAGGGTTGAGCTTCTACCTCTGAGGTGGCAACGACACACTATTCCCAGAAATATGAATCCCATGCTTCTTATGAAACAATGCATCACACTGAAAATTGTAACACAGTAGTCAGTACCAGATAATACAAGATCCCTAAAATTTTCAAAGTGAAAACCAAAATCAATATCTGAATCTAAAAGAAATGAAAGAAGACAGAGATGGAAGCAATTCAGCACCAAAAACAACCACTACTCATAGTTATGGTTCTAATTCTACCTCTTCTTCCTTTTTTTACCCCAATCTCATTAGATTTCACACCAATCTAGCAAAATCACCAGCACCTTCCTAGTGTAATTGGTAGTTACACATGCATTTTCCTAGTGTAACTAAGAGTTACACATGCGCTTTCCTAATGTAACTGAAAGTTACAGATGCTTAATTTGACCAATATCCTGCCTACACTCCCCATTTGTTACTAAATGTTATACAAAGTTACAGAATCAACAAAGTAGATATAATACTCGGCAATTCCACCACTACCTCCTAATCCCGACTCTCTATGATCCTCCACCACTCACATTACCTCCAACTACAATACCACCATTAGCACCACCTCTTATGAACCGGAGAATATCTTTCATATTAATAATTATACCAACACAACATCAAAATTTCAAGATCCATACCCTTGTAGAGTAATTTCTAAGTTTCAAATTACCCATACACATTAACGAAACAACACGTAACATGTCATATTACTATATATGTGTACACAAAATATACCTATTCATAAAAAATGATGAAAATAAAACAAGTTATGTCATATAAGAAAGCGAGGAATCAACTTACTTACCACCGACTTCAAGTCCTAAAACTTCAAAAAGAATTTGAGTGCATTGAATAGTTTTTTCCTTTTCATGGAAGAGTCGAAGGAGAGAGTTTTAAGATAAAGAATTGATCTGCTTTACTCGTTTCTTTAGCTAGATCATCATCCAAACCTAATGATGGTCCTTTACCGAGAACAAGTCATGTCCATAAAGCA
The DNA here is from genome assembly GCA_023531295.1 of Papaver armeniacum. Lineage (NCBI taxonomy): Eukaryota > Viridiplantae > Streptophyta > Magnoliopsida > Ranunculales > Papaveraceae > Papaver > Papaver armeniacum. The sequence goes on along the minus strand of JAJJWW010002110.1, from coordinate 141,232 downwards.
ACTTCCAACCAATGTTATCTAGTCATTAAAATATGCATGATATACCTTTTCATAAGAACATGCAATATATAGAACATAAACTTTATACCACAGGATGTGTAACTAGAAGTTACACATCCTGCTAGTTACTGCTAGATCATCATCCAAACCGAATGATGGTCCTTTACTGAGAACAAGCTGGTCATAAAGCAACGCCAACATATGTTATCTAGTTATTCCAATATGCATGATATACCTTTTCATAAGAACCTGCAATATAGATAACATAAAGTTTATATCTCGGATGTGTAACTAGCAGATTACACATCCCGCTAGTTCGAATAACTTGCAGTTAGACATCCATATGCCAACATATGTGCATGATATAACTTTTCATAACTAGCGATTTACACATCCCGCTTGTTCGGATAACTAGCGATAGACATCCATATACTAGTTCATTCCAATATGCATGATATACCTATTCATAAAAAATGCTGAAACTATGTTAAGAGTTAGGGTATCCATCTTAGGAGATATATAATTTTAGATTGATTTTAAGTAAATAAAAATCATCTTATTTGTTTGAGCAAGATTGTTGCTAAAACTTCAACACTCGAGTCTGTTGAAGGACGAACTTCAAGACATACATCTTTACATTCCTATGTTCTGCACAAAACAACATAAACCTCTGTGAATTCCTTTTCCATACACAAAACCAGTAGTGTAAGCCAACAATTAACATAAAATGGATGCATAATCACCTTATCTCGAGGCATGTAATTGAGATCTAGAATGTGGTTTTCAATAATTATTATGAGGATATTTCTTTATCATACTAATTTGATCTCATAGGAAAGTTATACAAGCTATCCGGATGTGTAGACGCAAGTTACACATGAAAATTGGATGTGTAGACGCAAGTTACACATGAAAATTGGATGTGTGGACGCAAGTTACACATGCAAATTGGATGTGTAGACGAAAGTTACACATGTTGTGCATAATAATCACATAACAAAATTCTTTGATTTGTGATTCTTATGCACAATTTCATCTTGTTTTGAAATTGTTACTGACTTCAAATATGCTCAAACAAATTGAACAACAAAAATTAATGATCAAAAACTTTTCATATCTACTCATCCAACATAAGTATATGCGTAGTCTCACAATAGTAAATGAATTTACCTTCTTCCTTACAACTTGCATCCGAACATAAGCAACATCTTCATCAATTGACTCCTATTTTCAAATCCAAAGACAAAGAAATCTACAAAATCACCAAATCGATCAAGTAGAAAAAAAAATTAAACTACATCGTTTACAAAAATATTAAAATGGGTAACACAAATTCACACATGAGGATTACAAATGCTGAGTCGATTTTCAATCGGGTAAATGATAGAATAGATCGTGATTCTCGACGAAGAACCCTAAAAGTTTTGGAAACTCTTTTTCAAATTTTTTTCGAAATTTCTAACTCAAAATGAAGAGAAATAGAAGGCGAAAGTAGATCTAAATGCTAATCATAAATCAGATAATAAAATCAATCAAATCGAAGTTTTAGGTTTCGAAATCTTAATAAAAAATTTCAAAACTAAAACGTGAAAAAAAATGAAAAGGATACAACAAAAGAAACTTATCTTTTATTTAGTCTTTGTTGATTAAATCTTCAGTGTTCTTCGTTGATGACGAATTTACTCAATTATTCTCCATTACAAGCACAAAAACTCCATTAAAATTCAAGATCTAGTGATAATTTGATGTGTTTTTCACTGGATTTGTTGTTTGAACGATTGATTAGCTATGTGTCGATCTCGATTTAGGTTTGTGTTGTTGAATCAGTTGTAGGTAATTTAAGTTTAGAGATCTCTGAAAGTAGCTGAAGAAGGGTGGAGAGATAAAGAAAATCTAAAAATGAAAAGCTTTCATGATTTTCCTCTTGTATATATTCAAAAGGGTAGTGTTGTCATTATTAAAATTCGTAATAATTAATTATGGGCCAGATCTGAAGAAAATTTGATATTTTGGGCCTAGTATTAGCATGTTCCTAAAGTATGGAGTTGACAATGAAAGATCCATTTTGTGGGGCTTCTATATATTGAACCCATATAGTAGGGGTTTCTAGTATTTTTCACTATATCTATTCAATTCTCAACAGTATCAAACGTGACAAAACTTATAAGGATAAATCCCATTCGAAGTTAAAATTACACTATGCAGTTACTTCCACCTATTACTTCTAACCGTGTTTTTCTTCCTCAAACTGTATAAGTACTCTTCAAATTGTCTCCTCACTTTCACACCCAACTTTCTCAACTCTCTCTTTATATATCTAACTTCCAACATCAACTTAAATGAACTCAACTTGTTCACTCTCATACTCATAAACACACTCTTTCACTAAACATTTATGAATTTTGAGCCGTACTGTCCGTACTCTTCTGAGTATTCGCTTAATTCTCAGTCGGGTACTGACCAAAGATTAGGTTCATACAGCAGCTTTGAATCAAACCAGACTCCGTCATTCTTGTCATCGCCGTCTGAATTGGTGTCACATAAGAAAAGAGCAGGCAGAAAGAAGTTTAAGGAAACTAGACACCCAATTTATAGAGGAGTAAGGGAGAGGAAGAATGACAAATGGGTGTGTGAAGTTAGAGAACCCAATAGCAAATCAAGAATTTGGCTTGGTACTCATTCTACCCCCGAAATGGCAGCTAGAGCTTATGATGTTGCTGCATTAGCTCTTAGAGGTGAATCGACTCCATTGAATTTTGAAGATTCATTGTGGCGTTTACCCCGCGCTAAGTCCTCCTCTGCCAAAGACATTCGATCTGCTGTTGCTGAATCTTATCAAGCTTTACTATCTACTGAGTCCTCTACTTTTGAAGTTTCCAGGCTGGGGAAAATAACGTTGAAGAAATTCAAAAAAGTTCATCGTCAATAACCTTTTTGGATGAAGAAGCGATATTTAATATGCCGTCACTCATGTCTAGCATGGCAGAAGGAATGCTACTTGATCCACCACATGGTTACTTTTTTGACGACGTGGATTGCAGCGTGGACTGTAACTTGTGGATTGACTAACATTTGCTTAATTACTCACCTTTTTTGGACAAGATAATCGTCGAGAAAAGAAGAAAAAAGTAATCTTATTCCCTTTGTTTCGAAAAAAAATAGGCTAATTTCTAATTATCATCTTTTGTGTCTATATGAAATTAACTTATCTTTTTAATTCATTCATCGCCAAGTTTAGAGATATTTTGATGGATGGACTAGAATAGTAAAAGTCTGTCATCTTCATTTCGTTTCTTTTGTTTGTTTGAAGATATTATATGTGAGTGTGGATGTCAGCTTGATTTGAGCTCAATCTGTGAGCGAGAACAAGAGCTTTTGACGTAGATATTGCTTTTCCTTTCGAGGGAAATAACAATGGGAAATAATTGATTTCATTGCAAATGAACGGACTATACATGGTGCACAAACAGCACAACCACCGAGGTTAAGACAAGGATCAGAGAATAGGTCCCCATATCCCCCACCCTCTAGAAAGAGAGGTACAGTACCCATAAGCATGATGATGGTTGATTACATAATCGAATATCAAATAAGATATTTGTGCAGATGGCCATTTCTTATTGATCTTGGCCATGGCTGTTGGCGTTCGACCAGATGGCAATCTTTTAATGGACGTCTCGGTGTCTTTTAAGGTTACGTATCAATTTCTTTGTCGACGTAGTTTTTTTGAATCTTTATATATAAACTGGCCGAGTTAGATTTTTTTTTTGTCCCAACTGCCTGCGTGTCATTTAGGGAAAAATATCGTTTGGTCCTTTTTTAGGTGGGCACATGTCTATTTAGCCCTTTGGTCAAACGCATATTACTGTTTGGTCCATAATTATTAAAAAATATTAAACTGACAAAAATCCCCTTTCGTGTTAATTTTTATTTATATTCTTGTATCGATTCATTCCAGAAATGAAGTCCATACAAAACTAAAAAAAAAAACAAAATGAAGTAATATAAAAAACCTAAAAAAACAGACTTCATTCCGGAATGAAGTCCATACAAAAACCTAAAAAAGCGGACTTCATTCCAGGAATGAAGTCCATACAAAAACCTAAAAAAGCAGACTTCATTCCGGAATGAAGTCCATACAAAACCTAAAAAAACAGGACTTCATTCCAGAATGAAGTCCATACAAAAACCTAAAAAAGCAGACTTCATTCCAGGAATGAAGTCCATACAAAAACCTAAAAAAGCAGACTTCATTCCAGAATGAAGTCCATACAAAAACCTAAAAAAGCAGACTTCATTCCGAATGAAGTCCATACAAAAACCTAAAAAACAGACTTCATTCCAGGAATGAAGTCCATACAAAAACCTAAAAAAACAGACTTCATTCCAGGAATGAAGTCCATACAAAAAAACTGACTTCATTCCAGGAATGAAGTCCATACAAAACAGCAGTAGGTGAACTCTTCATCTTCGTCTTCATCTTCAAAACAGCAGTAGCAGTTCATTTGTTTGATGAAATTTCAACTTCATCTTCAAAACAAAAAGTATTTTTTATCTTCTTCGTCTTTATCTTTTTCGTCTTTATCTTTATCTTTATCTTCTTCATCTTTTTCTTTTTCTTCTTCGTCTTTTTCTTCTTCTTCTTACATTACATCAGCAGAAGAAAGAAATCAAAAACAAAATTTATTCATCATCACCAACATAAGCAGTAGCAACATATTTAACAGTAGCAACATCAACAGATTTAGATTCGCAAAACAAATCAAGAAAACAAAAAAGAAAAGAAGAGAGAAAAGAAAACAGATCAACATAACCAGCACGAGTTCATCTCCATCTTCATCAACACAACATTACCATCACGAGTTCGCAGAAACAAATCAACATAACCAGCACGAGTTAGAAAAAAGAAATCTCCATCTTCGTCAACATTATGCAGCAGGAAGAAAAAAGATAAGAAAAAAGAGAGAGATAGAAAGAGATTCTAGATCTGAAAATATGGAGGTGAGAGAAAGTAAATCTGATAATGATTTATTCTCTCCTACTTTTGACTATATATATGGTCCTTATCCAAAAGGGTATTTCGCCACTACTGAGGTGACATTTACATCATCCATGACATCAGGCGTAGGACCAAATGATAATTTTTAGGACCAAATGATAATTTATATTACCAAATAGGACCAAACAGACAATTGACTGGGTCAAATGGACTAGACTGATACATATATTTTATTTTTAGTTCCTACTGTCATTTATACTATCTCGTAAAAGACATCTATACCCTTCAACAGAATGAGTAGGTCGTACCTAATTAAGCAGTTTTATGAAACTGAGTCATACCTGGTTAAATCACCACTTATTGATCTTCCTCCCTATTATGAACCCTAACTAATCGATAACACAAGAAAAATACAGATACTGATTAACACTTACAAAAATCCAATTGAAAAACTTCGTCAACTAAAAATTGTCCAGTTACAAAATAAACCAGCAACACTAGGAAAACCCAAAATGGTTGAAAAGAATTACCATTGGGATCAACAAAAATAAGCCATAGTGAATTCATATTTCACTTTCTTCTTCCTTCATGGTCTTTGTTATCACCAAAATCAAATCCTTCACAGTAGATAATTTTATCTCTGCTACATCAATTACAATGAAATACCATTCATGCAAATACCCAATTAAAAGCTTACCATACCGGCAGAAAAATTCGTCCAAATCCAACAATATCTTCACTAATTAAAACTCAGATCCTTTGCCTATCTTAATTTTTACAATCCCATTGCTCCTTAGAACCTTCTTAATCAACCACAGTTAATCATTAGCTTTATGGCACCGATACCCATCTTTTTGATTTACCAGATGAATATCTCCATGTAATCTAATTCTCACACCATAAAAATTGATGACAGTAGCTATTTGAAGGAGTTACATCTTGCTATCATCTGAATCGAAAAGGAAGATTAATAACAAAACCCCTAAACTTGATTATCTAATTTTAACCATAACAATCAAAACCCTAAACGAATTTCATCCAAAATTAATCTTGTTTTATCGATTAAGAAGACCCCACTTCCAAATATCAATAATTTCTTCTTGATTTTTTATCTTGTGATTTGTTTCTCTTATGCTAATGATTTCTTTCGAATTCATGAATCGAGAACAAGTCTGTGGAGGAGAAGAAGAAGAAGAATAAAGGGACGAGTGGTGTGGCGGCCGTGATGAGCATTTGGGATTTAAAGAAAAAACACTAAACTAGGGAGGGATGTAAGGATATGTTAGTAATTTTAGCATTCCCGATAGACTTAATCAGCGCCATTGACCAACATGGTGGGTCGAGGTGTCAAATTTAATGGAAAAATATCATTTGGTCTTTTTTAGGTGGGCCCATGTCTGTTTGATCCTTTAGGAAAAGGTCTTTACTGTTTGGTCCATAATTATTTAAAAATATTAAACTGACAAAAATACCCTTCCTGTTAATTTTTACTTATTTTCTTGTAGAACTTCATTCCAGAAACGAAGTTCATATAAAAACCTAAAAATACAAACTTTATTCCAGAAATGAAGTCCATATAAAAACCTAAAAAAACAACTTCATTCCAGAAATGAAATCCATATAAAAAGGTAAAAAAAAACAGAGTTCATTCCAAATGAACTCCATAATCATCATCATTCTTCATCTTCTTCGACGTCTTCAACAAAGAATCGAGAAAACATCATCGCCTTCTTCAAGCGGCAGCCAAAGAAGATCGTATTCATCACGTTCATCGTCTCCATCATCTTTAACACGAGCAACAACAGATCTTGAAAGTCTTCTTCATCTTCATCTTCATGAGCAACAGCAGCAACATGAGTTTACGTAAAGAATGAACTTCTTCGTCTTCATCATCTTCATCTTCAACACGAGCAGAAGAAATCAAAAACAAATCTAAAAACAAATCTAAAAAAAAAAAAAAAAAAAGGATTTAGATTTTCACCTCCGAATCGCCATTGGTTCTGACATCACGGAGATGAAGATGGAGATGATGAACTCACACAATCTTTTCGCCATCGTTACGGATTTAGATTTTCATCTCTGCAAAATCAAAAAGATGAAGAAAAAAAAGAGAGAGAGAAAAACTAGATCTGAAAATATGGAGGTGAGAGAAAATAAATCTGAAAATGATTTCATCTCTCTTGATAATTGAATATATATGCCTAGGGTGACGTCATGGATGATGTAATGGTCCCAAAAGGGTATTTCTGCCACTACAAGATGACAATTACATCATCCATGACGTCACCCTAGGACCAAACCATTAATTCTAGGACCAAACTATAATTTATATTTTTAAATAAGACCAAACAGACAGTTGACTGGGTCAACTGGACTAGACTCATCCTAATATATTATTTATATGACCTAATGGTATTTGCTACCAAATTTAACGGAAAGGTCACTTTATAAAAGCTTTAAGTTTTTTTGGCCCGTTTAAAAATTATAGGGTTGGAAGTTGGACATTTTATTAATTTGTCCAAACTTTAATTTTGTGCTTGTGGTGACCTCGTGATGGTAAATGTCTCCTCCATATAAGTAATCGAACTCATTTGTTATTCTCTGTTCTTTCACACCAATCTCGCTCTGAATTTTTTTTTTTTTCTTTTGAAGAAACTGTGGAAGAATGCAGGTTTGAGAAATTTCTATAGCTGCAACATATTCCTAACAAAGTAAGTTTCATGCTTTGGGAATGAAAGAAACAGTAGGGCTTTTGGAGGAAGGAAGAAGTCTGCGGAGGAGATTATCATTTTAATCAAGCAGACAATAATACTGTGGAAATGTGATACTGAAGTTTTCAATTTTGTTGACACCACCTTGGTTTTACATAACTGGGAAACAATATTACATCCGTAAGATAGTCCGCGTGACTTTAAATTGTAACTCTTGTTCTTAGGCTTTGCCTATTTTCTCTTAATATAACCTTTTTCATTCGAAAAAAAAATACATCGACTCTTCGAGTATGGATTTTTGAATATTCATACGAGTTTCCGAGTTCTTCGCCTACCAGACTGAGATATAAGTTCATCTTCATCTCCAGGCAACATCTGAAAAATGCATAGGCTGAAAAATGGTAGCTCAACATCAGCACCACAATTGGTACACATAAAAATGTAAGGAAGAACAAAGTAACGAGAAATGGAGTATGAGAGGGAAAATGCATGATAATGGGTTTGTGAAACTATAAAGAATTTTGTTTTGAACCCGTTCAACTTCTCATATTTCAGCTAGAGCTTATGATGTTGCTGATATAGGCTCCTAATTTGAGGGAATTTTGATGATTCTCTAGGGATGTAACCTCGTGCGAAGTCATCGTCCCTAAAGATATATTGATCAATTTGTTGTTGGCGAATTGCACTTTTCTTCTATGTACTTATAAGAAATTAACCACAAGCTTTTACTTCTAGATTACCTCTCGACAGGGTGAAATTGCCGACGAAGATTTAGAGGTTTACATTGACGACGGATACATTTTTAGTGTTGTATTATCTGCCAGCACAGATTGCCAGGATAGTAGAGGGGACGTTATCAACCCACGAGTCCAAATTTGTTCACACTCCTCTAATGAGTGTATATTTCACATATTCTTCTGATTGGTTGATTATTTAACTGATGGCCCCACTACCCTCCATGTTTAGAATCACGACCCTCGTTACATAACTCCATAAATTAAATCAAGGGTAGAGATTGAAATGTGAAATATACATTCGTTAAGGAGTGTGCACGAATTCGGACTCCCCACTCACCACAAGAACTTACTTTATCGACAACGTGGACTGCAACGTGGGCATCAATTATGGAGCGACTATGAATAATTTCTTGTGGCTGGGAATAAATATAATTTTATTAATCCTTAATCATTTAGGTACATGCTTATATAGCTCAGTGGTTTTCCATCAACTATGGGAAGGAGGAAGTCAGGTGTCAATCTTGCAATATGGCTGATTTGGCGGGTTTGTTGTGGCAAGAGAGCGAGCACGACTAACCTGGTTCGGGTAAGGGTCGGGGTATGCCTTTCGCATATTTAAAAAGAAAAAAAAGCAGAAAGAAATCATTTAAGCAAATTAGACTATTGGAGTAGCAATGTTTTTAACTTCCCGAATTGGGATATACCCAGATAAATTGGTGTCTAGGTAAGGGCAACTCCAGTGGGATTAATCTAATTTGATGGTTTGTTTGTCCACGTAGACGGAAAACTGACTTTGTGGGCAGTGAGAAACATGCAAACGGCCGCCCGAATTTAATTGTGGGTCCTTTTTAATATTTGTTTATGATTTTGTGGAACCAGTTTTAATAGACTAAATTTTAAAATATGATAGTGTATGCTGATAATAAGTTATTTTTATTAATTCCAAATATGATATATAGATAAAATCTAACTCAACTGACTTCACTAACTTTTTTGATTTCAGTAACATATTTTACGAATCAAGTTGGCACGACCGGCTCAAGTTGAGTCGGGCACCGTCTCAAGTTGGGGTGGTCATTATCGATTTATAATTGATACGGTCTTCCCAAGTTAAGACGACCAATTCATCTAAAAACTCGATGGACAAACCCTTTTATTTGAGCATTTGTCCATCCATTGTATGTGTTTGTCAGTCCTATTGTGGGGTGAAAATGGGCAAACTTGTTGATTTATCCATCCCACTGGACTTTCCCAAATAAACAAAAGAAGACCCTTATCCATATAACTTTAGTAATGGTTAATTTGTGCTTGCTTAGTTAGAATAATAATTCATTTGATTAAATTTAACTTATGAATTATGAGAAGATATTATTTTTGAAAATTGAAAAATTAGTGTTTTGAGAACTTGGTAACCAAAGTGAATTACTCTAGTCGCACGATTCTTTGTATGTAATTTCACAACGTTTTGTAAGTTTAATTCGTTAAATGTTATGATTTGGTTTCTCGGTTGTAGTTACCTAAACTCGATGAGAGGTTAAAAGTGGGATTCTAAGGTTTTGAAAGTGATTTTTGGGAGGTTGAGCACGAACAATCTTTCTCCTAAACCACACACAGTCGTTCAAAGGCTGCTTCAGTCACAGTGGAGATTATTGCTTGTCTTAGGGAGGGAAGCAGAGATGAATTAGAGAGATACCAAGGAATAATTAATTGTTCTAAGATTTAAGAAAGCTCTATGTTAGATTGAAGAAATAGAGGACCTATTTATAGTTGAATTCTCTAATCTCGGAGTCGATGAAAATAGGGATTGCTTGCCGTGCAAAGTACTTTTCCCGTCTCTTCGGGAATAGATGGAGATAAACGAGGTTGAGTTTATCTCCTTATTCCACCGTCTTTACTTTTCACGGTGAGAAGTAGGTCGAGTATTTCCCATACGTGTAAAGTCCGCCGACCAAAACCATAAGTGATATCCCCACATTTCTGTGCAACTGAGTCAGCCTTTGTGATGATGTATTAAGTAAGAAATATTCTTTATAGCTTACGTTAACCAAGATAGAGAAATATTCTCTGATTTCTGAACATGACTAGGATGAGTAGAAATGCCTAAGAGATTGTGTGTAGAGTGTGAGAGAAGCTGAGATTGGGCTCCCCTCTTCATGCCCGGTCACATATGTTACGTGGAGGCTGTATTATTCCCCGTGGGTTCCTTTGTATTAGCACGAGGAGCTCGAGGGAGCTTGTTCACGTTTTTGGATAAACATGTATAGTTCATGATCAATTTACTAGACGTGAGTGTGTCTGAGACGCTGAGAAAAAGGTTTGTACCCTATGTGAGGCTTGTTCTTGAGTCTAGTCATTGTGCATGTTCAAGACTCTTCAGGGGAGCTAGTTCAACTTGGATTAGCACAAGGCCGCTTGAGCCTACCTCATGAGATTGAGTCTTTTCGGATTCAACTGGAACATGTTTGAGACAAGAGGAAGCGGCTTATATTTCTAATAGCGTATCTGCGAGACCTTCTACTCACTTATCTTTAACCAAAGATATCTTGTAGAAGTGTGCTAGGAGTCAATTGTATATGTATAATGGGGTCGACATGACCATTTGTATCTCGAATGGATGTTTTAGGAATCTTTCGAAAGGGCCCGAAGGCAGAATAACCGATGTATCTTACGGGGATGTTCCAGGAATTATACGGGAAACCTCAGTAAGTCGAATCGAGGCCTAGAGTAGACGTGACTAGAGTATCTCGCGACGATGTATTAGAATCAGTCCCCATCTCATATATAGACGATTCTTTACGGGAGAATGAATGTCTCTTCTATGGATCATAAGTCAGCCTTGGATATTTTTACGCACGACCATCCCCGGAGATATGAATGGTTCTCTGAGCCTACACTAGGAACTATGGCATCACAACGAGCTTCAACTCGTGAAGACATGCTGAAATCATGGTTGTTCTGGTTTATAAGTCAAATGGATGTTTTTACGTTCTATGAAATCTACGTGACTAGCAGTATCTCTTTGAGGATGTACGCTAGGAGTCACGACATCAAGATGAGAAGTGTCTCGCGGCGACGTATACTAGAAATCGTGGCAATGAGTGCCTTGAAGACCAAGGGATGAGTCTCTCCCATGAGAGTTAAGTTTTATCCTATGGGGATGATCTTGTCTTTTGGTAATGAGGATTAAACTTGTTTTTAGAGCTCCCTTTTTACGTCCATTTGTCCGATCCTGAAATAACTCTTTTTCCCTTCATCTAAATTTTACCATTTACATCGGTATGGACGATGGGAAAACTAATGTGCCGACATGCTTTAGTCGACCTTGTAATGTTAGAAACCATGACAATTTTTCATGGTGACCATCAAAAGTCGTCACTATTTTTTTATAAAAATCATGACCACTGCAAATTGTAAAAATCACCATATGGTAACGAGTTATGAACCTCAACAATTTAACATGAGTCGGCATGGTCTAACTTTACTATGATGCCACCTTTAATATCGTCGTGGTCGATATATTAGAACCACGGAGGTTTTATCAGTTTTCAAGGCAGATTGTGGTCAAATATTTACCCAAAATTCGTCGTGGTCTACCTTTTCCGGCCATGTCGACAACTCCATTGTCTTCATGATCGTTATAGAATAACCATGACGAATTTTTGATTTTTCAGGCAGAATGTGGTCAAAAAATTTCCCAAACATGCGTCATGGTCTAACTTTTCTACCCATGACAATTTATTCTTTTATAGCATTAGTCATCTGTTTTTGGATGAGGACCATGACCACTCTGGTAATTGTTCTTTCAGTTATGAAAAACAACATGAAAAGTCTTGATACTACCTATCCAAAAAGCACGACGACTAGTCGAAAACATAAAAATTATCATGCTAATTGAAACGATACCATGGCGACCAAAGCATTACAATTCAAAAATAAAACAATTATCTAACGTAATATGTCATTTAAGAAACAAAGTAAAACAAAAGACCAGGTTTATGACATGAATTAATCGACAAATGTTTTCGTTTAAAATGATGGAATATAGAAGGAGTGAGGAGTTGATTGTTAGGTCCATAAAGAATGAGAAAGAAACCAAAAGATTTTGATCTAAAACCACTTGAGAGTAGTTTTAATTAATATTATGGGAAGGGTAGTCGGGTATATTTAATACGGGGAATCGTTTTTAAACAGTCTTTAAAAATCGTTTTTGTTGTGTTTTTTTTTTTTTCGAACGAAATAAGAGATGTTCGAGGACAGTTATTTATTCAAAACGGACTCGGGCCAAAGGGATCTTAGCAATTCTTCACGTTGCTTAGGCAAGAATTTGGCTTGAGAAAATTAGGCGCAGGCGCAAAAAAAATAATATTCTCATTGTCAGACCCACAATTAATTTTAGGTACCGTGACACCCATTATTATTTCCGTGACACACATAATTACATGAAAATATTAAAAATGTATGCATGAGGGATTATGCATCCGCATGACAGGTTATGCATCATGGGTATAATTGGCAACGCAACTTGGATATAACATATCTAAAAATCCGTGCCTTGGAATTTTACAAATTTTATATCGTTGGAAATCTTTTAAGAGAGCTCATAGCGAGTACAAACAAGAATATCAAATTTTTGTTTTTCACGAAAAAATCGGAGTTGATCATCATTTTAGGCAAAATTTTCGAAAACTTGATACATGACCATCATGCAGCCACCAAAAAAGATGCATAACACATTCTGCAGACGCATAACGAATTATGCAACCATTTTTTCCACTGCATAACAAATTATGCATTTGGATAACAAAGTTATGCATCTATAACAAGTTATGTAATCATTATTTTGGTTGATTTTAGTGCGTACATAAAAAAAATTGATGCATAATGCAGTATGCATCCATATTTACGGATGCATATCAGATTATGCATCTATTTTCACGACTGCATAACATGTTATGCAGATATTATTGTAGGTGCATGACAAGTTATGCGCCTTTGTTTTTGTTGGTTTCAATAGTAACAAAAAATTCTAATGCATAACGTGTTATGCAATCGTTTTCTGGATTGCATAACAAGTTATGCAACAAATTTTGTAGATGCATAACGAGTTATGCATCCATTTTTCACGATCATTATAACATGTTATGCGAGACATTTTCTCGACCGCATGACATGTTATGCAGTCATAACCACATCATCATCTTCTTTCATGTTTCAATAACTTCCGCGCAAACTATTATCCTCCATTCGTAGCTCCCAATCCACCACTACCAGCTTTCACCTACTTCAATGCACCAACAAATACCAACAACAAACACAATTACAAACTATTCCTATTTCAGTTACACCATGAACAACAAACACAAATACCAACAGCAACACCACCATTCCTACTTCTCTCTAATATTCTCATTGTCTGTAGTTTCACAGCAATTCAATGGCACCACCAGTACCTTCATTGCAAGCCTAAGCATTCATCTAAGTTCCACCTGCACCATTTCAGTTGAATTCCTACAAACCCTTAATCCTAATCCAGCGAAACACTAAGCCTTTGTTCAGTTACAGCAGCAACCATTCCTCCTTTGCATATTGCCATCCTTGTTGTAGTCAGCAGCACACCCATACTTTTCTGAATCCATTGTAAAACCACCTGCAACACCAGCTGAAACTGCAGCAATAACACAACTCCATTTCCTGCATCTTCACCAGTACCGCAATCCCCTGTAAATCATCAAACCAACAATTCCATTATTCTGCATCTCAGGTCACATTACCACTTTCACCTTCTTTCTCTGTCCATCTCTCAATCTTACTCTTCAAAACCCACAACCCAGAATTTACCTTCTTCATCTTCGATTCTTATGAAAAGCAGCAGTGGTAGACTCATCTTCTTCAATACTCTAGTCTCGATCTGATTCATTTCCTTCTCTGAGCTCAATTTCTCCATCTGAGAACCCTAATTTTACCAGAATCATCAAATCCGTCAAACCCATCTTTCAATTTAGCCTTCTTTATCTCAGACAACATTGTTGCTTCTTTATTCAGACAAAACGCGTTCATTATCTCATTCAATTTCTTTGTGATTCTCAGCATCAAGCCCTAGCTCTTCTTCCCTTATTGAATCGACCAAATGACAACAGCTTCATCTCCACCATCACAGAAACAATCAAATCTGCCTGCTTTCTTCACGATTCAAACAAAGAATCACATCAAAATCTCACCATTCCCATTCTCAATCTCAGTTCAGAACAACTTCATCTTAATTCTTCTCGTTCTTCCCTGATTTATCCGGCTCCCAAGTCTCTGAGATTTCATTAACTCTCTGCAACAGCCGCCATCGGGAATTCACGGTAGAGTGGAGAGGAAGCAGAAAAGGAATTGAAGATGAAGATGAAGAAAAAAAGACTGAAACATAATTTTATAAATTAAGGTGTGGGAGAATTTTCACCACCAATGGAGTGCGCTTGGAGATTTTTGGACGTGGGTTTCACAGTGGAAAAATCTGGGAGAATGGGTCTCCCTGTAGTTTTCAAATTTGGCTTTGATTTGGGCGTTTGTTGCGGGCTCTTACCACCGTATGAACATTCTAGCTCAGTTCTAGATTGGAAATCAGTCTATTTGTAATTTTCTTTTTGTTTTCCCCCTGTTTAGCTACTTTTGTAGATTTTGTACATTCTTCTATCTATAAAGTTGCTCTCTTCTTATCTTTATGAATCTTATCTACTTCTGGTATGATACTAAAACTTGTTTGATTGCCATTTTTGCATGTGCATAAAGTTCAGTGAAGGACAATAAAAGAAGTGTACTACAATGAAATTTAGGGCCACAATCTTGTAGAGGCAGACTGTAGTACTCCTTACTCAATGGCTCTCTATAAATCATAGCTATATTTTCTTCAGAATGAAGAGTTGGACCACTATATTTTCTTCAGAATGAAGAGTTGGACCATAATTGGCAAAAATATAGTTGTTAAATCTAAAGTACTCCCTCTGTTTCAAAAAGACCGTCCTCTATTCCATTTTGGTATGTTTCAAATTTATAGTCATATTTTTCCAATGAACTCTCTAATATACCCTTAAGTTTTTTATATTCATAATTTTTTTAATATGATCCAATCTAAAATATTAATGAAAATTTGTATAATTAAGGAAACAAATATATCTCCTTCATTCCTTTTTGTATTTCCTATTTACAATCCCATAAAATTTTTTGGTAGTTTTTATTACTAACAGTTTTATTGAAATAAATTAGGCAAGTAATTATGGGTAAGCATGTAAACTGCTATGGTCTCCTTAATATCTTGACAAAGTCAAGGCGTACTGTCTTATTGAAACGGAGGGAGTATATGATGAATGCATGTGCATGGACCCCTTTCCTTACTAAGTACTGTTATGAGCACTCGTCCGCATATTCATCATCCTCCTACCTTCACCTGTTACTTTTAACCGTGGTTTTTCACAACTTTTTTCACAGCTCTTTTCTATATATACTAGTAAGGACACATGTGCGATGCACATGCTTGAATTTTACTCATCCAACAATACTAAATTTGAAAGTCATGAAATTTTTTTCCTAAAATTTTTTTTTACTATTCTTGTTTTTACTCGTTACGTAGATAATTGAAAGAGCTTTTCATATAAATTTTACAAAAATCTAGTGTATATTTTGAAAGATATTAAGTTCTTAAAAATTTTGATCTATTTTTAAAACAATGGTATTTATGTAAATATGTAAAAAAAATGGGAACAACTAAGTAATTTATGGGGTCTCCTACCAAAAACAGCTCTTTTCTTTATATTAGTATTAGTAAGGACACATGTGACATGCTTGAATTTTTACTCATCCACCAATACTAAATTTGAAAGTCATGAATTTTTTTTCCTAAAACAAAAATTTACTATTCTTATTTGTACTCGTTACGTAGATAATTGAAAAAGCTTTTCAAATATATAAATTTAAAAAAAAATCCGTTGTATATTTTGAAAGATATTAAGTTTTTAAAAATTTTAATCTATTTTTAAAATAATGGTATTTATGTAAATATGTGAAAAATGGGGACAACTAAGTAATTTAGGGGGTCTCTTACCAAAAAGAGCTCTTTTCTTTATATTAGTATAAGATAAGATAAGATAAGATAAGATATATTAGTATAGTAAGATATACTCCTGAGTAGGGCTGTCAATGGATAGCAAGATATTCGATATCGGTAAGTGCAATCTGAATCGTTAGGATATTATACGAAATTTCGGATAACGGATATCGAATACGGATACCTTGTCGGATGTTCTTACTTTAACGAAACAGATACGAAAAAGGCATTATCCTATAGGATAATATAGATATCCGTTAAAGAATGCATATGCAAATTTTGTTATATTTTTTTTGAGTAATATATTTAGTTGTTAGCCTGGTAGTATGTGAAGAGTGGTAGAAATAAAAATATTATGGAAGAACAAAAACACAACTACTTTTATTGGTTATGAGAAAAGCGGAGAATTTTTCAATATTGATGGAGAAGAATTGAGTTTGTTTAAATCTAATTTAATATAATAATTTTAAAGTCAAATTTGTGCATTTGATTAAGGTATTTGGTTTTCTTTAGTTGTATTTCCTTAGGGTTTCTTTGATTTTTTTTTTGTAATTTATGATATTAGAGAGAAAGACTAGAAAAGAACTTAAATTATTTTTATTATAATGAATTACTATCGGATATTACTGGATATTATCGGAACGGATAACGGAAATATTTTTTAATATCCGTCGGATATTATCGGATATCCAGTAATCTTATCGGTAACGGATATGGTAGAGGCCATATCTGTTTCGATAGGTACCATTGACAGGCCTACCCCTGAGATTGTCTCTCTTCTTACAAACATCTATTTCTCTTTCTTTGTTCATCACTATTTTTCCAAGCTCAAACTTAAACTGAATTTCTCACTCTATTAGAGCAACTGCAGTGGTGCGAGTAAAACCAAAGACCAAAGAGGGAAAAAAAGACCAAAATTTGGGTTTAGTCTGGTGTGTGACGCGGGGGTGGAAGACTAAATTTTGGTGGAGCGTAAACTATACCAGCACTTTGTGTGGGCGTGAAGTATCACGTCGCTTTGGTTAAAAATGTAAAAAAGAAAAAAAAAAAAAAAACAAAACAAAACAATGGGGCGTTGGTATAATCCACGCCCCAAATATACTGCTAAAAAATGAGTGGGGCGGAGGTATAAACCACGCCCCACATTAAAGGAAAAAAAAACAAAAACAAAAAAATTTGGGGCGGAGGTTTAAAGCACGCGGCAGGCGTAGACTTTCGTTCGCACTTTGGTGTGGGCGTGGAGTATATCAGCGCTGGTGTGGGGCGAATACTATATCACCGCTCGACTAAATTTAGGTATGGTCTTTGGTCCCAGACCAAATATAGTCGTGAATTTGGGTTTAGTCTGGGATTTGGTCGATGGTCCGTCCCCTACGTCTGGTTCTTTTACCAAATAAATGGGTTTAGTCGCCCACTGCAGTTGCTCTTAAGCATAGTAGCCTAGACTCTTTGTCATGGGACTGAGATCTTTGGTCACAACAAATGCTGTCACATAAGAAAAGGGCTGGAAAATTAGAGGAAAAATGACAAATGGGTTGGTAAATTAGAGAATCCCAATAGCAAGTTAGAATGTGTTTTCGAATACACTCAATCTTGCAATGGCTGGTAGAGCTTATGATGTTGCTTGCAAATTAATTTCTCTTCTCTCAAAAGAAAAAAAGAAAATTAAGTTCGGATGCCTTAAACTGTTTGAGCCACTCAAGCTTTTCCAGTGCTCTCTACAGATTCCACAGCATGATTGATGGCAAACATATAGTCGCAACCTTTTAGTTTACATCATCCAGAAACAGGTGGAAGAGTTATGGAAAATGACCTTTTTCAATGGAGAAGTTTTGTTTAATAATCCATCACTAATTATCAGCCTGGCAGAAGGATGCTACTTGATACACTACAATATATTTGCTTTTCTTATGATATATTCGCTTTTCTTATGACTTGAAAAAGCCTAGACTGCATTATCTTTGTCCGATTATTGCTTTCGAGTTCTAGTTAAAGTATTGCTCTTGAGTTCTAGTCATTTAAATAAACTGCAGTCAACATCGTAATTTATTTATTTATTTATTTTTTTTTTTTGCACTACAACAAAAACATAAATGGCATTCTTAAAAAGTGTGATCTAAGTACTGGCTGTCTGTAATCTTTGCCAGTATAATCTAAAGAGTGATCTATAGATAACAACTCTCCTGCAATGGAAAGTGTGATCTTACCCTATGCAAAGAACATAAAGTTTTGAAAAGTTGAGATCTAAAGACGAGGTTTTAAAAAGACAAGGTTTTAAAAGTTGTGATCTTTCCTTTAAGTTTTCAACCCAAATTTACCCTATACAAACAATATATTCCATTCCATTTCTGCACCTGTAATTCAAACTCTAAACTAATAAAAACACATTTCAAAAGGCAAATAGAAAACAGTATATTCCATTTCATTCAATTGTTGTCCGAATTCCTTTCTAAATCAGAAACTAATAGAAAACGGACACATTTCTGTCTACTACATCAGACCAAATATACAAAGCTCATTACATGATAGAAAACAGACACATTTCTGTCTACTACATCAGACCATCCTAGCTCTGAATACTAAGGTTGATAGAGACTATCCATAAGCTTTCTCCCCACCCCTTGCTTTGAGCACATCCTTCATCTTCGAAGGTAGCAAGAGCCTGCACCGTTTTAACCGATTAGTGTAAAACACCTGTTTATAATTCCAACATCCATTCAACTAAACTAATGCACTCCATAGATTTGGCACAGAACATGTTAGGGTTTTCAGTGGCACTCAACAAGATAGCTTTGAGATAAGGTATAATATTTTTGAAATTTCTCCTATAGATGCATGTAAATCGTCAAAGCGGATCTGAGATGCCACATGGGAACATAAGAATATGAGAGGAAGCAAAATCCATAAGGTACCTATCAAAGCTTCCTCCTGCGGCATTTTCTTCCCAGTCAGCAGAAATACTCCATGTAACATGCTAAAAACAGAGTATTAGGAGACGGAGTAAGAACTGAATTCAGACCATGGGCTAACCAAGATAACTCACCATAGGATCTTTAGTAGTTGAATCGTTAGCTACTGGATTACTGCTTAGACAGGCTTCCTCCTACGGGTATCATGAGAAGCTGTTGAAAACCAACCTAGTTGTTTTCCTTCTTCACCGCTTTGGTTCAAGGTAATACTGAGGGGACAATAGATAACATCACTAGTGGAAAATGGAAGTTAAACCACTTTGCCAAGACAAGAGGTAATATCATTAAAAACATTTGTGTTCATCGGTTGGAATATTGAAGTGGTTTTTTCCAAAACACCGTGTTTGGGAAAGGTTGAAATCTTTAAAAAAACGACTTTCATTGACGGTATGCGGGTAAATCTTGCCCGATGACACGGTAGTTTTTATTGCTGATATTTAATAAAAAAATGATTATCGGTTAAATTTGAATCCAAAGTGATTCAAGCTGAATCAACAACTAAAAGTGAATCAATAATAACGACTCAAAGCTGAATTTAACAAAATTAAATAGATAATGACTTGAAAACTAAATTTGTATAGAAATGTGTACACACGTTTACAATTTCACCTATCTAAAATGTTCATCTAAAATACTTGAGTTCCAAGTCCGGAAAACTTCTAATACTAAATTGGAAAACCTTAACCTATATTCATGTTACACGATTTACAACCATGAAGTTTCAACACTAAGTTGAAGGTAAGACTTCCCCCATATATACCTTCATCTTCGACAAAGCCGCTCAAATCGGGTCCATCACTCCACCCTAAGATGCAAACACAAAAAAACCAAGACCGCATCAATTAACGGTAAAAAGAGAAAAGAGATGGGGAATATATTCGAGACCTACAACTACACATACAAGTACCCACTCAAATAATAATTTAAAGAAAACAAATGAACTGCAACTACATGCAGTGACCTTATAATACATGCTACCTTAGATAATCAAATTGATTATCATTTATATTGATACAAATAATAGAATCAAATAGGCATTAGACAACTTACCGTAGAGGATCAACTTTAGGAAACACCACAAGAATTTGAAGGAGAACATCTAAAGTCTGCCACAAAGAAAGACCGGAAGTAAAAATTCATACATGTCACCAAACTAACGCAACAACAACATGTTTGATACAAAAATAGTAGTACAAGGAAATGCAAATCCACATTAGCTTAATCTTATGGTGACACATAAGACCTCACATCTGGAAATGTTCATGAGGATGTTGGTGCATGGAAAAGCTAACAAAAATAAACCGAGAGTATACAAATTAGTGGACTCAACAAGAATACCTTGCTCGGTGCATTAATTGCTATGATTAATTGTTGTATATTAGCAATTTTAGCATAAGACTCTTCCCGATTTTGTACGTTGGCATTTAAAAGCGACTCCTGGACCTAAATAGAAGGAAATTAGACTAGAAAGCGGAATAACATTATCTAAATTAACTGAGACGAGAGTGAAAGTTACTCCATGCATGTAAGAGCGGTGAACACGAATTTTCCAACTAACAGAAATGTCTTCCCATGCCCATCTAATAACTTTCCTTAAGAAAGGATTCATCCCTTACTGATTGCATAAAGGGATAAGCGGTGGCTGCATACTCGGCTTGCTTCTCTTGTGGTACACGTACATCTTCCATCCCAATCGTAAGCCCAATTGCCTACACTCAATGGCGAGTAAATCGAAAACATGGGAAAAACCTATGGGTGTGAAAGAAAAAACTTGTGAGAATATACCAAGCATACCTCGAATACGCTATCATGGACCACAGACGAAAACATACAACGAGACAAGTTTAAGAAGAATCCATAATACTATACGCCCAAAAATCAATCTAGCAAAACTGAAATAGGATGGAAAAAGGCTTTACTTACCCATGGAATGTTCAAAAGCATGAGCTTTTCTCAATCCAAATGACCCGTTAATTCCAATGCATACTTTGCCATATCGATGTCTGTATCAACAATCACAAATTTCAAATTGTAACAAAAAACGCATCAAATCACACTTTTGTTTCTATTTGAATTATCTTGGAGACTCACATAGGTCACCATCTTTTTCTCTTCAACTTCCTACCAATCGGAAAACATACGAAAAATGGTGAATTTCTCAACCCACAAAACAATATGAAAGCGGTGAATTAAAAAAGATTGTTATAACCGATGCAACACTAAAAGAAACTAATGCAACTGAAAAACCCCATTTTTATCAAAGCGTAACAACATACGGTTCCAAAACATGAACCCTAATCTAGTAACATACTAACAAAACCCATATTTATCAAATAGAAAAGACATTATATTTACTAAACTAGGCTGAAGTAATGATCTTACAAAGCGGACCACAGATTAAACCTAGCTTGATCGCACAAGAGCACGTTGTTAACCTTCTCCTTTTGGTTTCCTTGATTCAAGTCTGTCCATTTCACAAGATAAAACAACTTATTATAAAGTAAAAACTTAAATTCAACATAAAAGAAGAACCTAATATAGATTTAATCATGAATTAAGATTACTACAAATCGAAACACAATTAAAAATCAAAACAAACTGAATATCTTGCAAAGCTTCAATACATACTAACTTTTGTGAGGAAAGGAATCAAGAAATTAATCTTGGCAAAATACTAACTCAAGCTGGGAAAATAAAATTAATCTTGTTTAACCCGGTTCCTCCTGATTGGTAAAGACTAGCTCGATTAATTTTTAAATCGATTTAAAAAAGAAAAGCTAACTCACTGTCATGTGATGCGAAATAACCCCAAGACCGGGCATTACAACTAAACCTCGAGCAAAATATCTGCACTGATTCCCAAATGGCTCATGAAAATAAAACAAACAAACTCAATACACAAGTAGCATAATGTGTAACTTGAATGATGAAAGCACGATTAAGGAATGTGTGTCCGCAAGTCTTCCCTCTCCCAAGAAAGTAAAGAATAATGTTAGTTCAAACATTATTGTACGATAATAAGTTACGCTGTTGGTAACTTGACAAGCTGCTTATCTGACATATTTGTGAGCTTCCCATGACTCGGATTGTTGACCATTCCTGAAATTAGCTTATCCTGAAGTGGAATCGTTGAAGGGAATGGACAACAATGACTTTTGGATTTTAGTTTCCACTTATATTTAAAAGATTGAGAAAATGCTTTAAAGTGACTATATGAACTGTTGACAATATGAACTTTTGGATTTTAGTTTGGTATGGTTCCAAGTCAACCAAAACTTATATTTAAAAGATCTTTTCCATCAAGGCAAATCTATGTACATGATTTTAGATCACACTATAGAATCGAAAAAAGTATTATGGACCCTTTAGTAGACAGACCGGCGCATACTAACGCCCCGGCCCGATCTGCAAAATGAATCTCAAATTCTAAATAGCTTTTGCAAATCTAAAGTTGACAAGGCTATCAAAAGCGGAAAAGAGAGCAAAATTTTAGAATCAAGAATCAAGGGGTGTGCTCCATGCTGCTACCCACCAGATTTCTTGTTAAATAACCTCCTACACTCCCGATCCTTTGTAAATATTTGGTCTCGCTTTTAAAAATGAAAGTAAAGAGTGGACATTATTTACCACACATTCATTTTCCAACAAAAAAATTTGAAAGAGACTGGCTTTGTTAGTTTGGTGAGTACGTTGAAAGGCGGATTAGGTGATGAACTTGGTCCCTAGAGAAAATATTTTCCCATTCTAGGAAAATATATATTGGTCAATCAAGTGGATAAAACTCTTTTGTAATTCAATTGGTTGACTTGGAACCATACCAAACTAAAATCAAAATTGAAGTCATTTTGCAAGGCTAAGATTGAAAATGCTTACAAAGAATTGTATCAAATTTAGTTTTTACCGTTTTCATGATGAGGGAATTGTATATGCCGAAACGAAATTTGAATCGAGAAATGTGGATTCCATCCGTGATTAGGACTAAGAGCGGTGAAAGTATGGACAGTCTCTCAATGCGTACGCCATTGCAACCTTGGAATATTGATTTAATATTTTTTCTTAGTTTTCGTAGTAGTAATTAAGATTCGTTCTCTCAGACTTGCGAAGATTAAATTTAAAGGTTTAAAGAAAATAATAAACAAATGGAGTTACTGGGTCTAGGATTCCACCGAATTTATATCAATAGGTTCAATTATTATTCTTCAACAATTATAGCTCATAAAAAACAAGGACTCTTATTTTTGCCAATGTAGATTCTCCAAACATTAGTTATAAATCGTAAGCATGGGCCATCAAACATCTAAAAGCAAAGCATGACCCATCTAATAAAATGATAACTAATTTTTTTCAAATCCCTAATTCTATTTTAATTAGTGCAAAAGTCATATAAAGAATTAACTAAAATTACCCACGTATGAAATTCGGCTTCCTCAAAAATCGACCCAGTGTAGGGGTTTAGCCACTCATGATGTAGACACACTCAAAATTCATTTTATTGCCCAAATGGTGCTTAAAATGGTGAAACTAGAGAAAATAATCAAAGCAGTTGTTTAACGTTTTGTTGCGTTACTGGACCTAATGTGTTGTAAACAGTGTTGTAAATCGAAGATTCAATTGCTAATGAACCGTTCTGGAACTAAGGTAAATATAAGACGCTAGTTAAAAACATTTATTCCTCCCGGTGAAATGTTCTTCGTGTTCATCTTGTTGCAGCAAGCCGGAAGAATGGCTCTAAACTTTATTTTTACTCTTTCTTCCCCTAACTCCCCTGCTTTTCCTTCCTTCGACACCAGATACCACTTTATACCCATAGCCTAAGAATATCTCATCATTAATCCCAAATCCCAACAATCAATCAAAAATACTCGGTTTTATTTTCATGTGGTTACGGAATATCTTCCACGATTTAGCTTCGACGCGATTACCCATCTTAAATCTCCACCACCTTCGCACATCCCTGATCGAGTTAGACCACCTCAAGCAACTAAATCCACCCGTAAAACACGGAATTGTTAATGAACCCGTGTAAAGCTCAACCCCGATTTGCTTCAAGCGACATTCTAACCAAATCCGCCGTTCAATTCTAGCTATACCAAACTGTTAATCCAAAAATAGGCCCATCCAAACCGAATCCAAAGAATTGAATCTACCTCCAACACCTTTCAAACACCAAACCTAATTTCTGGCGTGAATATCTTTTTCCAGCAAAATTTCTTTTGAAACGATGAAGATGGTGCCCCCTTATCCAAATTGTGAGTGCAAATAGCAATTAGGATGCCCCTTAGTAATTGGGTGCCCCTTATCCAAACCTGAGAGTCCGAATAACATGTGTCCTCCGGGTACAAAAACCACTTTTCGAGCAACTTTTTCCATAAGAGCTTATTTGACAAAACACCTACAAACAAGTTTATTAGTTATAAAATGAGGCCCAGACTAATGTATTTATGGTGAAAATCGTCGCACTTTCGTGCTCATCAAAATCTCCCACACTTACATTTTGCTAGTCCTCGGAAAGCAAACAGAAAATTGACCAGCTACATGACTGGTCATGTAATAAGATAGAGTTAGACCATTACACAAACAAGTCATGACAAATGCCATACATAAGACGCGACACAATTTTTTTTTTTAGACCCGCTACACAAAATTGGTCATAATATGGAAGAGAAAAATAAAAAAAAAAAAGACCATTCTAAGCTGGTCATAACCCTAACAATGATATTTTTTATAGACGCTCCATAGTGATCATTTTTTGACCATTTCAATTTTGGTCATAATATGGAAGAAAAAAATAAAAAAAATAAAAATCCGACCAAATCACGGAAGATTTGCTTTCCAAACAACTTTTTTTTTTTTTTTAATTTTTTTTTTTTTAGACCCGCTCCACATCTGGTCATAAAGTGATAAGAAAGTAAAGAATGAATGAGACCATTACACCCACATAAGATAACAATTATAATTTTTTTTTTTTTTTTTTTTTAAACCCGCCAATGTGGTTCCGAAAAAAGTAAAGTAAAAAGTTAACCACCCCCACACTTAAACATTACATCGTCCTCAATGTAATTGAGTCATCCAACGCAAAACTTAAGATGGGAAATTCAAAATAAAATAAACAAAAGTAAACAAACATAAATAAATAATTATACCTCTTGGACTCACAAAAACGGATCCCCATACACTAATAACCTGAAAACTTGGGATCGACCCAAAATACAATATTTACAAAATGACAAACACACTTATGCCATGAAAACGCAAAATAATAAAACTATCAAAATAAGATTTACCCCTAAACCAAGTTTTTACCGCACATGGAAGTGCTTAAAGAACAAAGTATGGGGATTCTATTGAGATCAAAATTTCAAACCGGCTCATGCACGGTGTTAGAAATTGGCAAATCCTCATGGGTACTTAGATGCAAAGTAATCCAACAACACTTTAGAAGCACACAATTCTAACCCCTAAATTAGGCAACTTTTGGAAGTCTAGTGGGTCAGAAACAACCTCTAAGTCGGGTGAATGATCTTGTGAGGTAGATTCATCTATGGAATTAGGGCTGAATCATCCACACAATCATCCACTGGGTCATCTATATGTTCTTTTTGGAGCAGAGAGTCACTACTAGATTCATCATCAAAGAAAGAAATAATCTTTCACATTCAAGAACTCTCAATATTTGTTCCAAACTAGGCGGTGTGTGTTTGTAATACTTCTCATAAAATAGTTTCATGTGATTCTTCACTTACCTCATGTGGAGCAGAAACTCCATACCATTGCCTACGCATATATTCAGCAAGCGTCATCTCGGATGAGTTTTCCGATAATTTGACTTTCTACGCATATATTCTCGCAGTGTCATCGTAGGTGACGTCTCCTCGAAGAAGTCATCATCCTCAAAAATTCCCTGAAAATAAATACAAAAAGAAACGTATAAAAGGAAAAAGAAAATACTGTAATAAAAAAAATAAACCTAAAAATTAATCTAAAAAGCAAATCCACATCATAACGGCGCTCAAAATGATTTTAATATTTTTCTTAGTTTTCGTAGTAGTAATTAAGATTCGTTCTCTCAGACTTGCGAAGATTAAATTTAAAGGTTTAAAGAAAATAATAAACAAATGGAGTTACTGGGTCTAGGATTCCACCGAATTTATATCAATAGGTTCAATTATTATTCTTCAACAATTATAGCTCATAAAACAACAAGGACTCTTATTTTTGCCAATGTAGATTCTCCAAACATTAGTTATAAATCGTAAGCATGGGCCATCAAACATCTAAGCAAGCATGACCCATCTAATAAAATGATAACTAATTTTTTCAAATCTTAATTCTATTTTAATTAGTGCAAAAGTCATATAAAGAATTAACTAAAATTACCCACGTATGAAATTCGGCTTCCTCCGTCGACCCAGTGTAGGGGTTTAGACACTCATGATGTAGACACACTCAAAATTCATTTTTATTGCCCAAATGGTGCTTAAAATGGTGAAACTAGAGAAAATAATCAAAGCGGCCCGAGTTTGCAATGTTTTTGTTGCATTCATGAGACTCGCTATTCTGAAACGTGTGTTGTAAACCGAAGGTTACCGTTGCTAATGAACTGTTCTGAGAACTACGAGAAATATAAGACGCTAGTTAAAACGATTGCTCCTCCAAAGGTGAAATGTTCTTCGTGTTCATCTTGTTGCAGCAGCAGAAGAATGGCTCTGCAACTTTATTTTTTTACTCTGTTTCTTCCCCTAACTCCCCCTGCTGCCTTCCTTTCGACACCAGATACCCTTTTATACTCCAAAGGCCTAAGAATATCTCGTCATTAATCCCAAATCCCCAGCAATCAATCAAAAATACTCGGTTTTATTTCCATGCAGGTTACGGGAATATCTTCCCGATTTAGCTTCACGCAATTACTCCATCTTAAATCTCTCCACCACTTCGCACATCCTTGATCGAGTTAGACACACCCTCAAGCACCTGAATCACCACCACGAAAAACACGGAATTGTTAATGTAACCCGTGTAAAGCTCAACCCCTGATTTGCTTCAAACTGACATTCTAACCAAATTCCGTCGATTCAACGAGCTATACCAAGCCTGTTAATCCAAAACAGGCCCATCCAAACCGAATCCAGCAATTGAATCTACCTCCAACACCTTCAAACACCAAACCCTAATTTCTGCCGCCAAAATTTCTTTTGAAACGATGAAGATGGTGCCCCCTTATCCAGCTGTGAGTGCAAATAGCAATTAGGATGCCCCTTAGTAATTGGGTGCCCCTTATCCAAAACTGAGAGTCCGAATAACATGTGTCCTCCGGGTACAAAAACCACTTTTCGAGCAACTTTTTCCATAAGAGCTTATTTGACAAAAACACCTACAAACAAGTTTATTAGTGATAAAATGAGGCCCAGCTAATGTATTTATGGGTGAAAATGCGTCGCACTTTCGTGCTTCTAAAGTGTTGTTGGATTACTTTGCATCTAAGTACCCAGAGGATTTGCCAATTTCTAACACCGTGCATGAGCCAGTTGAAAATTTCCCAGTCTCAATGAAGGTTCTTGAAATTACCCTGTGAGGTTTGCAGGGAAGCCCCACCATTGTTTTCCATTCCCTTGGCGGTTCCACTTCTACGTAAAGTCATTCCATCAACAACAAAAAACCCAAATCAAATCAAAACCCTTTATTCAAACAGTTAAAAAAACCCGAAACTAATTTAAGAGAACGTACCAAAGATTTGTTCACTCCTTGAGGAGTTATTTGAATGTAAAACTAGAGAAGGAAACACCTTACTTTTGCAAAAAACGAGAAGACGAAGAGAAATTAGATCGTTAATAATACAAAAAGTCTATCAAATTCATCAAATAAGAACAATATTGATGTTACCCCGATGATTTCGTGGAGCAAAGAAACTAGATCTAGGGTAATAAATTTTTCTACTAATTTACGTTGATACATACGTTTTGATTTTGAAATAGGGATTATGATGAAGCTACGATTTGTGAAAGTGAGTTCGATCTGTAATGTAAAGTGAGGTTCGTCTTTGATTTCTTATTGATGAGAAACAAACTGAATTTTTATTTCTTGGAGGATTTATTGAATTTGAGTATGAGAATGAAATAATAAGAAAGCTTGTGAAAATTGAACTGTTAATGGTGATAAAAGTAAAGAGTTAATGATTTTGGGATGAAGAAGATGGGATATCTTGCCGAAGAAGGGCATCTCGTTCTACGAATGAGTTAAGGTACTAAAGAGAGAAACGTGTGGGTATTAACGCCTGGTACTATAGAAACTAGTTTCTCCCACAGTCATTCTTTTACTCGATAAAAGAGCCATGGTTTATTCCGAAAATACCCCTTAATAGAACGACTGTGAAGGAAACAGGTTTAATTTTTATCATGAAAACCACCGTGTCTCACAGCTCATATAGTTACCACCAGCCCAAGGAAGTCGTTTTCTTAAAGCCCATGAAGTAGTTTAAAACCCATTATCCACTAGTGCATGGCGGTTTGTCCATATGGGTAATATGTGGAGGCATTCCTGCGCTTGGGCATGCTAGGGGAGGCTAAAAAAATAGCAAAATAGGTAAGCATTAGACACAGAGTTCCAGAAAAACTAAATGAATTACAGAGACTCGGAACTTTAATGTTGGAGTTAATGCATTTTTCTAAATCACCTAAGTTGTAAAATAGTAAAGAAGTAAAAAGGATAATCTGGTTGGTTTGTCAGATTAGTGTGAACGAAGTTCTGTATATCTAGTGTTAGAAAAATCTAGTGAGTACTAGCTAGTTGGTTAAATATTAGAAAAGAGAAGTCTAGACAGTCAAGTCGGTTAGCTGTGTGAAAACATAAACTAGCTAGTCAAAGATAAGAAGAAGAAAAAAAGTCTCCAGAGAATACTTATATGTGTGTACTTGTATCATTTAGTTTGCAATAGAAAATATTAGTGAATGAAAAAGAAAGAAGTTCAAAGAAGTGAATAAATACTAATAACAAGAGTTCAAACAACAATAACATATTAGCTCCCACAAATATCCAACATTTAATTACATACAGATTGCTAATACTTCAGAATGGTCCGGTCAAACACATAATCAAACAAAAAACATGAATAAATAAATAAATTCTATGAAGCTAACTCTGCTCAGAAGCCACTTAGTTTTCCTTCAGCATGCATTGATTTCTTTTAATTTCTTTTCATCAAAACATGGAATCACCTCATTGATTAAAACATTATGAGGACTGTACTACGGTCCAATTTGAAGCAATCTCATATCTTAAGATTTTAATCACCACTACCATTTCGATGGAACTTAACCAGGAACATAAGATTTAACAAGGTAATAAGATAAGCCCTTACAAGCATATAAACATGGTACTTCAAAAGCTAAATATTACAGAAAGGCCTAAATTAACAACATTACGCATCCAAGGATCTCTGTTCTGCGTACCTTTTGTGTTGTTATTCCTTGCTATTCCATCTTAAAGAAGTGCTATTGATAACATACGGATTCTAGCTAACCTGACTTCTTAAAAGGATTCCCCTACTATCCAAGGACATTTTTAAGCCACCTTTTGTATCTAACAATTATTGACAAAGCAAAACTTTTAGTGGCATGGAAATAAAAGAATAGATTACCATTCATTATCTTATCTAAGTGAAACTTATAACCTGCGGCGAAAATTTAGTAGCCTTCCAATAATCTTGCGAACAACAAATTCCATGCATCGATTCAAATAGACATTAAACCAAAAGGTTACAACAAAAACTTACCCTGTCCTCCGGCTAACATTAATTTTTTCATAGTCTCTCCTGTCGACTTCATGATCATGACAACATGAATTGTTATGTTTATGGAAGTATCATTTTCGTAACACACCATTTTAAAAAGCTCTGCCAGGAAAATACATTTGGGAAACATATAAGGGACCTAATCAACACAAGGAAAAAGGAACGATCATAAAGCATTCAAAAGATAAACAACTTCGAATAACTAATTTGATTGGTCCATCAGGTGAGGAATACCTTCATTGCTATTGATCACCAATAACCCAGATGCACCGCCTGATTCAGCGGCTTCTGCTTTCCTCTTAAAGACACAATCTCTGCTCGTAGACAGTGCAATAAAATTCGATAACTGAAACATGTTAAAAAAAACATGATCTACCACAACAATTGAACATTTCTAAAGAAATCAAAAGAGTAACCATGCTAATTTCGTAATGGGGATGGTGTAACATAAAACACGTCCATTTTCCCCATAATCCAGACACACCACAGAGTGAAGACCACCAAGTGAGAAAGTTTTAGAATCATCAGAAAAGTGTCTGTCAAGAATCAACTCTAATCAACCTTTGTAAAGATTGAGTCCACTCAGTTACTACCTAAATGCTTCCCATATACAGTTAACAAGTTACTACGTAGTTCAAACTAATGCATTAACATTTCATCCCATGTGCAACATGATTTCAGAAGCTCGGTGTAAAAACATCAGAGAAAGAATTACATTTGAGGTTGCACATGAGAAGCAATTTGGAGGGTGTGCGAAAGCGGCAGGATATCGAAAAGCATTTTCTGCATGTCTTGGCAAGGGAACACCAAAGGCAGCACTTAAACCAACTACACTTTCAACTTTGGTACTATTTACCCACGTCATCGCCTTTACTCGAAAAAATGAAATAACGAAAATACTTGGACCAGTGTAGATGGGGCAAAAACGATTCTTGGTTTTACGGAATTGAGGAGACGACCAGACGGAGGAGACTCCTTGAACCCGAGCGAAATGTTCAACCTCACACGGATGCACCGCAAGAAGGGAGTGCTTTGAATTCGAGAGATCAATCAGAAGTACTCGGCCTAAACCAAGACAATGGCCGTTCCAGAGTAAATTCGGTCACAAGAGAGGATGGGTCGATTTGTAGGAGGGAAGCTTAGAAATGTGTGGAATCAATAGTAATCAAAGATTGTAGGTGTGTTGAGAATTCTGAATATGATAAGTTCTGAATGATTGAAATTGTTTAGTTGAGAGTAATTTCTCAATTGATGAGTTGTTGATCTCGTGTTATCTGTGAGACGTGAAATCGTTGTATATTCAATCATGATTCAGAGACTTATTTATATTGCTGGAATTATAGACACCATGATCCCATGAAGTGTGACAGTTGATGGAATCAAAGAGTGGGGAAATGGAAATCGTGTTTGAAACCAGTTGTTCATCGTGCGGAGACTTGGTTGATTTTACATCCACTACTTTGTTAACTCCTTCAACTGATTGCATGACTTGCTCACATTCCATCGTGTGTATGAACACACGTGCCGTAGACCGCCAGACCAAAACCCTAGTTAATATCCCCCCATGTAACACGATTGATGTCTCGTGTGATTGTGGAGTCTCGTAAGGCGACGTGTATTTAGTTAGTCAGTTGTTGACTTCATGACTTCATGGGACGATGAGTCCTTGTATTATTGAGTCGAACGTGGTTTGGAAATGTTCTGAGACTCATGAATTGAACATGTCTGTTGAGACAGAGATATGATGTGTGAATAAGTTAACGTGAGCAAATACTGCTCATTCGATGAATTGTTGAATATTTATAGTTGAACCAATATTCTTTGGTTTGAGCAAGTATTGCTCATCTGAGCAAATATTGCTCGTTTGATGAATTATGGTAGCATGACCAAATAAAATATTAAATCAGAATAATGGCAATTGAACCAAGTATTATAAATAAAATGTTGATCACGGGATCAACGTAAAATTATTAGCGTTTGAATGCGGAATCATTAACCTTGGACTCAAAACCATAATTTAATCAATTAATGATTTACTAAAGGTTTATTGAAAATTAACCATGGAGTGAAGAGGACCGGATACATGAGATTATGGGTTGAGCATGTAGCGCCTATATGCTCACGTGAGAAAATATCAAGGTCTCATGAAGACCAGTTGATTTGATGAAAGGATGATTAAATGCTTTGGTTTAATCATTTATTAAGATAATGCTCGTCTGAACCTTAGGTGATAAAACCTAATTAATTATGAAGAGATGAGGGACCGACCAAGGGGTCATGAAACCGGCCCTGGGTGGTCACGGGATCAAATATTGATCGTTTGAGCAATCCCAAAATTGGTTGAAACCCTAATTAGCGCCCTTTACTAGAATCGATGTAGAATTCTCATACGGACTCGGATTTTGATGGTCCGCCCCTCCATTCTGTACGGAAAAGAATTTCCTATCTCCTATGAAGGGAATATTTAGGTTTTAAGCTCGTTGGGGAGGTGAAAACAGCCCAACAGTAAAACTCAGGAAGAATTCAAGAGGGACGGTAGGAGAGAGTTTGGGCCCAATATGAGCGATTGCGCAAATTAGGTCAAATTGTGAAAATACGAGGGACCGGCTCCTTGCAAGCCAAAGAGCCAACCTTGGTCGGTCAAGGTAACATGCTCACGTCACCAAAGTGTTCGTGTCTTAGTCCTGAGAATTTTGATATTTTATGATGTGGTTTGAGCAATCATTTGAGAAAATATGAAGAAATCAGGGATTTTTGCTGAAACCGTGAAAACTTCATGAGATGAAGGAAAATAATTATAAAATAAAGGAATGATGAGGCGTGGGACCACTTAGGCCAAGGCATGGCCGGCCGGCCAGTGACCATGGTCTCGTGGTGCCTTTCCTAATTTTATATTATTTTTCATGAATTTATGAAAATATCATGAATTTAGGGAATTTGTTGAAATCAAGGAGTTTCCTTGAAGGGAAGGAGTTTCCATGGGATCAAGGAAGCAAATAATATTAAAATAATAAAAATAAGGGTGTGTGGGACCGGCTAGGGCATGGCCAGCCAGCTTGGGCCCGGTCCCATGAGTTTTCCTTAATTTTATGTATTTTTGATATATTTTTCCATGATTTGAAGGAATTTTCATAATTTGAAGGAAATATCATGAAATCAAGAAATTTCATGAGATCAAGGAAACCTTAAAATAATAATAATAAAATAAAGGGACGTGTGGGATCGGCTAGGGCATGGCCGGCCGGCTTGGGCCCGGTCCCACGGGTTTTCCTAATTTTATATTATAGTTTTCATGGGTTTATGAAAATACCATGAGATTAAGGAGTTTTCATGAGATTAGGGAAATAATAATAAAATAATGAGGAACCATGGGGTGTGGGGCCCCGAGGGATCAAGACATGGCCGGTTGGCTAATAATCACGGCCCCACAATATTTTCCCTAATTTTATATTATTTCCTTAGTGTGAAGGAAACACCATGAAACTGAGGAGTTTCCTCAAAACGAAGGATATTTGTTCAAGTGAAAGGATTTTCATGAACTCAAGGAAAATAATGAAAAAATATGATAAAATATAAAACTGGCGTGGGATTGGCCACGGCACGGCCGGCCGGTCGGTGAGCCCAATCCCTAGCGCCTTGGTCAATATTTAATTATTTATTATTTTCCTTCCTATTTGCATAGGTTCATAGTTTCGTCGTATTTTGAAATACTCATTCGTGCGGTGATTGTTAGTACATCGTCGTTGAGTACACTTGCACCATTTAAATCGGGGCTTACTCGGAGGTAGCTCAGACGCCGTGTGTTGAATATTTATTACTAACCCATGGAATTCTGCTGGGAAGAACCATAGATTGAAGTAACGAAATATTGTGAAAATATTTGAATATTTTCAGAAATTCAGTGGATGAATCCAAGAATTTAAGAATAATTAATTGATGGCTCTATACTAGCGAGCAAGTCGTCTAAGAGCATTAATTATTCGACATGAGCCCGGAGTTTCATATCCTTTATATAGTCGGGGAAAAGCTG
Source organism: Papaver armeniacum (assembly GCA_023531295.1). Taxonomy (NCBI): domain Eukaryota; kingdom Viridiplantae; phylum Streptophyta; class Magnoliopsida; order Ranunculales; family Papaveraceae; genus Papaver; species Papaver armeniacum. Next base: position 106,914 of record JAJJWW010002110.1, on the reverse strand, counting down.
TTGTTTGTATCCTGAAGATGTTATCGCTCTATACTAGCGAGCAAGCCGTCTAGGAGCCTTCAATCTCGTGATTCTATATAGAAATAATTACCAAGTGTCCAAAAGATTCATGAGATATGCCGTTGTCCAGCCGAGAGACTACATATCGCATGTACTCCGAGAGACAGTATTCTCGGTCGAGAGATTTGATGAGAGACTCCGTGTCTCAATACTCATGTCGATTCTTTGGATCGGAAGTTCGTATAATTATGGGTTTACGATTTTAGCCTTTGTCGAAAATCCACCATCTACATTAAGTCCCCCCGCTTAGTGAGGAAATCCGTGTTCCTCGATCGGCATTGAATGGTGATTTTCCGGTTATGAAAGGTGCAAGTAATTGAACTTAATCGTAAGTTAAGACATTACCGGATTTTCGATTGCGCGAGCAAACCACGACTTGAACGAAGATCCTAGTGGAATGATAGAGCATCGTCTGACGAGCGTAAATTGGTGCAGCACCGCTTTGTTTTTCAGAAGTTGATAACTTGTTCGTGTTAAAATTATATATACATATGCATGTATAGAAGTGAGTTTTGTAAAAACCTTTGTTTTAGGAACGAACGTTCGTTTGATCGTTAGTTTAAGAAACTAGCAATAATCCTTAATGTATGAGAGATTTTTTTTTTATAAATATGTGAGATTTTAATAAACTCTCGTTTCAAATGTGGATGCTTGTATGAGAGAAAGTATTTTTTTTTTTCAAATAGACGTGCGTCTGTTAAAAAATTTGTTTATGAGCTTTCATGAAAATTTTTATTTTCGATATGTAAGCTTTCACAAATTTTTGAAAATATACTCTCGAGGGAGCAAAAATATATATAGACGTGAGTTTCACGTAAAAACATATTTTTGTAAAATCAAAGTTTTGATTTTGAACAATTGTTGAGAGTAGACAATTATAAATGGTGAAATATGTCTGTATGTGAGTTTTCACAATTGCAGAATGGACGTTTGTCCAATTTTTTTGAAAAACCAGTGGATGTTAAAATTCACGTGGGTTGTTCACGGTTTTATGAAAATCAAGTTATGATTTTGAATAATAAGTTTTGCTCATCTTTGCAGGTTTGAAGGAACGAGCAAGTTTTCGAAATTATGACGTTATAATCACTACAGCTAGTGAAATTGTAAATAAGTAAGAGTTGAGGATTACCATATTTGTAGACGCTGATGTGAGATCTCGAATCCATGTAGACTTCTCAGACGTGCAAGACAGTCTCCAGGGTGGAGAAGGCAGAAGCAGGAGGAATTATAGGATGATACCGAATAAGGTGCAGTCCCCCGATCGCTTCTTCGGTGAGTTGTTAACGCTTCTCACATCATGACTTTTCTTGTCCGTGCAATTAGGATCATGAAACCAAGGTTTGTTATTTCCTTTCAGAATTTTGCTTCATCGAGCCTTGATGGTCTTCAATTCTCACTAATTGTTGTTGATGTATTCATGAGGAGATTTCCATGGAACGAGGGAGTACTGATGATGCCCATTCGTCTTCGGAGGATGGTGAAGAAGAAAACCACAGATTTCGAAACCGAATGAAAGCAATGATGTCTCCAATGGTGATGTTGGCAATTCCGGTTTTTTGAGCACTTTAGGGACCACTCCGGTAAGTACCCATCGTATATTTTCTTCATAGAAGTATAAGGTTGCTGATTTGTGAATGAATGAACGAGGACCCATATGAATGAATGAAAATTTTGCCGAAATACGTTACCAGAAAATTCAGAACTCGCCTTTTAATGAAAACGCTGTAGAATCTTCGTCCGATGTCGGATTTTCGTTATTTACCCATGCTTTCTCATGCCCAGGAAATTTTCAAGCTTTTTCAAAGAATCTTTTTGAGTTTTTAGCATGTTTAAGGGCCGGAATCAGCGAAACAGTAAACTTCCAGGAGACCTTCAGAAAATTTTCAGCTGGCATGTAATCTAATGTTTCAGCCACATCTCTTTGCTCGTTCCTCCGATTGCTATGAAATTTTGATATGTTGTAGGTAACATCCATACAAAGAGAATGGTATATAACTCAACCCTTGATTCTTCACCAATTGTTCCCAGTTTATCGTTTTGTATAGGGCAGAGTAAAATCTTCTCAGACAAGCTTGTTGTAAAACACTCCTGTTGTGTCTTTAGACCATTCGCTTGTGTCTTGAACGATTGTTGAAGGATTTTAATGTCATTGATTCATTTGAGATCAGGAACCCTTGATTGATACATGAGCATGGTGGTGCTTGCGGTGCCATCTTCTCACGATAGTAGAAACATCACTTCAAACCACTGGTCACGGGACCATAGCATGAGGTTGCTTTCAAGAGAGGTGATGTAATGACCATGGTTTTATGTACCGGTGGTAGCATTCCTTTTATGATGAATGATTAGCACATGAGAGTCTGGTGCCACGGGTCTTGGATTGTGAAACTGATCGTCATGATCAGTGGACCGTCAGTCCCCAGTATTTTGTTAAATCTCTCCTTTTCATTTTCTCTTCTTCTGGCAGGACTTGGATAGAGGACCCAGGTAGAAATTGATATAAAGACCTAGGTGGTCGAAGTTGGAGGTACCTTGATGAAGTACTTAGCGGAAAGACCTGGTGGACACCAATCGACTGTGGAAGTTATGAATCCCGTCTAAGAATTGCTGCTTGCATGTTGTACGTTCTGGAAGCTGTAGGAACCTCATACGACGTCGGAATTCGATGCTTGACCCCAAATTTTGAAGCTAAGAGACTGAGTTATCACATGAGAAAAGAATCACTCAATTTGGAGTTGTAGAGGTCAGCCAACGAAGCGTACACATTTGTAATTTGTAATCCCGTATAAATTTTCAGATTTCGTAGACCTGACGGTAAAGGTCGTATATTTCAGCTCGTATGTCCAATTGATGCGCACTTTTGGTATGTTGTAGAAGAGACGTAGACGAACATCTTTTGTTGAGGATGCATTGTCCCATTCCTCACCCATTGGTACGTTTTTGTAAACCCATGGACTGAAGTGTGTTGTATCTCATTTGTGGAGGTGATGAGAACATCTTGTTGAAGACTTTGGATTATGCCCACCAGTCGTGCAAGCTTTGGGAAGACTTTCATGTGAGAATTTTATCAGGTCTACACATCTTGATATGAATCATTAGTTATTGGAGAAGTCCGCTTCATGTGTAACACTTCAGAGAATGGTTAGTTGATGAAGCCGGATGTTGCACCTGAGACTCGTTGTTGATGCTTTGGGATCACGATTGAATTCTCTCCGAAATTCTTGTTGATGCTTTGAGACCATGAACGGAGTTCCTCCACATATCCTTTTTGATGCCGATACTATGGTCGAAGTTGCTTCAGAGATTGAAAAGGTTAGAACCATGATTTATCGACATAGCCTTTACTCCTCCATCCAGTGAGCCTTTACATTCACGAACTAGTTGGAGGTTTGCGCATCCCTAAGAGGTAGGTGTCTTTGGGAGTACAACCCGAATTTTCCGATCAATATGACTTTACTGTGAACTGGCCGTCGGTGAGTCGACGTTGTTGTGGCGGATAGCGGCGGTCTCCATTCAGGTGTGATCGGTGAAGATAGGAAGTTCCTCAGTCGTGCAGGGGCTTGTGATGTAGAGAGATTCCGTTGATAAAGTTTTCATGAAATCGCATCAGGTTGTAATGACTTGCTATGTCTTGAATCTTGTCTAATAACACTAGTACAAATCCTCATATAGGCCACATTTTTTGGTTTACAGCCTAGCCACACTTAGGGTTATTTGCGTGGCTATTGGTCATATAGCCACGTTTTATGTTACCATGTGACCATAGTACACCATTTGGTCATGGGTTTAAACCTAAGCTCATTAGCTATGGCCATAAGGCACCTTTTAGTCATAGGTTTAAGTCTAAACCCACTGCCCGTAGCCTTAAACGACTATATGGCCACATTAACCAATTGTGTATGTGTCTAATATGTAGGGTGGCATTAGACACGCTTATTCAGTCGAGGCGGTAAGCGAATTTATTTAGCCACTTTGATTTTTTTGTGTCCAAAATGTGGGGTTCATTAGACATGTCGAGATGTTGTTCTCAACGTGTTCAGAGCATGATATCATCGGTTCAATATACGGATTTATAGTATAATTTGGGCTAGCTTATTCTTTTGATCCTTTCACATCTTATACACTGCTTACCAAATTAGGAATTGGGATGGTAATGAGTTAATCTTATCATGTAATGGTCATATTTTATGAAAACAGTGTTAGTAACAGAGCAAAAACTATGTACCATTTAGGCTACTGAATCCTGTGATGTTTGCCACATCACGTGCTAAAGCATTAACAATACTCTTTGAAATAGAAAACTTCATCAAGATCAATGGCTTTGCCATAACTGACATCTTTGCAGAAAGAAAACTTCATTAACATCACCGGCTTTGCCAGAATTAACATCTCCGCAGAACAAATGAAACGACAAAATATTGATAAAATACTTTAAACTAGATAACTAAAGCCAAGTCCACGGATATATACAATGCGAAACGAAAAAGATTGCAAGGAAAAATCCAATAAAACCAAGAAGTAAATAAATCCATTATAGTTGACTTCCTCAATCTTAGATTCAGGCACCACCAGCTCATACTGCAAGATCGTCAGCATCCATCCCACCAGCAGGTCAAAATCAATGGATTGTCATAAGATACACTGAGAATTATCTTATGGTAGTCAGCTGCATCTTTCAGAGTCCTGTAGTCAAAAACAATCAAGAAAGGTATACTGAGACTGAACAAAAATATTTGATAGCACTATTACTAATTTAGAGCAAATGAATTGTCTAGCTATTCTAGCAAGATGTTAATTCCAAAATAGGAAGTTCTCTTTTTCATCGTATAGGTATTACTATTCAGAAAGGTATTGGTGCTCAGCTTGCTGCTAGGCTACCAACAAACTCTTTATAAATTTTGACTTTGTTTGCTTTTCTAATATAAGCCTTCTGGGGCGTCCTTAATTGCTTATGAAATAATAAAATCATACAAATAGCTTATGAAATAAAAATCGTCCCATTCCATCCCATATGTTAAATAAAAAATAAATTGCGTTTACATTAATACCCTCTTGATATTTTTGTCAACTCACTTGCAATCCAGCATTTTCGTAATTTCAGTTTTCATTCTTATTAGGTTTATCTTTGCTCATTGCTGTGTTTTTTCCTCCTCCGTCAACCCTAAAGAAAAGAAAAACAAACTGTATGCAGCGGCGCAAGATTAATCTCTAACTTCCCCCCTGTGTTTTATCCCTCAACTGGAAACCTCTCCTTTCCCTTCAAATCAAATCTGAATAAACTGTTAACTACTGAGACCGAGAAGAAAGTTCATCGACAAAGTTATTCACGTATCAAATAATGAAAAGTCGATGGGCTGATGCCGCTGATCGAAGTAGAAGAAGATGGTGTTCTTCATCTACTGCAACTCAAAAAAAAAAAAAAAAAAAAAAAATGATATTCAGGGTTATAGTTAGTCCCTCTCGCTGTGTTGTTCTTCGCATTCCCTATAGTTCTCAATAGATTAACATTTTTTTATTGTTTTCTCTGTGTAGATTAATAAGATTGTTTGAAGCTTCATCAACTAAAGAAGAAGAAGAGATTAAACCCTAACCTCCATATTCTAAATGGGTTCCTATCGTTCCTTCATGAAGTCATTTTTTTCATCCGGTTTCTGTTGAAATACGGTTAGTATTTCCTAAATACCCATTTTTTTGCGAGCCCTAGTCAAAATTTTGTTTTGCTGATTTGGGTTTTTTTGGTGTTTAAGGATGGAGAGCTTAGCAAGTATTGGAAGGATCAATTGATTGTGATAAAATTACTCCTGAACCGGATCAAAGGGTATCTCCAATAATCCATGTGGATAGGAAGATCATTACGATCAATTGTTCAAAAGGGATGTTGCTCAAACCAATGAATTCTGGTTTTTCTTTTGAGGTTTTGGCAGTTCAAAATTGAGTCAAACCTCCAGGGTAAGATTTTAATTGTCCTTAATCTTATGCTACATTGTTGTCGGGCTTCACTGGTATCACAATATGCTTGTAATTTGGCTTGATTTGTCTCCAGTTAGTGGTTTGAATAGAAGTACGGAGATCCATCAATAACACAAATACATGAATATAATTAACTTTGAATTGTGTTCCCTGTCTTTTTATCTACAATATTGAATATATCCAAGTAGCTATATTTGCCGATTCAAGATATTTTAATTGCTGAATACCTCACTTTGACAGATTACTACCGACTTGTCATTGTTGTGGCTTGTATGCGCTCACAATTCTGCTCTCGAGGATACCACTCATGATAAATCTATTTTCTTAGTTTAGTCTCATTCATCTTCTTGCGGTGTTCTAATTTCACATGTTATAGTTCTAATGTGTTATATCGTGATGTTCGCCTCATTTATTTGATTTTCTTATATATATTTAAAATCTTACTACTGGAATTTCTTCTTGATAATGCAGGGTATTTCTGAGGGCCAAAACAATTCCAAGCACAACGTACAGGCTGAAGATAAAATTTATTCTTGCAATGTGAGTTTGAGAGCAGGAGCTAATCCGAGTGTACTTCGATGATCAATGGTTTTTAGTGTAGTGCTAAGTCGACTACCACTTCTATAAGTAGTAGATCATTTCTATGCTTATTGGTTTGTAATCAGGTCGTGTAACTTTATGGTCTATGCACTTGCCGAAACTGGTCATATTTTATGCCAAGGCCCTGGTCCTGGATGAATGATCCAACTTGTTACTTGTGGCATTTTGCTTTTGTTAATGGCAAATGAGGTTAGTGTCCCAGTGATGTAACCACCTCTTAGCTTAATTTACTACCCTCTGTTATTAAAAATAAACAAATTAAATGGTTTGATGTTAAATTTTCTCTTTTTGTTTTCGTTGTTATAATTGTACATTTCTTTTTTCGGGATCGATATAGCTGTTCCTTCAATTCATATATCCGCTGCATAATTTCGAGGTTTAGGCCATGACAGTACTAAATAATATCAGTAACTAAAAGTTGTCAATTGGCCACATTACTCTGCCACCGTTGAAATGAATTCACGTGGCCATAGGGTACACACTATCCACGTTGAAAGCTTATTGTGTGTCCATAAGGAATTTCTTGTCATGGTTTTACTGATTTTGCGTATCCATAAGGCATGCAATAGTCGCGTTGAAAAAGGGGTGTGTTTTTAGAATGTTTATCGCCAGGGTGCTACAAGTTCAACGTGATTATAAGTCGTGAATTGGCCACTGTGAAACAAATTTTGTGTGTCTAATTGATAACGAAGGCCATGGTTAAAGCAAAATTTATGTGGCCTTAAGGTAAATTCTAGCCACATTCAAATCAAGTTGTGTGTCGAGAAGGATCTTATGGCCATGGTGATAGCGAAAATGTTTAACTACAACAAATAAAACAAGTATCATATAGACACGGTTCTAGAGGTACGGCCATGGTAAGTCGTATGTAATAGTCACTCAAAGTTTATGTAGCCATAAAGGTACTCATTTGTCACGGCACCTGATGCCACATTTTCGGAGTGAAAAAAATCCATGGCCGAAGGTCTATGGACACGGTGATTAAGTGTGGCCAATGTGAAGATTTGTACTAGTGTAAGATCAAGTCCCCGGTGCATGTTGAAGGAATTCGTTCCATCGATGGATGAATGATGTTGCATCTGCTTCAGAAGTCTTGCCATGGAGGACTCAACGATTGTAGTTCAGTTTCACTTTGATCGTGTCGATGGTGAATCAGTACGTCATCATCGAGATATTTGTGCTGAAGCTAGAGGCGTCATTATAGAAGGTGTACACTTTGATTGGGAGTACAATCTGAAGGCTTCTGAAGAATATAACCCTCAGAGATGAGAGGTTTTGATTTTCAGTTGGCCTTGGACAAGTAGGCGATTGATAGTTGTAGGGATTTTATTTTGGTTTGATAAAGATTTTCATTTGAATAAACTGATGTTGATTGCTGAAAGAGATTCAACTACTGAATGCAAGTATTGCATATGCTTTGGAGGGATTGATCGAAACAAGAATAAATTAAGAAAATCCTGCTTCAAACTTCAGATGCTTGAGGGTCAAAGCATCAGACCCCTTGAGAGAACTTCTTAGGCATGATCGTCTTTGCCCTGAATATCTTCTGTTCGACTTTTCCTTCATCAGTCCTCTAACGTGTGAGTATTCATGCTCGTACAGGCATCAACACTTTTCCATAATTCGGTGGTGGACATTCCTGAATGCAGAACAGGAGTACATCCAAGACATTCCTTGTCATGATTGCATATCGTCTCTAAAATGAACATTCCAGTGAGATGCTCGATTCGAAGAGGTACGTCCACTTGGTAAAATATTGTTGGGGTGATGAAATCCATTTATGACATCTTGCAGCGGCTAAGTTGTTAGCAGAATTGAGTCCCCATGCTAGGAGATCATGTAGGAGAATATATGATATGGACATAGGAGGAATAAGACTTGCCTGAGTGCAGAATGTTTTGAGAAATGTCAATGCATCTTCTTCAGGTTCTTGTTTCAACCTCATTAGAAATTCCTCCCAGTGTCATGACGACGAAGCGCTCACCAAGTCCCCTGGATCGAACCTTCTTCGTTGGAGAGATGTGAAAACAAAGGCGTTTTGTCAATAGCTATCTTTTCAGCATGGATCCATGTTCGTCCGAGGATCATGTCATATCCCGGATCTTCCTTGACTATGAAAACTTGGTTGCTGTCTATTTTTATTTTGAGATAAATGTAGCCATAAGCATCTAAGAGCGTTCCTTCATGATTCTTGATTGAGATGGAACATGAGTAGCTTCTTTTCGAGTGATTCCTGCGGATCTAAGAGTCTTCATTGGAATTATGTTCATGGTGGATCAACGTTCTTCCAAATTTGTTTCCTTTGGGATCGACTTTGGTACGCAGTCCACGGTCGTACATCTCCTTGTCTGTGGCTGAAGGCCCAGGGAGTATTTCTGGAAATGCAAAGTCTTCTCCTTGGCATGATGTGATTCAGTGTTGTGAACATGTCTTTCCTTTGTGCCTTCGATGGATAGAACATTTCACATATATGTTCGACCATGAACCGCTTCTTTGACAAAAGTTATTCGAGAGAGAGAAAGTCCTGACCGAGAGAGGATCCATGTGCACCCATTCACCCAAGCAGTTAAGTTCTCTGATTCGACCTTTTCCTTGAAGATGCGCTTCAAAACCTTGCAGTCGCTTGTTGGATGATTGACGAACCTATGAAAGCGACAATAACGAGGATTCTCCATTTCTTCTTCAGTAGGCTTTTTCCTGACGTATGGAAGTTTGATTGCACCATCTTGGATCCATCCTTCTAGCAACTCGATGACTTTTTCAATGGTAAGAGGGAAGTCTGGATCTGTCTGGTCATTTTGCTGACGCTGAGTCGACATTTGTGCATTTCGGGTTTGATTATCCTTCCTTTGTGGAGGAGCCTTGGATACTGGAGAAGCATTCTTGTATTGTTGTGCCTTGGTTTTACTTTTACTACCTTCAGCAACAACGTTCATGGAAGGATGGAGGTTGAGATTCGGATTGGAAGAATACTCGTTTTTCCTTATACCCTTGCAAACTTCTTTATTCTGGAATGGCTCGGATTGGCTGAGTAGAGCAGCAGTCGATCGGTCAATTGCTTCGGATACGATCCGAGAATGTAAATCCTACAAAAGTGATTTATAAAATGGCATTATCCCTTCATCGGAAGAGTGTTGACTGAAGCGTGCCAAAACGGACAGGTTTTCTTTATGAATTCGCGAGAATTGTTCCGAGCTTTCACGAACGTCCAAGCTAGATTGGTGGAGCCTTTTGCGCTTAGAATGGGTGTGGACTTTTTCTTCTTCGTCGTTGGTCGAGGTACGGATCTTAGAAGAGAAATCAACACCAATGGTAACATAGGAAGGATTACCAGCATCATTTTTTTAGAGCGATCATATGTTGGTTCCCTTGATAACTGATCTGTAATAACTTTCAAAAGGGCGAACACCTCGTTCTGTATCTTAACAATTTCCGCTTGATTTGTTACTATATCATTTAGGATTTTCATCAGATCAGCATTGGTGGTTGAGCTTTGAGTGTTCATATCCTCTGTGGGAGCTTGACCAGGCCAGCCGAGTTTAGTAGTAATTTGAAGAAATTCGCCAATATGAGATAATAAATTGAGATTGGATGTTACTGAGACCTCCCCATAATCGATCATCTTTGATGAAATTGTGAGTTGCACCCGAGAGAACACTGTGGTCGCCAATCTGTAGATGGGGCAAAACGATTTGCTGGTTTTTACGGAATTGAGGAGACGACCGTACGGAGGAGACTCCTTGAACCGAGCGAAATGTTCAACCTCACACAGATGCACTGCAAGAAGGGAGTGCTTTGAATTCGAGAGATCAATCTGTAGTACTCTGGCCTAAACCAAGACAATGGTCGTTCCAGAGTAAATTCGGTCACAAGAGAGGATGGGTCGATTTGTAGGAGGGAAGCTTAGAAATGTGTGGAATCAATAGTAATCAAAGATTGTAGGTGTGTTGAGAATTCTGAATATGATAAGTTCTGAATGATTGAAATTGTTTAGTTGAGAGTAATTGCTCAATTGATGAGTTGTTGATCTCGTGTTGTCTGTGAGACGTGAAATCGTTGTATATTCAATCATGATTCAGAGACTTATTTATATTCTTTGGAATTATAGACACCATGATCCCATGAAGTATGACAATTGATGGAATCAAAGAGTGGGGAAATGGAAATCGTGTTTGAAACCAGTTGCTCATCGTGCGAAGACTTGGTTGATTTTCCATCCACTACTTTGTTAACTCCTTCAACTGATTGCATGAATTGCTCACATTCCATCGTGTGTATGAACACACGTGCCGTAGACCGCCAGACCAAAACCCTAGTTAATATCCCCCCATGTAACACGATTGACTCGTGTGATTGTGGAGTCTGCAAGGCAGGCGTGTATTTAGTTAGTCAGTTGTTGACTTCATGACTTCATGGGACGATAAGTCCTTGTATTGTTGAGTCGAACATGGTTTGGAAATGTTCTGAGACTCATGAATTGAACATGTCTGTTGAGATAGAGATATGATGTGTGAATAAGTTAACGTGAGCAAATACTGCTCATTCGATGAATTGTTGAATATTGATAGTTGAACCAATATTCTTTGGTTTGAGCAAGTATTGCTCGTTTGATGAATTATGGTATCATGACCAAATAAAATATTAAATCAAAATACTGGCAATTGAACCAAGTATGATTCTTACCTAAATCTTATAATAGTTCATGCATGTAACTTAAGCCTAAAATATTATTGTTGTAACAAAATGAAATCACATCTCATCGTACAACCCTTGATTGTCATTAACTTGTTCTTTGATACAGCCGAATAAAAACCCTAATCATGCTTTAACTAGTAAACCTATAAGATCTAACATCTGATTCCATGAGATCAAACAAAAAATCTAACATAAATTTAATATTCATTCGATAATGGGTTGTAGAAATAATACCAACAACAAAGATCGAGTTTAAAGAGGTAGATTCCTTGTAAAGATTAGAGATAGTAATAGAATAAAAACCCTACTCATGCTTTAACTAGTAAACCTATAAGAAGTGATAGAATAAAAACCCTAATTATGCTTTAACTACTAAACCTATAAGATCTAACATCTGATTCCATGAGATCGAACAAAAAATCTAACATCAATTTAATATTCATTCGATAATGGGTTGTAGAAATAATACCAACAACAAAGATCGAGTCTGAAGAGGTAGGTTCCTTGTAAAGATTAGAGATAGTAGTAGAATTATGATTTCATAGAGAGAATGAATCGAGTAATAAAAACTGAAAAAGTAGATCGAACTCATCTTTCTTTTTCTTTTTGGAATTTAACCAAACCATCAGGCGGGAATTGATTTTCCTTTTGAAATCATCCCGCCCAGTAAAATCCATTTTCATCACCCGCCAAACAAAAGATTTTTGGTGTTTTTCAAATTTTTGATGTGTAACCTATATGGTTAGTTTCCTTATTTTATGAGAGAATATATCGTAGACAGTTATGATAAAATTGTTTCCCAAAATTTTTCGAAATTTTGTTTCCTATCTCTAACCAACTCGAGAAGAGGCTATAAAAAAAATTACTTTCCTATTTCGAATAATATTTACCTTAATAATTTTAAGTCAAGGTTGTCTCCTGTGTTATTCTTGGTTTAGGGAGGAAACGTATGACTTATTGGTGGCACCTATGTAGGAAATGCATACAGTAAGCTAATAAAGATAAATAAACTAAACCCATCCATTTTCATTATCATCATTTCCAGAAAACATAAAAGTTCAACGTGAACCATTCATCACATAAATGTCAACCTATCTATCAGCGTAAAAAGCCTCCATCTAGTGCAGTACTTAAAAAATAAATAAACCCACCACTGAAAACAAAATGGTCATCAAAAACCTGGTTCTTTGTCGGATTAGTCTGGTTCCTCATTCTCATCCAATTCCACGCAAAGATCATTATCATTAACATCGTCTATAGCAATTACTTTACTTTCAATAGCACTTTACTTGTTCAAACTCGTATTTTTGTTAAAAGTATTTGCAAGGAGATAATAAGATCAGACCTAAAGTGATAAATTGATTCTTATTGTTTACATTGGGGAAAACTGTATTTTTCTACATTTCCTCTGTTCTTTCAGCTAATTATATTTATTTTTCCAAAAGAATGCACACCTCATAAATAAATAAATTTGCAAGAATATATTGCATTCTCAGAAAGTCTATGAACTTGTAAATAATTATTTGATTTATTTCATGATTCCAATACCTAAATAATAAAAGAATTCATAAACATCACCTTCTTCTAAATGACAAAATTAGCAAACGAAACAAGAAACGAAAACAACTTTCAAAACGTCCACAAAATGAAATCGATAAATCAAACCATATCATCAAAAAAAAAAAAACATATCAAATGAACCATCCCCATATTCAAACAATTCTTCTTGCAATGCTTGAGGTGAACTCGATCACTCCAATCAATGGCTTGGGCGCCTTGTTATCCTCGGATTTGTCATTTTCTCGCCTTCATCAGCTCCATATGCTTGTTAAGATCATGCTTGTTAACTTTTGGATTATCTCGCCATATCCGGAACATCGGGACGATCTTCATCAATAATTTCAATAATAGAAGAAGGAGCATCATCATTCACAAAGTAGGGAACATCACAATAATCGAAAACATCAAGATCCTCATCGCTACTCGATTACAGGCGTCCGAGGAACACCAGGAATAACATCAAAGATAAATAGGAACATCATCATTGTCAACACTACCGACAACATAACTAATTACAACATTGAGAGGAACACCAGAACAATAGTTATTCCGTCCACAGTAATGATAATCCTCAATTTACGAGGACTACCATCGATGAGGACATTTTTGGATCCTCTCTTGCTTTCATCTCTACAATCCCTCTTAGCAGTAACTCTTTTTCCTCTTAATACTCTATGTTAATTTTTTTCTATGCTTGGTTTAATTTATATATATTTCTAAGGAAAACCCTAATTTCTTAGGTTTTCCATCATTATCTTAAATTACCTATTCTTTGGTATTTACATCGAATATTGTAGCAATATAAGGAGATATGGAATGAATATTTTCATGTTTATCTAATTTCCTTTTTAATCTAATATACATAACGAACATAACAAACTAAAATAAATTATGATCTCATGAGATATATGGAATGAATATTTTCATATTTATCTAATTTCCTTTTTAATTTAAGTACCTAGGTCGGTTGGGGTGGCCCGGCCGGCTGGACCATAGGTGTAACGCAAAAAAAGGAAAAAACCAAATATTGGCTAGTTAAACAATGACCCAACATTTAGCAGCAAAACTTTCATGTTGATGCACGAAATTGAACATTTCAACATAGAAAAAAATCCAAACACCAAAACAAAAACAAAAAAATACAAGGAAAAAAAAAGGCAACATAAATAACCCAATGAATAAATTGTACATTTTAGCATAGAAAAAAAATCCAAATACCAACAAAAAAAAAAAAAAAAAACTACAAGAAAAAAAGCTACATAGATAAGCCTAGGAATGTGTTAGCGGCATGGACATCGTGAGTACACGTTTCCGATTGTCCACCAAAATTATTCAACGAGACAAAGCTCCTCATGTGAGGAAATAATTGCAACCCTTGTTTCCCACGGTAGTGCCCCCAAATTTCCGTCCAAGTTCGGTGAGTGTATTGTAACGCAATAAACGCGTATTTTGCCAAAATAAGAGGTCCTTGTTATTTACAAAGGCTATCGGGTTATAAGTCGGCCATTCATCCTCTTAAAAGTAAATGCTTATCTTATAATTTCCAATTCCATTCCCACAAAGTGCCCATGTATGAATATTTTCTTCTTAAATGGGAACTGTAAATCTATCCTGGCCGATCAATCCCCTCATGGATGTAGTAAAATAAAATGCGAACTCCGAACATGACCATCCCAAGTGATGGGTTAGTATTTATCCAAAATTCACTCCCGTGAATATGATGCGGGGTGGAGAATGTTGATGGAATGTCTCGGTGTGTAAATTGAAAGATATTATGCCAATATCCCGACGACAACAATCCTTCCAAAAATACAACCATGTGCGTACACACCCGAACTCCGAAAAGTATAAGGAATCTCCTCTCGCTATGTTCCTCCATCCCCTCATGTCTCCTATAGTGTGTATTTGAACTTTACCATCCATGTGAATTCGAACAACCTTGTACTCATTGGTACGTTGACAGTATCCGAATTACATTGTATCGTGGATACCACGAAAGTACTTGATCTCGTGCAATTGGGATGCATAGTTGTGGCAGATGTATGTGCTCACCAGTTTCTGGATTCATAACTTTCGAATAATGTGGTTTTTGTTTTTAGAAATTATTTATTTTGATTATTATTATTTATTTATTTAAATGTTGAGGATGTTGGTATTATTTTGCTTCGTTTAGTTTTATAAAAATATTGGTTCTTTAAATTCTTTGCTTGATATTTGTTTGTTAATTAACTCGTTGAGTCAACACAATTCAGTTTTTATAGATGTCACTCTTGGACATGGCTTATTCAGCTAAACCAATTTTTTGACCAATGTCACTCTTGGACATGGCTTATTCAAATTAAACCAATTTTTATTTCGATGTCACGATCTTAGAGAGTATAGTTCATCCAAATCTAAGTTTCCGAGAGTATTTCCACTAACATAAATTGATTGATGGTAATTTTCCATTTTTATCGATGTCACTCTTGGACGAGCTTCTAAACCCATGATTTTTATTTCGATGTCAAGATATCATAGCAAGTATATTTCATCCAAATCTAAGTTTCCGTAGATCACCGAGATAAATTGGTTTAATTTTCTATTTTTACCGATGTCACTCATGGACGAGCTTGTAAACCAATTTATATTTCGATGTCACGATCTTAACAAGTATAATTTATCGTCCAAATCTATTACGGGGAATATCTCCACCAAGATAAATTTATTGATGGTAATTTTCAATTTTTACCAATGTCACTCTTGGACGAGCTTCTAAACCAATTTTTATTTCGATGTCACGATCTTAGCAAGAATTTTTCGTCCAAATCTAAGTTTCCGGGGAGTATTGCACCGAGACAAATTGCTTAATGCTAATTTTCCATTTTTTCCGATGTCACTCATGGACGAGCTTGTAAGCCAATTTATATTTCGATGTCACGATCTATGGTAATTTTCAATTTTTACCGATGTCACTCTTGGACGAGCTTCTAAACCAATTTTTAGTTATTTCGATGTCATGATCTTAGCAAGAATTTTTCGTCCAAATCTATGTTTCCGGGGAGTATTACACCAAGACAAATTGCTGAATGCTAATTTTCCATTTTTTCCGATGTCACTCATGGACGAGCTTGTAAACCAATTTATATTTCGATGTCACGATCTATGGTAATTTTCAATTTTTACCGATGTCACTCTTGGACGAGCTTCTAAACCAATTTTTATTTATTTCGATGTCACGATATTAGCAAGAATTTTTCGTCCAAATCTAAGTTTCCTGGGAGTATTCCACCAAGACAAATTGCTCAATGCTAATTTTCCATTTTTTCCGATGTCACTCATGGACGAGCTTGTAAACCAATTTATATTTCGATGTCACGATCTATGGTAATTTTCAATTTTTACCGATGTCACTCATGGACGAGCTTGTAAACCAATTTATATTTCGATGTCACGATCTATGGTAATTTTCAATTTTTACCGATGTCACTCTTGGACGAGCTTCTAAACCAATTTTTATTTATTTCGATGTCATGATCTTAGCAAGAATTTTTCGTCCAAATCTAAGTTTCCGGGGAGTATTCCACCAAGACAAATTGCTCAATGCTAATTTTCCATTTTTTCCGATGTCACTCATGGACGAGCTTGTAAACCAATTTATATTTCGATGTCACGATCTATGCTAATTTTCCATTTTTACCAATGTCACTCTTGGACGAGCTTGTAAACCAATTTATATTTCTTCCAAGTTAAATTCCTTGATGTTAATTTTCCACCCAAATTTTTTATATTATACTGTATTTATTTATTTTCCAAAGCTATACTTGTTCACTAGCCAAGTTATCATGCTTGTACGTGGCTAAGCTAGAGGTTGAATATTAAGGTGAAAACGTGTGTGAGGGTATAAAACACGATCAAGGGAGATTAGGAGAGTACTACTCGGCTTTATCTCCGTCAAGTCTCTCTCTAAACTGAACCTAGGGTTTTAGTATCAAAAACTGAAAGTTTTAGTATCAAACCAGACAAAATGACTGCTTTAGTTGTAACCTCCTTCCGTTTTCTTCTTCTTGATGAAGACAACGAGATCGTTGGTTATTTTGGTTGTAAGGTTGTTCCTTGTTTTGGAGATGAAGAGGAGGATGATTATGATGTTGTTGACGATGAAGAAGAGGAGGACGATGAAGAGGATGATGAGTATGATTCTGAGGATGATGATGATGATGATTTAGATGATCCAGAACAATTCTTTTGGTTTGGGCCAGCGCCTGGGGATGAAGATGAAGACGATGATGTTTATGATGATGATGATGATTTGCCATACAAAGATGTGGTTACGATTGTCGACAGCAGCAGTGAAGAAGAAGAAGGGATTCTAACTGATCTAGTCCTCTGTTTTCATGGTTCTGCTATGCAAGAATGGTATTCAATCACATCTTGATCCATCATCTTTTGTTTAGTTATATATATATATATATGTCTTTTTTTTTGTGTTATTAGTGTATCTTATGTTATTTTTTTTTGGATGTTTAATTAGTCTGTTTGTAAAGCTGCTTGGAAGTATACTTTTTGTGAATGTTTAATATTTACTGATGCAATATTTTGTTTAGATTCCAAGTGCATATGTTGTTTAATTTCTGTCCATTGTTCATCTGTTGGAGTATCAATCTTTTGACAAAACATAATGAACTAGTAACGTTTTTAAGGGGGCTTGGCTTAGAGATTTGGAACTGAAGAGTTAGGGTTAACCATGATTTTGTTGTGGCTTTGCTGTTAAAGTGACAGGATCATGAATATGATAGGGACTGTATATTGAGTCTTGTATCATAGTTGAAAAATATAGCCAAATTTTTCATAAATTGCAATGCCAAATCTGACAAACTTAACCAAAAAAAAAAAAATCCGAATTGAGAGCACAATTGAACAGTAGGCCTTTGACTGCCACATAATTTTGCTTACACATTAATAGAATTAGCATACTAAGAATAATGTAAAAAACTTGCATTTAGTCAATGTCGAGTGCTCAGCCATAAATTTGCTCGTCTTGGTGGCTTCCCATGTTCTTATTCATTAAAATCATTATCCAACATAGCTTTTCTCAAATGCCTCCCAAGAAGCAAAACCCTTAGGAGGAGTATCATTTTCAACATGGATCATTTTCTTAATATGAACCAATTCCCATTCTTCATCGACAAAATCTTCTAGTATATCACCAATGCTTTCCACAAAGTCATCCCATGAAGCAAAGCCCTTCGGAGGAGGAGGATAATTATTAATAAGACCATTGGCAGGAACAACACATTTCTCATTAGAACTCATCCTCTCAATTCCTTATTTCTTTTACTTATGAACGAGGTATCTAATTTCTTATTTCTAGGATCCAAATCTAGTTAAATATAGTGTTTTTTTTCTTTTTTCTATACATATCTAGTATGCAAATCCAAATATAGTGGGTGGTGTAGTTGCAGGAAATCCTACACTACACCCCTCACAAGAATCCACTCAATCAAACCATCTTAAGATGAACAATTATAATTTTTTATTGATTAACTTCTTGAGTGTTTACAAGATAAAATGAAAAAGAGTTAAGAAAATTACAATCACTATAAACTTTCTCTTTCTTAATAACTTGCTCAACACTCGAAAAAGATCTCCCCTTTCAACAGGTCTGTTCAACTCTTTATATAGGGTATTACATAGTGGATGACAAACTAAGTTGTCCTTTATTTTTGGAATGACTTGCGAAATATCGCAAGTGTACAAATATATAATCTCGCAACTCTCCTAGATCTCGCTAGGTCTTCACATCTTTCTCGTGTTTTGGCTGTCGTCATTCATTGCGTCATTTATATTACTCATCTGCGATACCTTCGCAATACTGTCGTTTATTTATCTCGCGAGGTATTGATGTCGCGATATTCTGATCCTACATCTTGCCTCTTCTCATGTCTTCTCTGCGAAGAAGAGAATGTCATGAGAACTAGTATTTTTGAAATGCCGCAACTGTTCATCTTTATCTGTTTTTGATATGACCCCGTACTTTTACACAGAATTTATTACACGTATTTCTTCTTCCGCTCTTTTCTTGACACGTCTCTTTCAACCGTTTTTTCTTGACCATTCACGTCTCCTCTCGCATTAAATGCATTTATCTTCTCGAGAACTCTTCTCTATATATAGTTTTCTCACCCTCCTCTTCTTCTTTTTTACTTTCTCTCTGCAATTTTTTTTTTTCAATTCTCCTCCTCCGCAATTTACGTTTCTGCTACTGTAAATCTTCCTTTTCTTCTTTCTCTTGATCTTCAACTTTCTATTCATTCCCATATTCTGAGAATGGCTCCATCTGGTCGTAGATACGAAATCCTTTTGGGTGAGACTCAAAAGAATTTACAAGAGAAGGGTTTCACCTTATCCACTATTCCCAATCAAGAATCTTCATCTATTCTTTCTCGCAAAATTGTTTACTGATCATCATTGTGATGATCGTAAAATCATAATTTCGCTAGGTCACCTCCTCGCAGTCTTCCCATTCCTCTCTACAATCCCGAATTGCCCTTGTTCTATGAAATTCTTACTCATGAGAAGTTCTCGCGAGCTATCTATCAATTAAGTGGGGATTGCATCCGTTTAATGCTTGAATTCGCCAATCGTGGTGCTGGTAAGGGATCTCTATATCCTGATAAAGTCAGAGACCCTAAATTCGCAAACTTAGAGATAGTTCCTGAAAAGTATTCAGTAGAAAGCTTTTTTGAAAATTATGAAGTGATAAATATGAAGAACGATAGGTCTCGCTGGGGTGCACGGTTGAAAAGAAAAGAAAACATTCCTAGCGACAAGATACTCATGCAAGATATCGATTGGCACTCTGGCAAGAACAATGTTCCTCGCCATTCCAAAGACGACAAGTGGTGCGTTTTTCCGCTATTTTTGAACGGACTTTACAATTCAGGTTCCAATGTACTCCCTGCGAATCTCGCAAATTATCATCCTTGGGTATTTAATTGGCCCGGGAAAGCAAAAGAGGTATATTTCCTAACTTTCACTTACTTTGCAATCTTCACTTCCTCTTATATCTAATCTTGCGAACTTTTTAGATCACCAAATTGAGAAGAAGTTACGAAAGGAATCCAAAGGCGAGTACTCTGGCGATACTCCGTTCAATCATGGATGAAGTAAGAAATATTTTCTTTTGCTATTTTTAACAATATTGTTGCCTCTGTTCCTTATCTTCATTCGTGTGTGAAGATTGGTGTTGAAGTTGTCGGAGAAGAAGAAACTTCTGATGCTGCGAAGGCCAATGGAAAGGGTAAAGGTCCTCTTCGCAAGGGGAAATCCACTGCTCCACCTTCTAAAAAACGGAAGATTCACTCTTCTTCTCGCTCAAGTCCTCTATCCAAATGAGAGTTCGATGAGGATGATGACGAAGTTGATATTTCTTTTGCGAAGGAGGATCATCTAACTCGAATCCCCTATGGCGCTCTTGTCTAATATCTTCTCGATTCCATGCAAGGAATTGGAGATGATCGCCTCTAGTACATGCGAAGCTCTCGCAAATATCCGTGACGCTTCCTTGCTAGAGGGTAACGATTCTCTCCCGGTGGGTTTCAGATCGGTGACTCCCGGGCTTCTTAAATGCACTTGGTGCCTTGGTACGTCTGTATTTCTTTATTTCTTCATAATTTTGATTTTAAATCATATCTTGATAATTTCTTTATCTTTCTTTGTAGTCTGGGAGAGCTTCTTTTGTTGTTGCCTCAGATCTTGAGAAAAGGCGCAACACTCTTCACAAGAAAAATCTTCAACTTAGCAAGAAGAATGAAGAGTTAGAAAGTGCAAATATGGTTCTTCGCGAAAGGATTCAACAACTGGAAGTCAATCTTCCACACGTAAGAATAAAATATCTAGCCTTCAAAGTGCTAATCGGAACTCTATGGTATAAGATTCTTCTTTTTTCCTTGTTTTTACTCTGTCATTTATTTTTGTTTATCTGACATATCATTTTCGCAGACATTTATAATCTTTCTGATGAAGCCATTCTTCTTCACTCATTTCCCGAGCCTATGGATAGTGATTCTCTTCTTGCTCATCTCAACGAATCTTTAAATAGCTCTTCAAATAACAGAATTAGATCTCTTCCACTAAACGAACTTCAAACCAAATTTCACCTCTTAGAAATCGATCATAGATCTAGTTTAGGTTTAGCCAACCGATTTAAACGTCTATACCTTAGTTCCCACGAGAAAACTAATATTTTAAGGAAGAAAATTAGTAACCTTATAGATGACAAAGATCGTATTGCTAATCAAGGTGCCCAAGCGTTAGCGAGATTTCAAAAAACTCTTCTTGAAGTCCAAGTTGAACGGGATGAATCCCTTCGCCAAAATGCTATACTTAACGAGAGAGAGAATCAAATTCGTTCTCTTCTTCTCATAAATAGTGACGATGAATTCGCTTGGGCTGCGAAAGTTCTAGATAATGCCGTAAATAACTTAGGTGTTAATGTTAGCCTTCACGCTGAGCATACTGCCTTGGTTAAAGACATGATTTCTGACAGAGAAGGTTGTTAACTGTTCTTCTTTATTTTATCGCTTTTTTTTTTTTTTTTTTTTTTTTTTTTTTGGTGAAATTGCTATTAAGTTACTAATTCATTGTCATACGTTCGCGAAGCTGAGAAGAGGTTTCAGACAAGAATTGAAGAACTTGAATCTGAGAAAGAACAACTTGCAAAGGACTTCTCTCTTCGCAATGACAAGTATTCCAAGTTGAAGAAGCAACTACAAACTATCGTAGCGAATTTCAAGAATGATGTTGTCCGCTTTCGCAATCAAACTATTAGGACAAATGCGACGACCACGGTATTCCTCTTTCTTCATATCCTTGTCTTCTTGATGAGATTCCCGAAAATATGCCTTCCTTGGACGTCTCGATAAATGATGCTAGCGAAGAAGAGAAGTCCGATAAAGAGTCTGATGAAAAAGAAGAATGAACTGAGAAATAACTCCATTTTCTTCTTTCTCTTCTTGTAATATCTATACATTTATCCTTTTAGCCTTCCATTTTTGTAATCTCTTACTATAAATTTCTTGGATCTTCAAATACATGTTCTACTTTATTGTCCCTTTCTGCACATGCTAAAAGAACAATTCTTTCTTGCAATACAGTTAATCAATATTATGAGTGCGTAAATCTATCATATGAAAATAAATAACAAGTTTTTACTCTATTCATTCCCATACTTGCCTCTGTTATTTGTTTTCAAATGAGAGATTAAGTCGATAACCTTTAAGTAATAATACTTCTCAATTTCGCAATTGTTGTTGCTAAGTCTTCGCAAGTAAATGTTTCCTGGTTGTTTCCATGTATATATTCGCAAACTTATTTGTTTGCATATAATCATTTTCGCAAGTTTATTTGCTTACTCATTTTCTTGTGTGGCCTTATTTTGCCTTCCTAGTTAAAGGTCTTATTGTGCCACCCCTCGTCATTGCGACAAAATTGCAGGACGTCTTTACATTTTCATGTAATGACCCATTGATCTTGGCTTATCATTTCTTTAGTATTATTTCCTCTGCAGGATAATTTTATTTGCGATATTTTGGAGACTTGTGGGCTCAATCTGTTTGTTAGCTAGAGCAACAGTTAGTTATTTATATCAGGGCTATTTGTGTTTCCTCCCATTCCAAGATTGATAATTAGCGTTTCCTCCCCAAATAAATTGAAATTAGTGTTTCCTCCCATCGTTAGTTTTTCCATCCATTACTTGGTTAGCTAAGTCAACAACTGTGCACGCGTGGCATAAATTATACACGTGTTTTATGATCTTCCAGAAATACCCTCGACTAACTCATTTTTACCAAAAACTAAAATACAATCTTATAATTTGTTGACATTAGATCCGGACCATCAAATACAATCGGCACAAAATTCAATTAACAAATCTCCACTCAATATTCCATACGTATTAAAGAAGTACCACTACTGCCACAAATGAAAACAACCTCAACTGGATATTTACATAATCATCTTCAGCCGGATTAGAAGCTCAATCCCATCTTCATTCTCGTCTACGAGCTGTATACAACCACCACTTGTTAAACCTTCACTATATTGTTGCTCTTGTTTTAGGGCCCAGAAAGACCACCACTGCCTCAATCGACCAAAGCCATACTACCCAACCATTCTTCGTTGTCAACTGCCCTCCAATTCTCAAGAAAAATTGCCATTAAATTCAATTTTGGATGGGAGGAAAAACCCCCAAATCTGTGTCGTTTATTATTTTTGATCCTGCAGTTTACCATGTCTACATATTGAAATGACATCTTCAAGCGATTCACCATTGTTAAATAAGATAACTAATCTAATTACTACTTTTTTAGGATTTGTAGAGATTCATCCTCCGTTAAAAAAAAAGATAATTGATCTAATTTGGGTTATATTTGCAGCAGAAAAGTCGACAAGAGTTGGGTGGATGCAATTCCGGAGAGAAATCAGAATCAGAAAGAGAGAATTCATGAATCGGTAAACTAAGATTTGTTTTAGGATCTGATGATGATGTATTTAGCTTGTCTAAAACAGATTTACAAGATGATACAAGGTTAGTATGTTTTCTCCAAGCTAAGATTTGCGATGTAACATTGTTTAGAGCTAGAACAGAAGACAGACAATCAAATTGGAATCAAATTTTGATAGAATTTACCGAGATCTGGACGATTGAAGGTGACGAAATAAATCCATTAATTCTAAGGTCTCCTGAAATTAATTCCTCCATTTTTGAAGCTTGAGATTAAAGCAGCCATAAAAGCAACAGAAGAAGAATGAAGGCACTGGTGTGGACGCGAACAAGAGTTGAGCAGAGAAAGACAAATTCGTTTCACGATTATTGCATGGGTATTTACAAAAATAGTCCCACTTTCAATTTTCGGTTCACAAATTGATCCTACTGTTACAAAGAAAAAACAAAATGGTCACTAGAAAATAAACGGTTCGGTTATGTCACGTGTCAGACGTTTGTCGGTCCATGAAGTTACCGGATTACCCCTCAATCGTGTCATTTGCACGTGGGATCGATGAACATCTGTCAGAATCATACGGAGTTACCTAATTACCCCTTGATCAAATGACTTGCACGTGTGCAGATCCGGTAACAAATCTCTAAAAATTGTGGAACGTTGGATCATCGATCAAAGCAAACCCTAACACAAATACGAGAAACACACATTTCCCATCTCATTTGTGAACGCCTCTGTTAGGTATCTTCTTCGGAGAAGAAGATGAGAAGATGATGGCGAAATGATGAAACGGTATAGATCGAGCGGCCTCTTCAGAGATTTGTAAAATATCATTTGCTCTCATCTCCGTATACTAAAGTTTTAAAGTGAAATACGAGTTTACAGAGTTCTTCACATCAGAGTTGCCTCAACTTATGATAATCAGTGTTAGTTTCCGCCATCAAGATGTTTACAAACATCACAAGGTAAATACCCTTCCTCTATATACTGATTTTGTAGATTTACAACTCGATTCAGAAACCCAATTTTTTTTTAGATTAGGGTTTTGGGATTTTTTACCGATAAACCATATATTTGTGCTAGAAATTATGGGGTTCTCTTTAACTGCTGTGATTCGATTTGTGATTCAATTTTCTTCATAAACCCTAATATTTCTGAACCGGAAATTTTTGGTTGGTTATAGTGATTTGTTAAATTAGTGAGATTTTGATATGTTAAGTTACTAAATGGTAATTATTCACTCATTGGGTGTTCAATTTTGTGTAGGAAGTATGTGAAGTACCCAACTAGGAGTTTTAGGGTAGAATGGTTTTGGACTAACAAGGTGAAGTATTTTGAAAATGTGGATGTTAATTCTGGAGGGTTGAAGGAATTTTTTGACAGAGTTCATGCAGCTTTTGAGTTAGCACCAATTAAGAAGGTTGAGGTAATTTGGATTGGTAATGATAAGCCAGAGTATATGGTTAATGATTCTCATTGGTATGAT
Source organism: Papaver armeniacum (assembly GCA_023531295.1). Classification (NCBI taxonomy): domain Eukaryota; kingdom Viridiplantae; phylum Streptophyta; class Magnoliopsida; order Ranunculales; family Papaveraceae; genus Papaver; species Papaver armeniacum. Next base: position 82,062 of record JAJJWW010002110.1, on the reverse strand, counting down.
ACGTGGGATAAGGGTGTTGTTGAGGATGGGTATGTGAACTTATGGTGCAATGTAAGTGACAGGATTGTGCCTCCTGGTGATGGATGTGCCCATAACTCAGGGATAACTTACAAGAAAGACTCAACACCATCCAGAGTTAGAAGTAGTTCAGTAACATGCATTAACTATGCTAACTCACCAGTCAGACTTGATCCAGAGATGTTTGCCACACCTAAGAAGAAGTCTAAATGCACTACATCACCACATTTGGTCAGAAGGAGTCCAAGGCTACTCAAGAAATCTGTTGATGCAGTGACAATGATTACTTGCGATGAAGAGGTTATTTGAGAATGTGGATGAGTATGTGAATGTGGATGATGATGATTATGATAATGTTGTATTTAGTCTTTGAAACAAGACAAGCCGAAATGAGTATGAGAAAATTCAACTAGTTAATGATGTCAAGATGTCTCGTCATCCAATAGATGATCCTAGAAGTCCAGTTTACATCAAGAAATGGGGATTGGTGTATACTGTGAATTTGTGAACAATTACTTTAAGGACCACCAATGGGTTGACACTTTACATCCACAACATTATATGAATGCAGTCAATGAAGTACAAGCAAGTGGTTTGGAGCAGGAAGGTGAGAAGGAAGATCCTAAAGGAAAAGCAATTTTTCCTTATGATACTGAGGGTAATGAGGATTAAAATAGTGATGATCACAGTTCAAGCTTTGAATCTGATGGTGATGGTAATTGTCTAACTTAAATGCAGGTCCTTATGTGTATGGCTTAAGCAATTTTCTATGACTTTAATAATTATACATTTTGTGAGTGTATAAAGAACTGATAACACAATTCCTTATGTGTATGTAGGTGTAACAGAAGTCCAAGGACCCATTGAGTGTGGTAATGAGCCAACCCATCAGAAACAACATCCATGGTACAATCAGTTTGAGCAGGTGTATGGAGAAGATGTTGATGCAGATAGCAATGGAGAGTTGTTTCACGATGCCGATGGGAATACATTGCTCAGGGTTGATGTTGACACAATGTTTGTGGGAATGCGGTTTATGGACAAAGCCGAGTTCAAGAAGCACCTAAGGGGTTATGCCATGAAGAAGAGATTCCAGTACAAGCTTAAGCCCAATGACAATGAAAGGATAAAAGTTATATGCAGGTTCAACAAATCTCAAGGATGTAAGTTCTTTATCTGGGCAAGTGTTACCAGTGGTGAACCAACTTTTACTGTGAGGAGATTCAACTTAAAGCATACATGTTCTACTCAACTCGAAGACCCGTGAATAGAGCACGCTAATGCGAGAATTTGTTGTTGAGTATTTGTATGACAAGATAAAGAATGGAGATGCGTACCACCGCCATATGCACTCAAAGATCAATTCTTTACTACTCACAATACCAATGTTCCATATCATGTTGCTTGGAGAGCAAGAACTATGACTTTAGAAAGACTCAATGGTAGTTATGATGAATCTTATAGCCTGGTGCCAGCCTTTTGTGATATGGTAGAAGCAACTAATCCTGGTTCTGTTACAAATTACACTTTTGGAAGGTAAGTTTCCATCTAACTTTACTAAGTTATTATGTATAACAACATAAACTCATATGTTGACTTATGTTTATGATTGTATGTTTTGTTACAAAGGAGGACAACTGTTTTGAGTCCAGGATGATTGCATTTGCAGCACCAATTCAAGGATGGAAGGATGGTGGTAGACCATTCATTGGGTTTGATGCCTGCCACTTGAATGGAAAACATGGTGGATGTCTAATGTCAGCTCTTTTTTAGATTGACAGAATGGGATAGTGACTTTAGCCATAAAGGTGGTAAGAAATGAATGTGGGGAAAATTGGCACTTATTCATGAAAGAGTTGAAGCCACTAATTGAAGACCATCCTGCTGGGAAGCTAACCTTTATCTCAGACAGACAAAAAGGTCTCCAAGAGTCATTGGATGAGGTTTACCCAGAACTTTTCAAAAGATACTGCCTTCGGCAAGTCTTACAAGATCCTTCAAATCTTTTTGTTCTTTAAACACTTATGTTTAAGATGTTCAAGAACTAGTTTGTATACAATGACATTTATTCTCTGTTTTACAACTAGTCATATGTTCAAGAACTTGAAAACTCACTTCAAAGGATCAAAGCTGCATTACCTTGTATACAATGCTTTGCTAAATGCTACAAGGAGAGACACCGGAAGGTAATCTCCCTTCCTACGATAAGTTTGCACTCATTTTGTTGTGAGTTAATTATGGATTTGCATTTAATTAATATTGTTAATGGTGTATGTAGGCAAATATGGATGATCGATCAAGTTGTCCCCTACTGCTGCTGACTTACATGATGAAGGAAAAACCCGAACAATGGTCTAGGGATTTCTTTGATCCATCTCGCATGTTGTGAGCACTTAAACAACAATTTCTCAGAGTCCTTCAATAACATGGTTAGACCTATGAGAGACAAGCCTATTTGTACCCTTGGAATGATGTATGGCCAGCTAGTTATGGGTACTATGTTCAAAAGAATAAATGCTAGTGCAAATTGGGAAGATGGTAAGTTGGTGCCAACTGCTCAAGACTTGATTGATGAGATGCAGAAATGTTTTGAGCATTCAGGGTTAATGGAGCCATTATTGATAAGTTATATGAAGTGACTTCAAAGACCAATGCTGTATTTCAAGTTGATGTGGTTGAGAAGACTTGTTCCTGTGTTCAATGGCAACTTAGAGGCTTTGTATGTCAACATGCAGTGTGTGTGCTCATGGACATGAGAATCAATTGGGCAGAGTGAGCTTTCTCAACTATTTTCACTTATTGTTGCACTAAATACAACATTAATGCATCTGTTTCAGTGGTTGTTCAGTTATTGTTATTTGTAATTGTGTTGTGCAGTTATTGTTAGTTGTTGTAATGATATTTCAATGCATCTATGGTTTATGCAGTTATTGCAGCAAGTACTTTCATATAGAAGCTTACAAAGCCATTTATGCACCTGAGATGGGATTACTGCTTGGTAGAGAAGACTGGCCTAAGGTGGGATGTTTTTTTTAACTTTTCCTATTTGTCCCTTTTCCCTTTTGTACTTTAATGTATTTTTATGTCATTTAACTATTCTAGGGAATCTTTTGCTTTTTGGAAATCTATATTTTAAGATTAGGGTTTTACTTTCTCTTACTTATATACCCTATACTTATCTTCATCTTCTCATTTCATTTGCAGCCATTGGTAGAAATTAACCCACCCATAGATATGAGGAAACCAGGGAGGACTTGCAAGAAAAGGAAGAGAGGACACGATGAACCTCACAGTAAGAAGGTGGTCAGAACTTGTAAGAGATGCAAGATGCCTGGTCATAACAGGAGGACATGTGCTGGTGCACCAGTTGGATCTAATCCAAAAACAAAAAGGCAGAGAACTATGGTGGAAGGAGGAAGTCACAAGACTACTTACCCAGATCCTGCAGAGCTAAGTACCAGTAGAAGGGAAAGTAAGAGGGGAAGAGCAAAAGGATCTGCATCATCTTCTCAGCCTACCACTGGATCATCTTCTCATCCTACAACTGCATCATCTTCTCAGCCTACAACTGCATCATCTTCTCAGCCTACATCTGCATCATATGGATCTAGGGGTGGAAGGGGTTCAAGAGGTGGAAGAGGATCTAGGGGCGGTAGGTCTGGTGGTAGATATGTACAACAGACATTGAGCCAAACCATCAGTGGTGCTGTTGGGTTGTCTCAGACTCTTTCTCAGACATTTAGAGTCCCTAAACCAAAGACAAAGAAGGTCACCTTCTCTGCCACTCAATGAATACTAGTTGTTAGTAGTAAAATGAACCTAAAATGAAGTTGTGTTGGGTTTAGTTCAGTTTCACTCCCTTGTTGTTTTTTTGCTTGTTTCAATGGATGTTTGAATGGATTTCACTGCATCTGTTTGCAGTTAACTTACTTAAACAGACTTATATTAATTATTAATGGGTAATATATGTAATTAACTTAATTTTCTGTTTTTTTTTATTGTCATTGTCACTGATTACATTTTACATAGTTAGATTGTCTATCTGCTTGCATAGTTCTGCCATTTTTAGGGTTGCATCTTTGGTTTCATTGAAAAGAGCATCAGAAAGCCATTGAAACTCCAGACAGTTGGTACATTTGAGGTAAGCTATTCCACAATTATGTTCATTATTACATATCTTTAATGTTACTGTGCCCTTACATTTCTTCTTCTTGCAGGGTTGATTAGCCCATGGACAGTTGATTTTTGTATGGCTTTTGTCACCACAAGCAAAGCAGGAAAGTGGAGATGGAAGTTGAATTTGCATTGCTTTTCCAGGTGTTGTAGCATCTGCAAACCACTCAAAGTATGGGCATATGGAGCAGCTGAAGAACTTCTCACCATGATGATCATCAGTTTGTGCTTTCAACGACTTTCCTCAAACCATTGCAAGGTACCATTTTGCATCTAGAATAGATCCAGGACGATCTATTGCCTCATGCATACCTTTATCACACATACCACAACAGTTGTTGATGTTGTTGATCTTGTTCTTGCTACTTGATGTCTCCCCTGAACTGCTGCTGCAATATTCTTCCATCTTGCCACCACCCATTCTAAACATATTAGTGTATGAGGATTGTGAATGATAATGAATGAATGCATATTTATGTCTGCAGGTGTGTGTGGTTTTATAGTGAAAGGCAGATCAAGCCGTTGGGAACAGTCACATTTCCAACCGCATAGAAGACGCCACGTGTAAAAATGCCAGGTGGATTGCCACGTCTTCAAGCTGTCAGGTGGCGTGTCAGTGCCACGGATGCATAGAGCTGCCACATAGACGTATGTTAACCATGGTTCAACTACCACGGTTACAAGAGAACAAGGGGTAGATTAGTCACAAATTTTACCGTTCTTTTCAATTTATGTGTGTCGGATGGAGAAAGACCAGTTTGTAACCCTTAATTTAAAGTATGATCATTATGTAAACCAATTAAGGATACTTTGACCATTTTGTAAAACACCCTTATTGCATTTATCTGTGAAGAAGATGAGGATATTTTAGGAAATTCACTGAAATAAAATCTATATATGACACCTGTACCGTAGTGGTGACTCAACTAATCCAGCAATGGATGGAAAAACTAACGATGGGAGGAAACACTAATTTCAACCTATTTGGGGAGGAAATGCTAATTAGCAATCTTGAGAGGGGAGGAAACACAAAATAGCCCTTTATATCGACGTTGCTTTTACATTTGAGGGAAATAGTGATATTATTGCTCACGAATGGACCATACATATGTATGATGAACAAGCAGCACAACCACCGGGTTTAAGACATGAGTTTGCGTTCGACTGGCAATCTTTTAGTTGACATCTCTGTGTTTTTTTTCTTTTTTTTTGTTTTTGGTAGTCATCTCGGTGTTTTGGGTGTTACCTCCGCTGTAAAGATTGGTAATTTGCATTACCTCCCCTACAAATTATCAATCTTTATCACGTGTAAGATTGGATAACTTATACGTGGTTTCTTGTATGGGAGGTAATGCAAATTATCAATCTTTAAAGAGGAGGTAACGCAAATTATCAATCTTTACAGGACGCAAATTATCCCTAAAAATAAAAACCGCGTATAAGTTAGTGCTGAGTCAGGTAACTTAGAATAGACGAAATTATCGACTATAAGAGGTTTTTCTAATTTTATTTCTACAGTGGAGGTAATGCAAGGGAAAATGCAATATCAATGTCTTTGCGACTGTCGACAACATTTTCATTTTGTGCCTAATGCCTATGGTAACCTCGTGGTCGGCACTCGGCAGTACTTTCACTTTGTTTTGTTGGTAACCTCGTCTCGTGGTCGACATTACTTTTATTTTGCGGTTGTGGTAACTTCGTGGTCAGACATTACTTCGTGGTGTTGATTAATATCTCCCCTATAAATAACCGAAAACCCTTGGTAACTCTCGGTTCTTTCACACCAATCTCTCTCTCAGTGTCATATCACAGTACTATTCAACTCGCCGAGTATGGAATTAGAGGATTCTTACGAGTATCCGATCTCTTAGCCTTCATCGCCTACAAGTACACATATGATTCACTTTCATCTTCAGGCAACACCTTGGAGCCTTAGAGGAATCAAATGGGAGCTCAATATCAGCACCACCATTGGTACCACATGCATAAAAATTAACAAAGGTCCAAAGAAGCACGAGAAGGAAAGTGCATGATATGGGTTTGTGAAATAAGAGAACTTATCAAAAAAAAAAAAAAAAGAAATAAGAGAACCACGTTTGCTTTAAACCCATATAACTCTTTTCAGATGGCAGCTAGAGCTATCGTGTTAAGTCATCGTCCCTAAAGATATTGATCAATTTTCGGCTGGGGAATCACACCTTTCTGCTACGTGCTTGTAAGGAATTAACCGCCATTGATAACAAAGAAATTATCACAAGGCTAAACCTCCCAAAGGCTTAAACTGCCGACGAAGATACGGAAGCTTCCATGAGGGAGACATTCTTTTAGCGTAATATATTACCTGCCATACGTATTGCCAGTATAGGCGAGGGGACGTTACGTGATCCACCACCCACCACAAAATATTACTTTATCGACAACGTGGAGTGCAACGTGGGAGTCCATTTGTGGAGCTACTATTTCTTGTGGCTGGGTTTGAGTGCAACGTGGGAGTCCATTTGTGGAGCTACTATTTCTGGTGGCTGAGAATAAAATACAATTTTGTTTAAATAATCTTCGTTAAGGAAATTAGACTAGTGTGAGAGCAACTGCAGTGGTGCGAGTATAACCAAAGACCAAAGAGGGAAAAAAAAGACTAAATTTGGGTTTAGTCCGTTGAGTGACGCAGTGGGAGGAAGACTAAATTTTGGTGGAGCGTAAACTATAAGTTCGCCTGGTGTGCGGCGTGAAGTATACGTTCGCCTGATGTGGGGCGGAGGGTATACGTTCGCCCGGTGCCGAAAACTTAAATTAAAAAAACCCCGCCCCACAATAAATTAAACCCCGCCTGATGTGGGGCGGAGGGTAGTTTATAAACCCCGCCCCACAATAAATTAAAATATATATATATATGGGGCAGGGGTATAAACTACGCCTGCTGTGGGGCGTAGACTTTACGTCCGCCTGGTGTGGGGCGAATACTATATCAACGCCTGGTGTGGGGCGAACACTATATCAACGCTCGACTAAAATTTGGGTTTGGTCTTGGTCGCCGACCAAATATAATCGCCCACTGTTCATTTAGTCTGGGATTTGGTCGATGGTCCGTCCCGCTACGCCTGGTTCAGAGACCAAATAAATGGGTTTAGTCGCCCACTGCAGTTGCTCTGATAAAATATAGGACCAAGTTTTTTTTTTTGTCGGGCGGGAGCCTAGTTAGTAATTCTGATTCGCGAACGTATCCGAACTGACCGAATCCGAATGATATTTCCGAACGATTTGAACTCCGAACCTAGTTTCCGAATTATATGGACCTCACGAATGATTCGCGAACGTATCCGAACTGACTGTATCAAAATGATATTTCCGAACTAGAACTCCCATAGGTAACTCTCTCACCAGAGTTCTGTTGATTGATTTTTGTTTGATTTTGTATATTTAAATACAATTATTCAATTAAATTTTTCTATTCGTAGTTGTTTAACCAGTGTTTTATGTGTTGATTTTTATTTAAAAGTCTATAAGTTTTATAGTACATTTATGCGATTAAATTGTTTACTTCTTGTTAAATAATCATGTTAAAATATTTTTTTCCATCTTATAAATCATATACAAATCAAATTAGTCTCGTAATAAGATCATAATACTTATCAATTTATCATATATGTTAGCCGAATTTTAAGTGCCGAACTCACATTTATAAAACGAATATACACGTACGTATGCCGTTCCGAACTACTGTCCGAACATCGAACTGTTGACCGGATTTTGACCGAATCTGATCTATCTGAATCCGTATAATTCCCATACTATGTCGTGCCGAACTACTACCCATACCCCGAATTGCTAACTAGGGGCGGGAGTCCAATTTTGTGCACACTCCTTAACAAAATTATCTCATAGGCTGATTTAAATACACCGTTATCAGATTTCTTTTTATGATATTATTATTTTAATTTGTTTAAAATCTTAAAAAGGTAACAAGATATATATCATACTCCCTCCGTACCTATTATATAGGCGGAGTTTAAAATTTTTGTAGTACCATTAGATAGGCGGAGCTCCACTTCCAATGTTGATTTTTCCACATACACCCCTATTAATGATACATGGGTATCATATAATATAACTTTACATGTGAGATAAAGATATATAAAATAATATTTGTATGGAACAAGGTAAGGATAAATTTGGAAAGTAGAAGGAAATTTATGAAAATTATACATTTTCTTATTCTAAGAGAATACTACTTCTCCGCCTATATAATAAATAGGTACGGAGGGACTATATAAGATATATTTATCGGTAAAACCTTATTACTACGAATTTTTAATTGATTTTTTTTTTTTTTGTTAGCACAATTTTTAGTTGATCATCGAACCTTTTTTCTTTTGATCATCCAATCCACCGGAAACGTCGCTCTTATTTTGGCACATTTGAATAAATTGAAACCATAAATTTTTTTTGATTCAAAATTGAATCCAAAACTTGTTTCTATGTGAAAATCACTAACACATTTGCATTGAATATTAATCATAAGTTTTTCTTAGCTTTAAACCTCTGCAAACAATGCAAACAAGAGCATTACCATTTTCTTTATCAATGTCTTTGATTTAATTGAGAACTTGTTGTTAGGGAGACGAAACAATTTTGAATTAACTTCTCCATTTATTTACTTTTTCCCTATATAAATTTACTGATCTTTGGCTACGTTGAATTTGCCTATGACCATCATCATACCTATATAAGATACTTTACGCCCTACAAATATCCATATCACCAGTTGGGCAGGGAAGATCAGTGGATGTAATAATGAAGGGTCCAAAACATACGAAACGGAAAAAAAATCCTCTCCCGTCTCTCTCCTCTCTATAGGCGATTTCCGGCATAAGAGAATAAGTTCTCCGGCAAAGCTTTACTGCTCAGATCTTTTTAGATCTGAGCAGTACCTGTATTAATCCTCTAATCCTCATATTCTAGCTTGATTTTCTGTGTGCCGAGAAATAAATCAGAGGAAAAAAAAAAAAACCTTAACTCAATCTTCACCAGCAAACCTTAAAACTACCGCCATGGTTTTAGCCGACCTTATCATCTAAAACCTCGATTCATCGGTCCTTCAAATCATTTGGTTCGCTTGCTTTCCTTTTAGTGTGATATTCCCTTCATTCCGAAGTTTTTTATGATTCCCAGCTTGGATCTGTTGATGGGGATTGGTTTTTCATCGAAGATTTATCGGCTCTGATATTCTTCAATAACCTATCTAGCATGGATCAATCGACAATAAAAGGTAACTTTCCAGTTTCCAGTGTGGTTCCTCCTCAATCGCCTCATCGAAGAAGTAGAAAATTAGTCTATGCCCACTATTACCTATTATGTCATATACTCCCAAAGCTTCAATTTTCATGGTATCCTGAGAGACTAATGTTTTTAATTTTCCGATTTCCTAAAACCCTATGAGATCAATCGTTTCACATACCTTGTCTCTCGTTAAACCCTTAATTTCCTAATTGTTTAATTGAACCTTGATTATCAATACCCTGTTTGCCGCTCTATGTAGCTTGTAATCGAATTTAGCTTTTGCTTTTGCCATACTTCATGTTTGCTTTCTTGGGCTAATGAAGGCCCTTGTTTGTTTCCTATTATTTTTCACAAATTCTAGTTTTGTATGTTGAAAGGCATGTAGCTCTATCCACCAGTTCCGTTTTTAGTTTTATTTGTTGTTTAAGTGTGTTGGTGGTGTCCTATCCTGTTTGTTTTGTCTCACAACCTTGTATCTTTGCTTTTCTTGGTAATTTTGTTCAATGTGTTTTGAAATTCTGTTTTGTTTGCTAAGGTTTAATTGATCCCCATTGTTTATTAGTTTCTCTACCAAGGAATTGCGGCTTTCCTTGCGGTTGTTTTTTTTCTGATCTAGATTAGGTCTTTTTGAAAGTTTTTAAATTAGGTTTTTCCTTTTAGTCTCTAGGATATTAATGTCGAGCATTAACCTTCGCAACCAAAGAAAGTATCATCACTGATTATCCATAAGCCAAGCTTAATGACTACATCACCTTGGACCTCTATTAGATCATCCGTAAATTTGGGCCAAGGTGAGATGATTGTCACTACAGGAAGCATATTATTTCTAAACTTCCAGGAATGTGTCGCAACTTCATGTTTCATTATATCACAACAACAAGAACAAACCCCATTTGATATGAATGGGCCGGTGAATCTGTCACCTCTACTTGAATTTTTCTGTAAGTGTCTGTGTACTTTACCTTTCAGCAAAGTTTTAGTGTTAATCGAGTCTGTAATTCCATTTTTATTTTTATTTTCTTTTTTGTTGATTTTCCAGTTTAGTATCCTTTAATAACTTTATAGCAGTAGTAGCCTTTTAGTTGCATTTCTGATTGTACCCTGCTTTTAGTTTACTATATTTGTAATAACACTATATTAGCTTTTAGAACTACATCCTCAAGAACAGAAGATTGGATACTGCTTCAAGTCACATTCATTGCCAAAATCCCAAGTTGAAGATATGAATAACGCTGGAGAACAAGGAGGTAGACAGCCTATTATCTCGAATGAATTGCATCGAAACCCATCACCACCATTCAAGTTCCTATGGACTCAAATATGTCCATCAACAGTACAACTTTTCTTGTGGAAAGCATTCACCTCAAACAATCTCGATTGAAGTTGATGACCTCCATGACTATCTTCTCCAAGCACACGGAGGGTACCAAAAACAAATACTCCGACGCTCAAGTTAGTCTCAATTATTTGCAGGTGATTTTATTAGGGTTTGATCTCATACCTTATTTAGGATTTTTGTTATCCTTATATAAGTTAAAAGAATCTCTTGATAAAGCTCTTCTGCGACATTTCCGGTCATGTTACTTATCCGAACTTTCCATAGGTTTAAGAGATAAGTTCGCACATGAAAAATTGACCAAAATGGAGACCGCAGTTACAACTACGGATAGCAGTCTAGACCGGCAGCTTGGGCTGGCAACTTGAACAGGTGGTCTGGCCCTTGCACGCTATAATTTACACGGGGTACACACATCGTCCCCTCTTAACCCTTAATATATTAAGGGGTTAAGGTGTGATTTAGTCTTCCCCATTGGTTATGTAGTCTCAAGCCATGTCACCCCCATCTGCAGCATTGTAGCTGATTTGGAGTGTGGCGTATTTGCTCTCCATAGTTGCACGCAAGTGCGATAGTCAGTGGAATGATGAGATATGCTCTCGTGCCCAAAACTTTTAGTTACTACTAACACATGTACCACTAAATCCAGTGCAATGGCATAAAGCAGGGACCCAAATTCAAGATGGTTATGGAGATGGGATATATGTAAGGAGTCGTTAGACGCAGATTTGTACGCACGTGCCACTGCTTGTATATTGGCTTCCGCATCTGTGCATATCTCAGTAAGAGACCTATCATGAATAATACCAGTGACCAAACATCATAGATATGTGGAAGTCATAAAACCAAAATGGATAAGGAAAAAACCGATATACACCTAATTTTCGCCCCCACTAGCATTTAGGCTATGGAGTAAATTGGTGTAATATAGAGGGGACTTTGCAACATTAGTGTAATCGGGATAGAACCCAGGATGGCTTACCGGTGTTGAAAGTGCAGGTGGAGTTACTGCCATGACAAGTAATCTTCCTTTTTGGGGTAGCCTGTGTCTCATTGAAATGTTAGGTACAATATGAAATCAAACAAAACCGATCATGACTTTGTTTCTCACTAAAACGTTAGGTACCATATGAAATCAAAAAAAACTGACTTCTTTTTTGGGTTAAGTGAAACCAAGAGCGTTAGTTCAGTGAGTGTAAATGGAAAAGTAAAAATTCACCAAAATATTCAAATGATTGCATAGAGATAGAAAAACATGCACAAACCAGTATAGCCGTGATGCAGGAGAATGAAGAGGAGAATCAAGTGATCAGGTCTTACTGTGGTTGTATAGGCACGAGAACTCCCTCAAGATTTCGTCGTCTTAATTAGCAGAAGTTACACACAGATTCCTTTTGAAGTTCTTTGTGCTGTTGCTTGGCAGAGGCTTTGTTTCGAACCATCAAAGCTTACATGCTGGCTTCCGAGAAAATACAAATGATTTGCATTTCAGAAGGAGCTTTGCTTTCTTTATTGGATGCCACTTGCCACCTACTTTAGTTACCGAACATGAGAGTCTTAAGCTCTGAGATGGAGTTAGTAAGGAGGCTTAATATGCAATATTAAAAGTCAAGAGGGCGTATGAATGACATTCTTAGCATGATCAAAAAGAAAAAGCATTCAGTAGTATCAGCTAGGTAGTTAATTTCACATAAGAAGATGGATGTATCAACAAGATTAGCAAGTGCCGAACAGCTCCAGAATCCGTAAGGATGGGTTTAATTAAAGGCTTGTTATGTAAGGACAAACGAGATATAGATATTGGATCTTCATTGTTGGACCAATCAGATTGGCATTGATCCTAATATGCACTTTCATGGCTAATTACAGTTCAAGCAAGTATGGTCTAAATTATCCATATATTGACCTTATTACTTTTAACATCCATAAGAAGATACGATCTATGATTATAATCAGATGCGTACATGGTATATCGTATGTTTATGATCAAAATGCAGAAGTAAAAGGATGTGCAAACCCAGATTTGACGTAATGGAAAAGGAGAGCAAAGTGCGTAGATCGTTAATCTGTCTCTAATTGATCTCTCACAGATCACTCAAGACGTGACTTTCTTTTGGATGTGGAGAATGTATTCCCCTTAGTCGGCGCCAAAGATGTTTGGGCAAAAATTGATCTTCACCTCAAACAATCTCGATTGAAGTTGATGACCTCCAGCCTATCTTCTCCAAGCACACGAGAGGGTACACTGCAAAACAAATACTCCGACGCTCAAGTTAGTCTCAAGTATTTGCAGGTGATTTTTCTAGGGTTTGATCGCATACCTTATTTAGGATTTTTGTTATCCTTTTATAAGTTAAAAGAGTCTCTTGATAAGGCTCTTCTGCGACATCTCCGGTCATGTTACTTATCCGACCTTTCCATAGGTTTAAGAGATAAGTTCGCACATGAAAAATTGACCAAAATGGAGACCGCAGTTACAACTACGGATAGCAGTCTAGACCAGCAGCTTGGACTGGCAACTTGAACAGGTGGTCTGGCCCTTGCACGCTATAATTTACACGGGGTACACACAACATGTTTCGGATTTGCTTTTTGTTTCAGTAGTTCCTTCAATTGTTCTGTTTTTAATCTATATGTTTTGTTAATTTTTGTAACCCTGGTAGTCTTCGCCTTTAGGTTACCATTAGTATGTAATGGTAGCAGGGATCAATTAAAGGTGAGTTTCAGGGACCAGTTTCTTCACGATTGTGTTGATTTTCTCCGGCTGGTTTTGATGCTCCGACGATTTTTCCGACAAGCTCACTGCGTTCAGGCGAAGAATATAACAGAACATGGTTATGGTCTTAAGAAGAAAAAAATTAAATCACGTTCCAGGGTTATTGATTCAATGTTGTATTTTTTATTTCCAGTAACTTTTATTTATGTCTGTTGTATGGTAAGTTTAAGTTTTCATCTAGTTTTAGATTTAGGAATGAAACAAAGACAACCTCAGCTCGTTCAAGATCACCTTCAAGTTCACTTATTACATCAATTGTTACCACATCTCCAATGCCGAGTCAGCCGAACGATTTGTTCCGCTACAGACACCTAAAAACCAATGCAAATTACTACTGTTACTTGAGACACCATGGTTACGATTTGAGACACTATGATTACTTCTTGGCTCATGTTACTACTAGTTGGGTCCTTGCTACCTTGATTGCATTAGGCAATTTAAAATTGAAAAACTCCAGTTCATATTATATATATTGGATTCTATCCAGTCAATGACTTGTCCTATGACACAAATTGATTTTGGTTTCAAAATCAGTTTGGCCCTAAACGTTTGGTCATCTTCTTCGCGAGAGAGAAGGTCTTCTGAAATAGTTTTTAGATCTGTAAGGATAGATTTGATAGGGAAGAACTGGTGGAGATACTACAATTTATATGGTTGTTCTATGATCTTGAAAAATCACTGTAAGGTTTCCGATTTCCTAAATCGGTTTTCTCATTATATGTACTGAGGCACGCCTCTTTTCAAAAAAAATAATAAAATAATGAAGGGTCCAATGATGGTGCCCAGTGTTCTTTGGGAAACGAAGTCTTCCTATAATGAAGAAGACGAGTGTATATTTTCTGTTTTTCCCTTTCAATTTCGTTATTATCGGACATAACTTTACTTTTATAAGATTTAAATGAATTAAAAAAATAAAAAAACTAATTACATTTATTAGTTAACAACTTTTTCAAAACAGCCAATCAGGTGATTTTGTTACGTGCACAATCTTTAAAGAAGTGTGCATAAAATTGGACTCAAATCGGCAGACTGTACTTTTTTGTGTTACATTATGTCTCTCTTTTTATATTCACGGTGCAGAGATGTTGGACCACAGCTTCTTCTTTTGGCAAATATCTTGCAGTGGATCTAAAGGAGATGATGAATCATGAAACCCCTTAGGCCAAGCACTATGAGAAGGGTTATCCCTTCCCTATCCTTTGAATGTAGAGAAGGGATATGGGTCACAAGGCAGTCTCACTATGGTCTGCTTTTATCCTTTTCCTACATGACATGGAAACTCAGTTTCCGTGTGAATAGTGCAGAACGGATACTCAGTATCCTTTTTTTTTACCCAAATTTTTTTACGTTGGTAAATTGCATAGGTTAAAAGATAATTAGTAGAAAAAAATAAGGAGATAAAAAAGGTTAAAGAAAAAAGAGTTTTAGTGAAAAAAAAAAGAGTAAAAAAGAGAAGTGGTAGCGTAAAACTGTGAAAACCAGAAACGGATACTCAGTATCCGTAAAGCACAATTTTACACGAAAACTGAGTTTTCCTGTCATTTCCCTTCCCTACTACCTGGATCAGATGTGATCCAGTTTGAACAGTAGGGAAGTAGGGATATATGAGACCATGGTGGTTGCAAATTGAGAGCTTCCCTATATATAAGGATAGGGAAGGGATAACCCCTCCCATAGTGCTTGGTCTTAAAGATTCGCTCTTTTGCATATTCATCATACTCCACATGCACCAACTTCTAACAGTGCGGCTCTTTCCTAATAAGTATACATGATATTATCTCTCAAATTCCTCTTCAACTAATTCGGCCTCATAATTCGCGACAAAAATCGTCACAACCTTTTCTACATGGCATCATCTAGAAGCAGCGGAGTTCATGAAACAAGGAGAAGTATTGGTTAATAATCGTCACTAATTACCACCGAATAAGGATACTACTTCATAGTACAACAACAACAACAAAAAAAAAAAAACTTTTGTTCTAACTTGAAAAAATATCGCAAGATTGGTGTATACCCAGATTAATTGGGGTATACCAGATAAAACAAAATAGGGTCATTAGAAAGTAAAATTGAAAGCCCCATAACCAATTCTTTTGAAAATGGCTAAATTACCCCTAAATGCTTAGCACAAATTCAAACTTATGAATCTTGTTAGAACAAATTTAAATCTCACAAAACTAAATTGTTTGTTTGATTTAACTTATAAATCTTGTTTGAGTTTATTTTTTAAAATTTTTTTGTTTTGAGAATTTTGTAACAAAAATGAATCACTCTAGTCAAACACTTCTCAAGATGGAATAAAACATGGTTTTGTGGGTTTAATTCGTCAAATGGTCGCAGGATTTCAAATTTCTCGACTGAAAAAAAAACACGCCGACTAAGCACTTTCGAATTCAATCGATGAAAAGTCGGCATGCTCCACTGAAACAAAGCACAACGACCAAACTTAGCCGGCATGCTCGACTGAAACAAAACATGCCGGC
The DNA here is from genome assembly GCA_023531295.1 of Papaver armeniacum. Classification (NCBI taxonomy): domain Eukaryota; kingdom Viridiplantae; phylum Streptophyta; class Magnoliopsida; order Ranunculales; family Papaveraceae; genus Papaver; species Papaver armeniacum. The sequence continues at coordinate 65,999 of JAJJWW010002110.1, read as the reverse complement.
CAAACATTGTTTTTTTGCATTTACAATCGTCATCGTTGAAAATGCATCACACTGACGGTTGTCTCTTATTTTTACAAAACTATGACGACCAATAAAAAAATTGTTCATAAGAATACTTGTTTGTGCGAGTTATTAATCATCAAGGTTTAGCTTTTTAAAATCGGACGACTATTCATACTACATCACTGAACATGACGACCCTGTGAATGTTACTTTCAGAAATAAAATTTTATGAAAAGTCGTCACTCTATTTATCCTACAATCTTGACGACTGAAAATAAATATGAAAAGTCGCCATGCTCGATCAATAAATACCATGACGACCGTATAGTTGCAATTCAAATAGTTTCAAATTTTCTCACCTGATATGCCATTCAAACAACAAAACAAAATATTACATAGAGTTTGAAAGAATTAATCAACAATAAAAAGATGTTAAGTTGACGATTTTTTTTCATTTGAAAACGATGAAACATAGAGAAGGAGAAAGGAGTTGATAATTGGATTGATAATGAAGGAGAAGGAAAGGAATAAGGTTTAGATCTAAAACCAAAAAGTAAGCAGTTTTAGTTATTATTGGGTGAAGGGTAATTGAATAACTTTACACACATTACCCACCCCTTAGCCTACTATTAAACTTGGGAACAAAATTAGTATACCCCAATTAATCAAGGTAGAATATAACATATTCATCGTCATGCCCAAATAATATATTTATCTCGCGAGTTTGAAAGGGGGAATTAGGCGCAAGCCCAAAAAAAAAAAATATTTAACGTCTTTTTTTTTCTTAATAAATAAACAGGACTAAGCCCGAAGTTACAGAACACACGTGAACACACATACATGACAAAACATTAAGTGATTTACAATCAGAACCAGAATCTCAAAGCCAGAATCCCATTGAACCAGAGTTTTGTAGCCAGAATCTTGTAACCAGAATCCAATAGTAGTAACTGGGTCATCGAACAGTAGCACTAAAACTAATTGTAACAATAACACCCCGCATACATACGGGTGAGTTTGGATCGTTGAAACCAGATCCACAACTCGGTAGGAATTTTTTCTAAGCGATTTGATAATACTTTCCTCCAAGAGGAGATATGACTGAAAGCCAAACTTGAGCTCCCTCTTCCACAACACGCCGGAAAAGTCATCAGAACTTTTCAACTTGCCTGTAAAAACGATATCAAACTTGGGGTACTAATTCTGCCGAAGAAGATCGTCACCTTTCTTGAGCCATACCATTATCAAAATCAAACAAACACACCAAAGTAACATAACCACATGAATCATTAAAAACCCAAGAGTACCAACAAACATCAGATCCATAAAGTACAGAGATTCATGAACCCTAGCAGGAAGACTGAGATCTCGTTTTACTAGAAATCAAGAACCCACTGGAGATAATCATCACCAAATACAGCACAGCCGGTTCTCTTTGACAAAACCGGATCTTGATTTTCTTCAATATTTTTCACACGCCGGGGAACCTTGCCGAGATAGAACTGGTCACCGCAAATCACCATTATTTGACACACACTAACACAACATACATATAGGTATGAACTTGATAAAATCCCATCATAATAGCCGGACAAGCCAAGATTCAGACGAGGAACAAGAACAAGACTGAAACTTAACAAACAAAATGCAAAAAAAGAGAAAAGATTAAAAATAACCACATAACTTAAAATACAGGTGTTGATGGTGGTTTTTAGACAAAGGGTAAAATCGTAAAACCCCGAATAACCTAATGTCACCGATGACACATTTATTAGAACATTCAATGCATGTAGTCAGTAATTAATAGGGGGTATTTTTTCAAATTAGGGTTACAACGAACAAAATCCTAATTCCCCTCCGTGACAATGGCAAATCATGCCAGCCACACCTAGCCCAAGCTAGCAGCGCCATGCCAAACGCACTCTGCCTTGGCCCTAGCTATGCTAGTCACACCAAACGCGCCAAAGCATGCCAACCATGCTAGCCGCACCTCCGTGCCAATGACAAATCATGTCAGCCACACCTAGCCCAAGCTAGCCGCGCTATGCCAAACGCACTCTACCTTGGCCCTAGCTATGCTAGTCACACCAAACGCACCAAAGCATGCCAACCATGCTAACCGCACCTCTGTGCCAATGGCAAATCATGACAGCCACACCTAGCCCAAGATAGCCGCGCCATGCCAAACGCACTCTGCCTTGGACCTAGCTACGCTGGTCACACCACGCCAAGCCAAACACCATTACCTTGGCCCTATCCGCGCCATGCCAAAGTAGCGCCCGCGCCTAGGCTTGCAAACCGTGCAACCTAGGCCAAATTGGCCACACATGCCATTGGCACATGCCAACACGCATCACTGGTAGCTTTTCTTACCAGTGCTGTGGCCCTAATGGCCGAGCGTGTCATAGGCACATGCCAACACGCTCGCTGGTAGCTTTTCTTACCAAGCCGTGGCCCTAATGGCCGAGCATGCCATTGGCACATGCCAACACGCATCGCTGGTGGCTTTTCTTACCAGGTCGTGGCCCTAATGGCCGAGCATGCCATTGGCACATGCCAACACGCTCGTTGGTAGCTTTCATTACCTAGCCGTGGCCCTAATGGCCGAGTGTGCCATTGGCACATGCCAACACGCTCGTTGGTAGCTTTTCTTACCAATCCGTGGCCCTAATGGCCGAGCATGCCATTGGCACATGCAAACACGCATCGCTGGTAGCTTTTCTTACCAAGTCGTGGCCCTGATGGCCGAGCATGCCATTGGCACATGCCAACACGCATCGCTGGTATCTTTTCTTACCAAGCCGTGGCTCTAACGGCCGAGCATGCCATTGGCACATGCCAACACGCATCGTTGGTAGCTTTTCTTACCAAGCCGTGGCCCTAATGGCCGAGCATGCCATTGGCACATGCCAACACGCATCGCTGGTAGCTTTTCTTACCAAGTCGTGACCCTAATGGCCACGCATGCCATTGGCACACGCCAACACGCATCGCTGGTAGCTTTTATTACCAGGCCGTGACCCTAATGGCCACGCATTCCATTGGAACGTGCCCACACGCATCGCTGGTAGCTTTTCTTACCAAGCCGTGGCCCTAATGGCCGAGCGAGCCATTGGCACATGCCAACACGCTCGCTGGTAAATTTCATTACCTAGCCGTGGCCCTAATGGTCGTGCGTGCCATTGACACATGCCAAACACGCACGCTGGTAGCCTAACTTGCAAGCCGTGCAACCTAGGCCAACTTGGCCGTATGTGCCATTGGCACATGCCAAAACCCACGCTGGTAGCCTAACTTGCAAGCTGTGCAACCTACCACCAAGGCATTCCGCACATGCCACACACGCCACTAGCATCTCTGGCATTGCCATTTGCACTCAAGGTGCAACCCGCAACAAAGGCATTCCGCACATGCCATTGGCACATGCCACACGCGCCACTAGCAGCGCCACTTGCACTCAAGGTGCAACCAACACTCGAGACATCAACACAAACTAGGGGATGCTTTCCAGGGTCTTGGTTTGGCGGTCACAGCATGCAGCGTACACTACGCTCACATTAAGAAAGCGTGAATAGGAATAAAGCGGTCAAATAAATGAGGAAATAATGGTGAAAACGTTTTCACCCATAAACACCATGCGGTTACCACCTCCTCCCATTATTTCACCCTTTACTCTCTTCCTTCATGAGGCCGGAGGTACGTTTCAATCTCGACTTGTATAAATAGGTCTTACCTATTTCCACCAGGACAACAAGTCTCGGTCAGGAGAAAAAGACAACACTCTCAGAAAAGGCAACTTTGCAAGCTCTCCAAAAAAAGCTTTCATCTCTTGCAAGCTTCCGAAGCTTTCACTATCTGATACAAGTCGAGGCACTACTCTCCCAGAATTGTTCTGGTCTCAACACCTTTCTTTGCTTCCCTCCCCAAATCAACCCTTCTCCTCCACTTTGTGACCGAAGCAAGTCTGGAACGGCCATTTCTTGGTTTAGGCCGGACTTGTACAGATTGATCTCTCGAATCTAGAAAGTGCTCACGTGCAGCACATTTGTTTAGGGTTTAAACCAGTTTCTCACTCACCTACCGAATTTACCAAAATCGGTGGAAACGATTTTTACCCATAAACAACAGGCTAAATATACAAGAAATAGAAGAGTTCTGCTCAGATCTGCTCCAAAAGGAGCCGATCTGAGCAGAGAAAAGGGGGCCGGCGTTGAGCTGTTCGTTTAGGATGAAAGAGGTTTAGTTAACTATTAAATATATTTATCGTCATGCCCAAAATATTTTTGGGCTACAGTGACGACCATAATTATATGAAATTTTGAAAAATGTCTACATAACGGGTTATGCATCCTAATTTTTCAGGGGTATAATTGGCAAGCAAACTAGAATATAACATATCTAAAAAACCACGCCTTGGAATTTTACAAATTTTATATCGTTGGAAATATTTTTAAGAGAGCTACACAACAAGTACAAACAACAATATCAAATTTTTGTTTTTCACGAAAAAATCGGAGGTGATCATCATTTTAGGCAAAATTTTCAAAAACTTGATACATAACCATTATGCAGCCACCAAAAAAGATGCATAACACATTATGCAGACACAACAAAAAGATGTATAAAACGCTATGCAACCATATTTTGGTTCATGCATTTACTAATTTAGTTATGCAACCACTAAAACGATATATACGCCTAAAATAATAACATCACAAAAAAACAAAAGATGCATAACGAATTATAATTTTCTTGACTACATAACAAGTTATGCATCCATTGTTTTGGTTAATTTCAGTGCTTACATAAAAAATTGATGCATAATGCGTTATGCAGCCATATTTTTGGATGCATATCAAGTTTTGCATCAATTTTTTTACTTCAGTGCTTACAAAAAAGTGGTTGCATAATGTGTTATGCATCCATTTTCACGACTACATAACAAGTTATGCAGATATTATTGAAGGTGCATGAAAATTTATGCAGTCTTTGTTTTTGTTGGTTTCAATAGTAACAAAAAGTTGTTGCATAACGTGTTATGCAACTGTTTTCTTGACTACATAACAAGTTATGCAACAACTGTTGTAGATGCATAACAGGTTATGCATACATTTTCATAGCCGGATAAAAAATTATTCAACCATTGTGACCAACACCAACACCAACACCAATATATCTGTAGTATCCAACAACGCTAACTCCTCAAACTTAGCTTTATTAAGGTTTAGGTTTATATGATCAATAAAGATTATCAATAACGAGATAGACAGATGTTGAAGGCAACTGGGAAATAAAGGTTTAGGAAGAGTCGATCATTACAAACTTATCTTGGGAGTGTTTGGATTATTAGTACGGAGCTGCATATTAAGATGGATAGTATGGAGACTAAAGCTTTGATTACAAGAAGATAAAGCCCTTTGCAACTCCTTGTCATTAACGAATCCACTTTTGTCCTGATCAACCATTTGAAAATATTTCACAATTTCATGATTGGTCCCTTTTGGGAAAGCATACGGTAACACCGCTGAGAAAGGATTCATCATTCCATGTTGTTGCTTATTATTATTAGCACGAACATAGCCGCCATTGCTAGGGAGTTGAACCTGCTGGAACTTAATAGCAAGTTCGACACATTCTTGATTACTGCTATTGTAGTAGTTGTTAATTGAACCTGTAATTCTCGAGCCATAGTAATTCTCCTTCCAGAAATAATTTCAAGCACTTCCTGAGCAATTTTCTTTGCGTGAGGAGCTCAATCGTTGTTGAATTCTGAGCTCCTCCGCATAGCTTTTCTTCACCTGCAAACACAAGATTCATACACCACACATTCAACCAACACCTGGTCTTCTAAGAACCCTAACTTATACCCAATTTGAATCCTCAACTGTATCTCTCATGAATTTCCAAATCCACTGTTGTTGTTGCCGGTGAAGAGACCCCCAAATCAATTGGTTATTGTCATTGAAAGAAGTCCACATAGGCGTTGTTGTTGTAAAGAATTAATCTGCCAGTGATGTCATCTGCTATTCCATAAGCTGAATCCACGTCTCGATATCACCCCATAATTTAGGTGGAAAACAAGTTCCCAGATCTAGAAAGCTAAAAACGAAAAAAAAAAATCTTCAATTCATAAGGAAACTGTGAGACATAAAAACCTTTGAGATAATCAGTTCATGAAATCAAAGTTCTCCCGTCGAATCGGAAAAAAATTAGATGCTCTCAATTCCTCTGCTCAAAGTTTTTGAAAGAAATAACCAGAAACCAGAAACTACGAATGGAGAAGAAATAAAAGGAAAATCATAATTTTAAGAAATACGGGCATGTGAGAAATTAATTCTCCAAAAATGGGTGCGCACGTGAACTTCTCCGCTTATGGGTTTAAGGGTGAACAAAAACTGAAAAATGGGTGTGACAGTAGTTCTCACTATGAAAAACGTACACAACACTTTTTCTAAGGTTGATATAATAAGGAAGTTGTTGAGCTCGAGCCCATTTGAAGGGGAAAAAAAAAAGAGGAAACCCATCATCCTATTCAACAACATTATTAATAGCCATGTTTACAATTAAAAGGCACATTGTTTCAAGCTGGCAGTTAGTATTGGTATTTATTTTAAAAGATAAGAAAAAGTTGGGAAAATATCCTGGATTCGAAAAATGAGTTGGGATCTGTCCCGTAACTCTGATGATTAAGGAATCTGTCTCAGCGGTCTACTATTTCGGTTAAGTAGTCAAACAGGCGCATGTGTAGGTTACACATTCCATTGAATAAAAAATATACCCTTGTCATTTAAATAAGGTTTCTTTTAAATCCCCCGGTTGAATAATTGGGAGATATTCTCGATTTTACCAAAAATAAAGATATGGCTGATGATCATTTCTTATTAATATTCGTCATGGCTATTTTTTTTAGCCAGATTGCAATATTTTTAAGTGGGCCAAATACATTTGGAATACATCGGCGTATATTTGAGAAAAATATTCATTCACGGGCTGATCTAACATTTGTTATCTAGCAACATCACAATCAAATATGAGTATCTGGATGGTTGTGATAATATCTATAAAATCACTTATAAATTCAAAACCTATTTCATTTAGACTGCTGGGACAAAGAAGCAACTCATATTGTTGAGAATTGTCAAGCAGTGATATACAGAGAGGAACGAGAGAAGTTTTTCCAACAAGATGTCGAACTTCGATTCAGATGATTTAGTAGATTCCCTAAAGGAATCATATCTTTTGGTTTTGCTTTAAAGATCCAGAAAAGGAAAGGAAGTTTCTCATTGGTGGGCATGATCGATTATATCAGAGGTTTCAGAGAACATAAATATAAACTTGTTATCTCTATTCAAAACCAAGATTAGTTAAAAGAAAGAATCGAAGAAACTACTGCTGAGATTTTTTGCTTGACAGAATAAGTTGATCAACTTCCCAAAAAGAAGATTGTGGTTGATCAAGTTGATAAGGTTGATAAACTGAGGACTGAAGAAGAATCAGGGAACAATAACCAAGTTTAATTCTATAAGAGTTTGTTCTTATGACTAAACAAAAAAAAACTAGATTAATGATGTATTTCATTTATTTTGTAAAATTGGTTAATTATCCATAAACTATCAATGATAATTATTTGTTTTTAAATTGTTGGTATCATCAATAATTGATAGTGTGATTGCAATTCTTGTTCTTCGATGATTATCACTTTGCATTGCTTATAGGTTATGAGATGAGATAAACTTTCGTATTTCTGATCCACAGTGTTTTTGTCTCATATTTGGCTTATTTTCTTATGATTTGTGGTACTTGATTATAGATGATTTTTGAATAATTCCCTTGTGATTACTACATCAAGATTATAATAAAGTGGTGATGATTTGTTTCATCACATATCCTAATATTCAGTGATGTTTGGGTATTTAAATATTTCGGTATAAACATGAGATTTTTTTGGTTTTAGTCTTTCTTCGTGGCAGGTGACTATTAAAATCCTTTTCTTAATCTTTTTCTGATAAAGGTTGTCTTAGCTTGTTGTTGTCCGTTTTCTAGTAGAGGATAACACACACATGGGGATAATTCTTAATTGATGTTGTGTTTAATGTTATATATTTGTGGGGAGTGTGGTTCTGAAAATTGAGGGGAGATTAGTTTTTTTCCTAATAAGTAAGTAAATTAATTCTGATTTTAATAAGATTATCAAACCTAGGGAAAAATTATTCTGGTTAATTGCTTTTCCTAATGAGAAACTAAGTTAATTCTGATCTTAACAGGCTCATCAAATTTATGGTATATATGTTATACCTTCAGTTTATCTTAATCAAGAATACTAGAAATAACCCGTGTCGTAACGGCACAGCATGAGGCTAACATAGAATTGTAGTAATATTTAATAGAAACATATATAAAAATATAATTCGACATGTGTCTAATTAACGATTATATTTAATTAGGTTTCAAAATCTTATTAGGCTGAATTCCACGTATAAGAACTTATGATTTTTAAAGTTGGTCTAAAGTGCAGTTGATTTAACAACCTTTTTACATTTTAAAACCAATTCATTTTACTAAATAATATAAAAAGAAAATGTAAATGTAAATAATTGTTATCTAGTTTATTTAATAAACATTTCTTATGTGTTATTCAATTTATCCTGAAAAAATTAACTTTTTGTTCCACCTTTAGTTTCGTCCTATAAACATACAAAATGAGGGAGGGCATAACATGATCAGTAGAAAACTTCCTACCAAAGTATTTTATTTTTTTTAAATTCTAATTGATTGATAAAGCTTACCTGATTTTTGTAAAAAAAAAAAAATAATAATAAATTTTATTATGTTTATAACCTTAAAAGACATAAAAAATGTTCTTAAAAGAAATTCGTATTGCCTTTGTTTTATTTAAATGAAGATGAAGAAATTCAGTCAATGTCATAATATGAAGTTTATGACCCTAATTATAAGGGAACTAATCAATTAAAATTCATAACAAATTAGGTTACAACTTTCAGGATATAACTCGTGTCATAACGGCATTGCCTTTATCTGATCTATGATAAATGTATAAGTGTTTTTTAAATTACCCGAATTTTCTAAATTATTGGTGGTGCACTTGTAGGAAAAAAACTACCATATGTTCCCTCCTGCATTTGAAGACCCTATTTGTAGTTTTCATAACAACAAAATTTGTGGTTTCATTTAATACAAAATTTTTTTATAAATTTTTATTCTCGTCGATTGTGGTTTTATTATACATGTAAAAGTCTAGAACTTGGTAATTTTTTAAATTTTAGTACTAACAAAACTATTCGGGTTATAATATGAAGCGTGTACGGTAGTATTACACCAAAAATTTCCTCAAAGGTTTCGACGAAGTATTGACCAGATGATGTTTGCAAAATAAAATCAATTGTAATTTTTTTACACCGTTATTTCAAAATTACGGATAGTATACACCATTGCTCAACATTAGACTCTATTGGAATTGACATATGTGCATCTCATTTTTCAAAATATTTCTTCATGGTACCTTATCATATTTAACTGGTTCCAAAATAAAAAAATATATACATTTCTAAATATTATTAAGGATTTAATGTTGTTCTTTCTTTATAGGTTGATGAAGGATGACTAATTTATTACGACAATAATATAAACTAATTTATGACTACAATAATATCAACTATACTTGTTTTTAACTCCAAAAGTTATGCATAATGGTCTTTATTTATATATTTTTGTAACATTTAATGTATTTTTTTTTATGATGAGGGAATATAATCAATGTATATTCATAATGAAAATAAGTTACAACTCCTATAGCCGTCGGATGTCTTTGGCCAGGATGAGATTGGATGGTCAGATGCAATGTTTGTCTCTCAAAATGTTATCCGACCGTTCAAGGCTCAAAAAACCCTTCTGTTTTGTATTTGTTGTATATTATATTATAGATAATAAAACAAAGCAGGGACAACTTAGCCTAGATAAAGAGCGGTCAAGATGCATTATGGGGAATGCTTGGTTTGCTCTAATTAAAATTAATCATTATGAGTGTTTTATTAATTATGGTCTCATTAATCTCTCATAATGAATAATTTATTAAATTTTCATCATTAAATGTCCTCTTAATTAATCTAATAAATATGTATCTTTACAATTAATAAATAATTTTAATAAAAAATATATGAATAGAAAATAGTAGTTAGTAGTGGAAGAAGTAGTGTATGTTGGAAACGGTGGTGGTGGAGGCGATAATATCAGTGGTGGTGGAAAAAATAATGTCGATGGGTGGTTTTATAGTGGTGATCTTGGTGAATAGTCGTGGACATTATTAGTTCTGTATATTTACAACGCATGCAACACAGGAAATAGTTGGTTGTAGTTGGTCATCACGATTGAAAAAAACATATATCATATTTTTAGGATGGGACCATACCATTTAGAAAAAAATGATCATAAACGACGGATTACCTAAACGGTACCCTGCTACCTTTAGTACCCGGTTGTATAAATCATGCTTCTAACCGTTAAAATAAAATTGATTGTAATACAACAAAGTATATAACAATAAAAAATATAATATACTTAATTAATTATCGATAGACGGACAGCGGGAGGTAGGTGGCGGTTGTGGTGGAAAAATAAATGGTATTAGATGGCTTTGTAGTGGTGGCGACGGTTGGTGAGTAGCAATAGGCTATGTTAATTTTGTGGTTCAGCCAATACTTTACTCATGATGTTTGTGATTCAAAATCAGAAGTACGACAAACGGCCAACGGGAGGTAGGTGACGGTTGTGGTGGAAAAATAAATGATATTAAATGGCTTTATAGTGGTGGCGACGGTTGATGAGTAGCAATAGGCTATGTTAATTTTGTGTCGCTACAAAATGGGTAACGTTATAAATTAAAAGTTGTGGTTGATCGTCTTATTAGTAACATAAACTCGGTTAAAATACATGAAAGATCAACAAAATAAAATAAACCACAAAATGTCACGTTATATAATTACTACACACAATCCTAGTTATGTATACTTTTTGCCTATTTCTTTGTACTGTATTATAAAATGAAGCTTCGCTAAATTAGTAAAGATAAAGACCAGTCCTGATTTTTTCTCCCAATTGGTAAATTCACGGTTTCGGTCGATCCCATGAATACACGCTTTAATCGAGAAAAATTGATTACATATTCTCTTATTCCCATCTTAAAGTCTAAATCAAAATGGAAAAATTTGATCAACTGAAAATAACAAACCTATCTTCCCATAAAACTGACAATTGATTCTCTCGCTCACATTCAGTAGGATGAGTGGGTTTGAAAACTCTAATTCCTTACTTTGGAGCAAACGAAAATCGGAAATAAAGTTGGGAAGGGAGATAGATTGCGGAGAGAAAAAAACTCAAATCCAATAATATAGTTCCGCTCAATCTTCTTTCAATTTTCTATCAATCTTCGTCCACCAAAACGTACATCTGTGACCAGTTTAACTATTCTGAGCTAACAACATCCGAGAAAATCCTTTCTTTTTTACATTGTTTCATATTTTTGGGGTTTCCATCATTTTCTTAAATATCATTTGTTGTATATTTAGCCGAAGTATATATTTTCAAAGATAACTTATTGATTACAATTACCTCATGGTTTGAATTTAGGGGTGCCTTTATTTTGTGATTAGTAGATTATGAAAATCGACAATCACAGGTCTTCGGGGTTTCAATCTATTCACAACTTTTTGGTCTAGAAATGTGAGATTTTCTCAAGAACCTATTTTTCGTTTCTATTTGTTTAGACTTAGTGGAAATAGAATTTTGATTTTATCTTAATAGATAAACTTATAAAATTATTCAGATTACACGTTATAATTTGACAATGGATTGGTATTTACAAAATGATCTTACATATATACAAAAGCCCCTGTTCTCCGACTTCTTTTCAAAGTCTAGAATAATTTGACTAGAAGTTATTTTCAATAAATAATCTAACATAATTATACATAATTTATATAATACCCGTGCCATTACGGCACAGGTGAATTACCAGCGAAAATTCGGAAAGTTTGCCGTTAAAAAAATTAAGATTCAGAAGTATCCATGAAGAAGATAATTGTGACGTTGTATTATATGCCAGCACAGACAGCCAACATGCAGAGGGGACGTGACAACAGGCTACTTTGACAACGTGGGCATCTATTTCTGGAGTCATTTCCTGTGGCTGGGAATAAATAGAATTTTATTAATCCTTAACAAATATTCATCATTAAACTAGGGCGTTCCTCTATATACCCCCAGAATTACTAACGGTACCCCTTTATCTGCATACCCCCAACATTTATCTACCTACCCCATCAAATTTTCAAAGCTAGCATACCCCCAGATAAACCAACACAAATGCCATCTTGTCCGAAATTGATATGAGTATAGATTATGGAGTTATTGTTTTCTCTCCGGATATGGATAGAAGAACCTCAGTAAATCTCCGTTGTTGTAGTAGAGCGTGATGAATCGGGGGAAAGGAGAGATTGGACAAGTTATCCGGTACTAGGCAGAGATTACAGAGAATTGAAACTTGATGGTTTTAATAATTGGTTAGAGTTAAAGTCTATGCAAATAAAGAAGCCCAATGTATTTTATGCAAAATCGTATTCGTATGGGTTTAATAACTTGATGGGAAATAATTATATTCCTAATTATCAGTTTTTCATGTCCAATGATATATCTTCTCTCCAGGTAAAGTTTTTCACTTTGCTGTTCATCTTTAGTTATTGAATTGGTGATGTATTTAGAATATGCTAGAAAAAATTATGTCCAAATTGTACATTTGAACTACTTCCCCATCATGTATCGCAAGAGATGCTCCTTACATAGTACGGAAGGTCCTGAAATGGGATGATCGTCAGTTTAGTTCAGCCGAGCTTAAAAAGATGATTCCAACAATATCTATTTCAAATCATTTTCATCGCATACAAGAATCACTATCTTCAAAGAAAAATTTTAAGATATAAATCTAAACATTGTGCAATATATACCTTCGATTCGGTATGATACGTTTCAATCTTTAGACCTTCCAAATGGAATTTTAACGGTTCCACATGGTATGTTCTTCTATAACATAGTTGTTTATTGTATAATTTCACGGGAAGGAAGTTTTTGTAGGGATATTGACTTATATGGGATCTTATTTTTTTTTACTTTTGCCAGTTTGTTTTCTACGGTTATACATAGGGTATCATTATCAAAAATTTCTAATAATTCAACGATTTTCATGTAAAACAAATTATAACGAACATAACTAACTAATGGGGGTATTGTTAGTATTTTCAGGGGTATATAAAGGAACGCCCTTAAACTATTGGGATATAGTTTCGTTGAATAATGTTCTGTATGAATCTTTTCTTCTTTTGGTAAACTTACAATTAAAGTTGAGTCATTATTAAAGTGTCATTTTTAGTAAGAAACAATAAAGGGAAGTGGACTGTGAAGAAGTTAGGGCCACACCATATGAAAGTTTTACTTTATGTCTCTTTTTAGAAATAATGCAGACTTGGACCACAATTCGATCTCTTTTGGCAGTAAATCTAGAGGAGATGGTGAGTCATGGACCCCGATTCGATCTCTTTTGGCAAATATGTCGCTGGTAAATCTGAAAGGGAATCGATGAGTCATGAGTCCTTTTGCATATTCATCACCCTCCACCTGTTACTTCTAGCGGTGTTCATTCACAGCTCTTTCCTCCAACCCAAAATGGGAAAATCTATATAAGTATCCATCAAATTGTCTCTCAGATTCCAAACATCTCGCTCTCTTTCTCTTTTTTATCAATCTATTTTTCAAGTTCATAATCAAACTGAATTTCTCACTTTCTTAAGCACACAGACACTCTTTCTTCGTTGCTTTTTGTTGAGAGCAACTGTTGTCACATAAGAAAAGATGTTTAAAGAAAAACGATAGAATCCCAACTTAATTACACACAGGAGTAAGAAAAGATGTAATAAGATAAATGTGTTTGTGAAGTAAGACACAACTCAATAGCAAATTAACTAAGAATGTGGCTTCGAATTAACTTTACGCCTGAAATGGCAGGTAGAGCTTATGATGTTGCTGCATTAACCCAATAGCAACTACATTTGTTGAACCGCCTCAAGCTTTTCCAGTACTTCCTACTGATTCCACATCATAATTCTTTTTCTGATGGAAGTTCAACATCATAAATGATAACCGAGATACCGTCAAAACGTTTTATTTCACAGCATCCAGAATCAAGTGGAAGAGTTCATGGAAATTGACCTTTTTCCGATGGAGAAAAAGTATTGTTAAATATTCCATCACTAATTGCCAGCGTGGCGGAAGGATGCTACTTGATACACTACAAGGCGTTTGCTTTTCTTGTGACTTAAAAAGCGCATACTGTAGAATCTTTGTCCGATGATGACAAATATTGCTTTTGAGTTTAACAAACTGCGATCTAACATCCTAAGAAGAGTGACCTTCATTGTTGTGTATCATGAAGCATCCTTCTATCATACTGGCAATTAGTGATGGTATATTGAATAATGCCAGCATGTTCCGATCCATACATGGGCCGGCAGACTACACGAGGGGTAAAGTCTCTTTTCTTCTTACTTATTCATTTGTTGCGGGTACTATTGTATGTAGTCAAGGTTTTATTCGATTGTGAACTATAAAATATTTTTATAGTCTAGTCATTTCTTGTGTCTAGGAGTAGGACCCTTTGGAGCTTGAATACATATTTAATCGGAAATGCTATTACAAGCACTCTTCAATTCGAGAAATGTATGGTTTATATGTTGTGAGCTGTGAGCAGAGTGGTGTTTTGTGTTTTGAATAGCACCGCCGATATTTAATCTTCCTTTTCTTCTTTTTTTGAGATGTTTTTTATCCAAGCGGATGCTTGTACATAACCAGTAAGCATAATTCTCCTGAAATGGCGGCTAGAGCTTTAGGACATTGCTAAATTTGCTCTCAAAGGGAAATCAGACTCCACTAAATTTCTTGAAGATTCACTGGTGCGTTTAACTTGTGCTAAGTCGTCGTCTGCCAACACATTCAATCTGTTGATGCTGAATCTTACCAAGCTTCATTATCTATAGAATCTATGTATGACAGAAAAAAATCGTCACTCTTAAGTTTTCCAGAGAATCCGGATGGGTGGAGAATAATGTTTGTGAACACGGAAATCACGTAGGAATCCCCATGTTCGCAAACAATCTTCGCATGAATTGAATACACGCATTAAGTTATGAATATCAAATACATAGATAGGTGTTGATTCATTGATTCCAAACCCCGCGGGTTTGTCATGATCTCATCAACATCTATCAATAATAGATCTAAAGAGTGAACACATAAATGAAGATATACGAGTGCTAAATGTAAAGGAGACAATGATTTACGTGGTTCAGCACTAAGGCCTACATCCACGGATCTGGGGGTATTCACTATGTGGTAAATGGTTACAAGAATAGTCGCAAGACTTTGTGTTTATCGAACCCATAGGTTGATGTTCATACTTACTTCTCTCTGATCTCTCCTATTCTCTAGTTCTCTCCTATTCCCTAGTTCTGTCCTCGTGTCCTCCCCTTTTCATGTTTGGAAGGGACATATATATACAGCTAATTTAGGTGGGTCCCTTGGAAAAGAGTTGTTGAGATCTTATCTTCTTGTGTTCTGTGCATAGTCCGCGCGGACTTCCTTGTCATTCCGCGCCTTCTAATGTTTCTATGTTCATTACGCCGACCAGCCCCGCTCTCTCCGTTGGCTATCCGACACGTGCCCCCGAGCGAAGACTAAATGCGAGTGGTTGGGGCGATCCGATCTGCGCCGGGCGGTGTCGGTCTTTCCTTGTCACTCCGTGTCGGTTGGACCTTCCCAGTAGTTGATTATGCCTTACCTCGTGATGAGGTAAAGTGTAACAGAGTAGTTCTTGGGTGTTATGTAGGAGATATCTTCCTTTGACACTCCTTCATCTTCGACCGTTGAGCTTGACAAATGGCACGCCGTCTAGATCCTATGGATGCCCCTATTGTGTCATCTACTTTTATGACGTGGCCTCCACGTGGGCTTTGCTAGTACACATGGTGAGGGAGATAAATAAGTGTACTTACAATTTGCCCTCTTCTTGTGATTGGGGCGCCAGACCTTAGTTGGGAGAAGAATCGTGTGGCACGTTTTTATCTCTCTCTTCATAACTTCTCCTAAAAAGGAGTTATTTGCATTTATTGTGCACGTTTCCCATATCCGGCCATAACTGCCCCTTGGGTAGTGGACGGTTTCTTTTGGTCCTATAAAAAAGAGAAGGATGAAGGAATGTGCATTAAATTCACATTCTTTGTTTATTCTCTGCTCCACCTTCTTCTTCGTCTTCTTAACTTCTTCTGCCACCATTACTGTTTCGTTCGTTGCTTTGTTCTTTGCTGCTGCGTTGTTCTTCCGTTCTTTGTTGTTGCTTATTGAAATTCAGGTAGGATTTTACTTAGTTTACTCGCCATTTATACCCTTATTGAGTTCTTGATTTTCTGGTGATGAATCATGATGGGTTTAATCTTATGCATATCATGGAATTTGAAAGTTGTCGCCGCTGGACCGTGTGTTTTACCGGCCACGTTTGATTCTCTTTTTCTTCTTTTGTGTTTTAGTAATAGCTTGAGAGCTTAAATGGTTGTAGATGAAATCTAGGGTTTTCCTCACGTTATTTCTTTGTTCTTGAGATTTTTTCATTTTTCGATCTTCCTTGACTCTGATTTGTACTTCTATTTGCGTTTGTGTCCGCAGATATGTCCGATCGTCCGCGTGTTCCTTATCAAACTCCTCCGTCAAGTCCTCATAGATCTCCTCGGAGGGATTCCAACATTAGGGGCGGAACTTCGGCTCCTCTTACGCGGAGTAATCCTCGGTATAGACGAACATCTTCATCCTCTGGTCAGAGGCCTTCGCTCAAAAAAGGTGATCCGCCGCAGGGGTCTAAGTACGCCGTGAATCGTCCTAGAGATGGGTCTCCTAAGAGACAAAAGCGAGAATCCGCGCGATGAACTTCTAGATGTGCGGCCTCTTCGCGCCATGCCTCCACCGCGGACTAATCTTCCTTTGACTCCATCATCAGTGCCTAATTCAGGCAAGTCAACTAAGAATCGGCCTCCGAAGAGGAAGGCTTCGGAGATAGGATCTTCGGGAGATGTAGTTCCTCCTAAGAAGAAGGTAGCGGGTTCTGCGGAGGATGTTACGGGAAACGTTTACGAGGATGACTCTTCTGTTACCTTTCGTCCTTTACCTTTGGGTAACAAGAAGTTCACTTTCAGACACATCGATCTTGAAGCCTTCAAATTGAAGCATGGTCTTGAGACTTCCAAGTGCGCTTTTATGCCCCTGATAAAGATATAACCTATGAGATGGTTACCAATTATCAGTACGATGCCTTTCATTTATTGACGACCGTGGGTGCTTTCGAGGCTGGTTTGATGTTGCCTTTGTATAAGGCTGGTGACGATTTCTACTATCGGGTTTTGTCTAGCCGCGATACTTCTAAGAAGAGTCATAACCGTGGGGTGCAGCAGTTGACAGGAAATTATCTTCGCCATCTCCGAGAATGCTATCTTCGTAGCAAAGGGAAAACGATGATGACCTGCTATACCCCCAAATTAGAAGAGGAGAAAGGGTGGTATACTCCTGAAAATTTCAACAAGTCCTTTGGAGATTATGTTAACGAGGAATACACGTAAGCCGTGGTCTGCAGTGAGTCTGGGAATATTGTTCCCGGTAAGGGGGAAATTCGCCTTTTGAGCGAGGTAAGTGATTCCAAAATGGCGAGGTTCCTGGTGCTTTGAAGGTCTTCCTATTCCCGCCGATGAGAGAATTAAGCGTGATCATGACTATGAGTGGTCCGCCACACTCTTGAAGTTATTGGTCCGTGGGCCTATGGTTGGGTCCCCGGACCCCATGGTTGGCACCCTACTTGTTGACGGTCCTTATCGCGAAGCCTCTCCTTCTCGCTATGCCCATTCGCCCCTTGGCGATGAGTTTTGGAGGTATGGATTTTGCTTACAATCGTGATGTTGATGATGCGGAAGATGAAGATATCTCCGTGCTAACCCTCCTACGCGAGTGCTAATATTGCTAAGGTGTGTTGTTTGTTTTCTACGTACATATGCCCCTTCGTTTTCTTAAGTAATGTTGATTATGCTAAGGAAAGGAGATACAAATGGCTCTTTTAGCATTGTCTCTTTATCATTATGTTTCATTGTCATTATGTCTCGCAGGTGCTTAGAAAGAAAAAGATCAATCCCAAGCAATCGTCAAATTCTCCCACCGAAGATTATACGCACTTCGAGGATGTGAACAGTCCAGTGGATGGTGACGAGGATGTTTCCGATAAGGAGGAGCGGATTGGGACTTCTCCACCCTTTCAAGAAGGAAATAATGTTGTTGGTGGGGGCGTTGGTGGAGGTGATGGTGATCAGGCCACCGGTGGTGGTAGTGGTGATCAGGCCCCTGGTGGTGGTAGTGGTGATCAGGCCACCGGTGGTGGTAGTGGTGATCAGGCCACCGGTGGTGGTAGTGGTGATCAGGCCCCTGATGGGGCTGTTAAGTCAAGTGGGGCCGCGGGTATTGAGGTTGGTGAAAATCGATCGCGAGAGGACGGTGGCATTGGCTCACGTGGGCCGTTGTAGACAAGGGCAAGGGAGTTGCTCTCGGTAGTAGTGATAAGGATGGGGATACTTCTTTGTGAGTTCTCCTTTGGTAAGGTTTTA
The DNA here is from genome assembly GCA_023531295.1 of Papaver armeniacum. Lineage (NCBI taxonomy): Eukaryota > Viridiplantae > Streptophyta > Magnoliopsida > Ranunculales > Papaveraceae > Papaver > Papaver armeniacum. Next base: position 47,244 of record JAJJWW010002110.1, on the reverse strand, counting down.
TCCAGGGACAATCTTTTGACATGGCCGCAGACTATAGGGCTTGTCTCGGATTTCAATTTGCTTTCCGCCGGTGATGACTGGGATGTTCTTCAAGATAGCCGCGGAGGTGGGTGAGTACGCGGATCTCGATGCTTTGAGGTTTTGGTGGTTCATCCAGAGGGTTTTGTTGGCGCTTCCTCCGCTGCTGGCGGGGCTTTGGTGCAAGGTAATACTGGTGCTTTACTTGGTGGGAAGTCCTCAGATTCTTCCTCAGATGATTTCTCGCGATCTTTAACCGCGGATGGCGATGATGCTATTTTGGCTTGGCTTAAAAAGAAAGATTTGCTTGTCGTGTCGCATCCTGCCCCTGTGATTGAAGGGGAAAAGAGTTCGGACTCTTTTACTCGCAGGCATATGGAGCTAACCTCTGAGGAAGTGGTAGATGGAGAGTGGGACAAGAATCTTGTGGCCAGCGGGATTGATCTCGTGGTGAATCCTCCCTCTACTGTTGCGGGCATGATGGCTATTGCCGATGGGTACCAGTACAGTTATCCCCAGCAGCGGTTATTGGAGGTTTGCCCTGCTCTCTCTATCCCTGATTTTACTTAGGTGTGTTATGTGAACTAATTTCCCTTTTGATTAATAGATGATGAGGAGTGAGTACTGCAACCATAATCTTTACCGGCTCTTCAAGGCTAAGTCTCTCAAGCTTGAAGCGAAACTCCGCCATCGTGAAGAGGTGCTCTCGAGTGTTGAAGCTGCGTCTTACGCTAAAGATAAGGAAATAGCAGAGCTGAAGGGTGCAGCTTGAAGCGCAAGGAGCAGCGGGACGTGGAAGAGGCAAAGCTGCGTTACGAGCTAGCTTCGGTCAAGGACAAAGTTAAAGGTGGTGAGAAGAATTCTTCATCTATTTTCAGTCTGCATCTCCTTCTCTTTGATTATTAGATGTTCCTTATATGTTCTGAGTTATCTTCTTCTTCCCCTCCCGCGTACTATCTTCGATGGGTGGAATCCGGAGTTGATGTGGCTTCGGGGTGAGAGAATTCGTCAAAAGGTCGTATTCTTTGAGTTAGTTGAAAAACTCAAGAGTGAATCGAAAATGGAATGCTCGCGCGGATATCCATAATGCTATGGCCGAAGAATGGCGTAAGAAAAAGTTTTACTTGGTAGATCTGCAAAACCAAAATAACCATGACCGTCATTTATTCAACGGTGCTCTTTTATGGATGCGGGATAATCTTGAGAAAGCCCATGGTCAGATTTCCGCTCTAGAAATTAAGCTCAATGTCATGGAAGAAGAACTGCGGCAAGCGCGCTCTTCTCATCCCTTAGATGTGCGGGCTTATATGCAACGTCTTGCCAAGGAAAGAGATGACGCTAGGGCGGAATATGGCGCTCTTAGTAATGCTTTATCCGCGTCTCGAGCCGATGTGGCCCGTCAGGTTGAGTATGAGAAAAACTTAGAGGTGACTATGTATCGTCTTAACAAGGGCTTGGAATCGAAGAATGATGAGGTTAATCGATATCATCATTCGAACTCGATGCTTCGAGATGACCTAAGCGCGAGTCAGCATGCTCATAATCTTCTCGGGTAGATTATGATAGGTTATCAAATGAATATGATTATGCCGCTTGAAGCACGGGACTCCGCGGTTTATCATTGTGAAGGTATACGTCTTTGTCATCGAGTGTGCTTTGTGTTGTATTTGTTATAATTTTCCTTTTCTAATATCTGCAGAGCTCAAGGACAGCTTCAGTCATGCGGATGGCAAGTTTGCCGAAGCTCGAGGCTAAGGTAGTTCAATTGGAGGGCCAAGTCAATTACCATCGTGGTCTGGCCTTGTCTCAGGAGGAAACGCTGAAACAAGCTAATCAAAAGGTGGACCATCTTTCCACTTCCCTAAACCAAGCTGAGATGAAGAGTGTAGCCATAGGCTTCGTGGCTCGTAAGCAGTTGGCATAAGAGATTAACAGGACTCTTTGTGAGATTGAGTTGGATCTCAAGAAGAACCATGGGCTAAACAAGAATTATACTCGGCGTCCCGTGCCCGTGCTCCCTTCAGGTTCTTCTGGCCCCTCCTCTGGTGGTAGTGTTCCTTCGTCATTTGAAGGACAAACCCGCGGATAATGCTCCTTCTCGGTAGATCATAGCTAGTATGCTAAGGATTGATCTCGGTTGCTTATCCTTTTGGAGTTTTTGCTACTTTTCTTGCTAGGCTTGTAATCAATCTGCATGTATTAGATCAAACTTTAGCGTTTAAATCTGACTTTGAATTTTGTTGAATTCGCATCTATTGGCTTTACAAATCAAGTTAATATAATGATTAATTCCATAGTGTTTGTAATCTAAGGATGTTGAACCTCGGAATTTGAGAAAGTGTATTGTTCGTGCAATTCCGTAGGTTGATATCCCCGGAATTGTCTTGTGACCTTGCACCCCGTCCAGCTAATTCCTTGGCCAGAGGGTTTCTGAACGGTGGGGGTCTGGCCGACGTTCAAGGATATGCTCCATTGAGTTTGCGGCTTGTAATATTGCTCGGGTATCCCGTTCTGTGGGAAGTCACCCCCTGGTCGTACACTTATAGACGCTTACGAGGGAGTTCCGAGAGATTGCATGTGTATGCTTTGTGCAGGATATTCCCCGATGTATTGCAGTGGGTATGATCCACGCTTTGTGCGGGACATTCCTCTTATTAAAGTATAATGCCAGTTCTTAATAATTGTAATTGCACAATGATTTACGTGGTTCGGCCCTAAGGCCTACATCCACGGGGTAACGATAGTGTCGATATTTTATTAAGATGTGACATGGTTTTCAATGTACATTCATACTACGTTCCTTGGTTGATCTTCCTATGTACAGATGGGTGTGTAAGTAGTATATACATGTGTCTCATATGGTATAGGTTGTGGGTTTTGAATAAATTGAAATGCGTGTGGGTAATGAATAGAATATGACACTTGAAGACGAAAGCTTGGATTGATTGAAAAGTTAAGGCGCGTTACTCCTTCATCAGAGATAGAAACATGTGGACTTGTAAGTCAATTTTCTTCTTCTGAAATGCATACGCATGTGATAGATTACGGGTAGTATGGCTTGAGATATTTGGCATTCCACGGATGCATGAGGATTTCCCCTTTCAGATTACGCAGTTAGTAAGAGCCATTTCCCGCGATGTCGTGTATTACGTAGGGTCCTCCCCAAGTTGGTGATAATTTTCCCCACTTCTTTTCTCGCTGGTATTGGGGGATGGTCCTTAACACATCTCTTTTTCCTTCTACGAAATTCCTAAGTTTCACTTTTTTGTTATATTCTCGGCTAGCTTCATTTGGTAGTTTTCCATTCTTTGCGGTCTTGCTTCTTCTCTCCGTTCTTCGAGATCGTCGAGCTTTTCCAACATCATGTCCGTGGTGAGGTTCTTCTCCCATGCTTCGTCTTTGTTGTTGGTAGTAGAATTTCCGTGGGGATTCACTGTACCTGCTCCGTACGTGAGTAAAAACGGAGACTCTCCCCGTAGTGATCTTGAGTTGTTACGTATGCCCACGAACGTTATGTAATTGTTCACACCACCGCCCCTTGTACTCGTCTAGTTGTTTTTTAAGGATAAGTGCCAAAGTTTTGTTCGTGGCTTCGCTTGTCCATTGCTCACGTGGGTATATGGGGGTGGATTTGTTTTTTCGAATTTTGAAAGTGTCGAAACAACAAGTCGATATTCTTTCCTTGCAGCTGTTTACCGTTGTCGGAAACTATCTCTGCGGGGATGCCAAACCTGCAAATGATATTTTGAAAAATAAAAGTAAAGACGTCCGAATCACGAATTCTTGCCAGTGCCTTGGATTCTACCCACTTCTTTGAAGTAATCCGTTGCCACTATTAGGAATCTTCTTTTCCGGTCCCAGATACGAACGGGCCCACTATGTCGATACCCCATTTTGCAAAGGGCCACGGACTATCCATAGAGTTTAACTTTATGGTCAGGCGTGGATTCGTCTGCCAAATCTTTGACATTCCTCGCACCTTTGCGCCATTACGGTCGCGTTTCGGATCATGGTTGGCCGGTAGTAGCCACTGTGTCTTTGCCTTATCTGCAAGGGACCTCATTCCGCTGTGATTCCCCGCGTCTCCTCTATGGATGTCTTTCAAGATGGCATGTCCCTCGGATCGGGACAGGCAGCGACGAAGTGGCCCGAGGAATGATTTTCTGTATAAGGTTAGTCTCTTAGCTCATACATCCCTGCTTTCTGGATTGTACTTTCCTAGCTTTGTTTGGTGTCTGGGGGAGTTTCCCTTCCTCAAGGAAAGAATGGATTTCGATTCTCCAATCTTCTTCCTGACTGTAATCGTCGTCCTCATCTGCTTGTCGCATGATGTCATCGTTCTGGAAGTCGTCGATTATGTGCTCTCCGATATCATCGTCGAGATATCTTCCACCCTAGGCTTGCGTTGGTTAGCCGCGCACATCTCTTGGGGTTTGACGGATGGTTCGTACACCCTTGTTATCTTGATTGCTTTGACATCCTCGTTCTTGAGCATGGCTGATATGGATGCCAAGGCATCCGCGTGCCCGAGCTCCTTCCTACGCAGATGTCGGAACTTGATTTTTGGTATCTCTGGGAAACCAACGTTTGCACTAGAGCCATGTATGCCATTAGTGTCTCGTCATACACATTGTATTCGTAGCCTATCTGTCGTATGATTAGTTGTGAGTCACTTGTCGGCCACTTCTTGTATCCCCATTTCAATTATCAAGCGGAGAGCATGGACCACTCCTTCGTATTCTACGATGTTATTTGTATGGCCTTCAAATTCCAATCCGAATGCATGCACGATCCTATCCCCGATCGGTGTGGTGATGACAATGCCTATCCCCGCGCCCTCTCTATTTTTGGAGCCGTCGACAAAGACCTCCCATTGTCGTGGGTTTACCTAGGTTCAAGAATATTATTTGGTTCTTTTTGCTTTTCTATTTAAGGCGCCCGCGCCCTCCATCCTTGTATGCGCACCTCTTCTTCGTTGTCCCGGTAGGTCTGCTAGGAAGTCTGCTAACACTTGCGATTTCTGAGAGTGTTGAAGCTCATAGTGGATGTTGAATTGGTCGAGGTACGTGCTCCATTTTGCTATGCGTCCTACCTTTCCTGCCTCTTTGAGGATTGCTTCTAAGGGTGCTCGACATAGGATACGTATGTCATGTGTTAAGAAGTACGTCCTCAGCTTTAAGGTAGACCATACGATGGCTAAAATCAGTTGTTCGATTCTTGTGTAGTTTCTTTCGGAATTCAGGGTCTTGCTGACATAGTAGATTGGCTACTCCTCCTTTGTAAGGGTCCGGACCAGTACGGCGCTTACCGTATCGTCTGCTGCTGCAATGTATAATGCCAAGACTTCGCCAGGGTCAGGTTTCTGAAGGATAGGGATCTCCGCTAGATATTGTTTGATGCCTAGGAAGGCTTCTTCGCATTTTGCAGTCCACTCAAATTTCGTCCCCTTCTTTAGTATGTTGAAAAAGAGTTTGCATTTATCCGAGGACCTCGAGATGAACCTTCCTAGAGCTGCTAGGGATCCATTGAGTTTTGTACTTCTTTTTTAGGTTCTTTGGGGATGGCATGTCTACTATGGCTCGGATTTTTGCGGGATCTACTTCAATGCCCCTTTTTGTCACCAGATACCCAAGGAATTTTCCGGATGTTACTCCGAAGGTGCACTTTTCCGGATTTACCTTCATATTTTGTTCTCTCATAGCTTCGAAAATGTCCCTCAGGTCTTGGTGATGGTTCTTCTTCAATCTGCTTTTTACGAGCATATCATCAACGTAGACCTCCAAGGTCCCGCCAATCCATGGCTTAAAAATAGCATCGACCATCCTTTGGTATGTTGCTCCGCGTTCCGAGTCCGAAAGGCATCCTCACATAGCAATATAGGCCGTGGGGTGTGTAGAATGCCGTATGTTGCTTTGATCTTCTTCTCGCTAAAAATAGTTGATTGTACCGGAGTATCCGTCCATGAATGATAGCTCTTCGTATCCTTTTTACTGCGTCGACTAGTTGATCAATCTTTGGGTAGTGGATAACTGTCCTTGGGGCACGCTTTGTTCAAGTTGGTGAAGTCGATGCGATTCGACCCCACCACTCTTCTTTGGTACTATTACCATGTTAGAGATCCAAGTAGGATATTTGACTTCTTTTATGAAACCAGCCTCCAACGACTTTCGCAGACTCCGTTTCTACGGCTTTGTGATATTAAAGTAGCCACCTTTCGTATCTTTTGTCTTACCGGGGTGTGCCGGGTTTAATGCGCAGCTCATGTTGTACAATTTTCGGTCTATTCCCGGCATGTCGGATAGTTTCCACGCGAAGATGTCCGCGTATTCTTTTAGTAGTTTCACCAGCGAGGCTTCGCATTCTTCGTCCATTAGAGTTCCTATCTTGATCTTCTTTGGATTCTCCTCCGTTCATGTGTTAACTTCCTTCACCGCTTCCAAGGATGTGAATGTGGGTTTTGGTTCCCCAAGGTGAGGAACTTTCTTTAATTGCTATTTGGTAGGCTCGGATTCTTTGTTCGCGAGAGCATCTGGTTAGCGATTGATGTTGATGCTTCCGTGTTTCCTATGGAGTTCCCCTTGGACAAGCTTTTCCACGAGGTTCCTTCCAAGTATTCATTGATGGCTTTGTCTTTGGATGTTGCCTTGTTCCGAGAGCCTGCTGGTTCTTCTTTTCTCATCTTCTTCATTGTTGAGTTGTATTTGCATTGCCTGGCATTCCTTTGCGGAAACTTGATCACCCCTGATCTCCATTACCCCTAAAGGAGTAGGAAACCTAAGGTATTGATGGTAGGTGGATGCGACTCCCTTAAGCTTGTGGACCCATTTTCGTCCAATAATGGCATTGTAGGGTGAAGGCGTGTTCACCACACTGAAGCGAGCGTCAACTTTCATGGGACCTGTCCACCCGCAAAATAATATCCCGAGAGGCTTAATGTTTGTACCATTGAACCCATAGATGGTATAGTGCGAGGTCAAGAGTTGCTCGTCATTAAGCTCCATACGTTTGAAGGTATCGTAAAACAGGACATTTACGGAGCTCCCTCCATCAATGAGGATTTTCTTTATGTTGCATCATGCGATTGGCAAAGTGAGGATCAAAGGATCGTTGTGATCTTCCATGTCATCCTCAATGTCCTCGGCCTCGAAGGTTAGAGGTGCGTCCATCCATTCTTCGTGCTCTTCCACTTCTTTTCCGTTTAAATTGTAAAGCTCACAATAGTCTTCAAATTTCTTCCTCAATCTTTTCCCTATTTGTGCGATTAGGGTTGTTTCTTTGCTTTCCGAGCGGGATATAGTATTCGATGTGCGATTACCCTCACGCAATTGGACACCATTTCTTTGCGTTTGGCTCTGTCTTCCGCCCACCTTCTCTACGTAATTTTGAGATCCCCCGCATCTATCGGCTTTTGTATCATTATCTTGAGATTTTTGCACTTCTCGGTTGGATGCCCGTAGAAGCGATGGAAATCACGGTACTCTTTGGACTCCTCCGAGGCCGGTGGTTGCTTCCCCTTAGACCGGGGCCGGTCTAAGTTTTGCGGTCCTTGATTTCCTTTAAGATGCGTGCGTAGGCTGGTATTGAGTTTCGTGTAGACTCGGTCTTCAAATTTTCTACCACTCCTTTTGTGGTCATCTTTCCGATCCTTTTCGTGTCTGCTGGATCTGTGGCTTGTTCCGCGGAGTTTGTCCGTGGAGGTCGTTGAGCCTGTGCTCTTGGGTTCTCTCTTTGAATTTCTTCCAACCTCGCGTGTTTTTCGATGATTATCCTCAAATCTCCCTCTGTGGTTGGGGTGGTGTCGTGGATTTCGACAAACAATGGGCTCATCCTGTCAAGTCCCCATTTGTAACAGTTAATACTCACCACGGGGTCCACATGTCCTATGGCTTGACATATCTTGTGCCACATATCCGTGTATTCTCGAATGGACTCCTTATATTTGATTGCAAGCGAGAAGAGCTTGTCCATCCCTGTGTTCACAACCTTGTTATACATGTAGGTGGCCAAGAATTTTTCAGTGAGCTGATCATACGAATCAATGCATCCTGGCTTGAGGTTATCAAACCAAGATAACGCGGATCCTTTCGAGGCTTGAAGGAAAGTATCTCGCAAAGTATAGCTTCGTCATGGTCCCACATGGCCATTACCCCGTTGTAATATCGTAGGTGGGCGGCGGGATCCGTGGATCCGTCGTAACACTCAAAGGATGGGGCCCGGACACTACTGCGGTATGGTAGCCGTAGCCAACCCGATGTGCTAGTGGGGTAGTGTTGGCCTCCTTCATAACCTATTCTAGTCTTCCACCTCCTTGCACGGTCTTGATTTGATTGATCTCTGCTAGCATCTCTGCGCGAAGACTCTCCATTGCCAAACAAGGCTCTTCTGAATGGAAGACCGCGTCTTCCTTGTAGGTTGTGACGTCGTGGCCTCCTCTTCATCATAGTAGTCCGAAGTGTCCAGGATGGTAGTCCGGGTCGGACCTTCTATTATTCCGCGCACCTCTTTGGGGTATTCCTCTTTGATTGACTACCGCGGTATGTTTTCGAGGATCATCCTCGGTCTATATTACTGTACCGCCGAGTTAGCCTCGTCCTGTGATTCTCTAGCTCGCGCTTTGGAGGATCTTCTCTCTTAATTCTATGGTTCTCTTGGGCTAGTAAGGCCACCGCGTCCGCGTATGTCTGCTGATTCCTTTTGAGCTCTTCTAATTGCGCCAATATCTGCGCAGACTGGTTTGATTCTTGATTTGTTCCTATCTGTACCTGAGCTTGTCCCTCGGGGGGCCGCGGTGTTGATTTCCTCTACTAGCCGTATACCCGGTTCGACCATTCCGTAGGATCCTGCGTGCAGTTGTGCGTTTTGTTCATTAGTCTGTGGCATCCCGTAAGGAAGGTTCTGGATTACTGATTCTGCTACTGCTTCTCGAGAATTCAAGAAAATTCTTTGGATGAAGAAGGGTTGTTTAACATGCTGTTACTAATTGCCTTCATCCACCACGGGTAAGTTACTTTTTCGACGACGGGGAATGCAGCGTGGAGTATTGCTTGTGGAGTCGCTAAAAGTTTACTCAAAGACATTTCTAGTGGACAGGAGACTCTCTGTAATAGCAATAATTGTTTTCAATAATCAAGATATTTGGGAATCGGATGTCAGCTTGATGTAAGGGACTTGTGCCCACAAAGATAGTTTTCCATGTTGATGTCGCTTTTCATTTTGAGCAGATGAACGTGAGTACGTGACTGTATATATATATATATATATATATATATATATAAGACAAAGAATTACCCACCAGTACCACCACTACAAATCACTCAACACCATGAAAAGGATCAGGGTCATAGGTCCCCATATGTGGCACACACTCAATATAATATCAATATATTTTGGTCGACGTCGTTTTGTGCTTGTGTTCACCGCATGCCTCATGGTGTCTTTAAGTTGATTGATATCGTCCACTTTATAAATAACCCATTCTGACTCTTATACTATCACACCAATCTCTACAAGGGGAAGGAACTTCTGCTGGGGAACTTCTGGTTTGACAGAGCATTTTCAGGAATTATGAAAACCGATTTGGACATTTATTGCATATCTTTGAGAATATTCGGTTTTGGAAATTCCTTGGTGTCCAAACTTCTTTGGATTATAAATATTGAAGTTTGCATTTCAAGCAAACTAATCCTCAGAGCCAGCAAAACTACCTTGTTGTGCTGTTACTGGTGGAGCCGTTATTCGGAGAGGAAAGTACCGTAATTAGGCGAAATCTCTTACGACCGTTCGTTTTAAAGACTTCTTTGGGATTAGGAAGCTCTACGAGTACCGTTGGTGGGAAACTAGATAATTGCAATTTATTATTAGTTTTCGATTGATTTGATTGACTAATGGTTGTTGAACTTGATTGCACCTAGTTTGTTTATGCTTGAGAATCTTCTCTTCTGATATAAGATTCACTCAAACTATATCGAAGTTTCGACGGGGATCTTTAGACTGTTTGTAGATCTAAAGACGTCTTATGATAATCCATCGTTAACAGACTCCGTTCTGTGTGTGATTGATCACAAGAGATTCAAGTTGATTGTGTACAGGTGTTTATTGAAGATCTAAGAAGATTTGAAGACATAGAAAATTTCTTATTTGAGTTCATAATCTTTGGTGTGCACAAAACTTGATCGGCCGGGGATCCAACTATAATCGGTTTATCTTTTGATAGATTGGATTGATTAGTTGTGTGGATCGGCATCAATACATTTCTTTGTGATTCATAGTATTGATTGCATAGTCTAAACAATTACTTTGGTAGTTGTTGAATAGATTGATCTATGAACCCGACAAAGGAGTTTATTGGGATAAACGGAAGAGACTTTTGTCAAACTCATATCACGTTGTTTGAAAAGAGTTGTTACTGAACATATTTGTTGTTCCTTTATTGTTTGGAATACGAACCAAAAGAATTGTTTCAAGTGCGTGACTTATTACAAGTTGGAGGCGCAGGGATACAGACGGAACTAGGTAAACTATAGGTTTAGTTGCTTGGTCTCAACTATCTGGAAGTTGGTTTAGATTTTGTATATAGCGGCTTAATTAAGAGTATTCAATTCTGGACAAGGTCCCGGGGTTTTTCTGCATTTGCGGTTTCCTCTTTAACAAAATCTTGTTGTGTCTTTTACTTTTCTATTTCCGCAATTATAAATTTTTTTTATTATAATTAGAAGTAAAATATACAAATGTTAATTCCAAATTACTTGATAGCAATCCTATTGTGTTTGGTTAAGTCTGAACCTATTATCATGTAATCATGCTTCGTTGTTGTATTGTCTTGATCTCGTATCCATAGACGATCACACAAAGTTTGTACCGATTAGTTGTATTGTCTCAACTCAGTCCATATACAAACACTTTCAGAGAAAGAACTTATAGGTGGAAAAGTTTTAGATTGAGGTATATTTGGGTACCCTCGTCTTTTCAGCTCGTGGAGTTAGAGTCGGTACTCTATACCGGACTTCAGATGGAACTACTTTAGCAGTGGCTAGTAGTGGTGAAGACACTAACTTATGGCATAGAAGATTAGGGCATATGAGTGAGAAGAACATGAAGATTCTATGTTCGGGAGGATATCTACCTAAGGTGAAGTCTGTTGATATGATTTTTTGTGAAGACTGTGTTCTTGGAAAGAAAAAAACGGGTTAGTTTCAGCAGAGGCGGCAGAGACTTGAGAAGTGAGAAACTTGATTTAGTTCATACTGATGTATGGGGACCAATTGATGTTGCATCTCACAGCGGGTTCCATTATTATGTCACTTTTATTGATGATCACTCAAGTAAGGTGAGGCTTTACTTCATGAAGAATAAGTTCGAGGTGTATGAAGTGTTTAAGAAGTGGAAAGCTTTGGTTGAAATAAAAACTGGTCTGAAGTTGAAGTGTTTAAGGTCAGACAACGGTGATCAGTATGACAAAACATAATTCTTACAGTTATGTGCTACAAATGGAATTCGTTTGGATAGGACAGTTCCAAGGACGCCACAGGAGAACGAAGTAGCAGAACGTATGAATTAGACGTTGAATGCACGTGCAAGGTGCATGAGGTTGCAATCTGGTTTGCCCGAGACCTTCTAGGCACATGCAACGGAGACGGCTGCTTATCTAATTAATAGGACACCTAGTAGTCCATTAGATATGAAGATACCGGAGGAGGTTTGGACCGGAAAAAAGGTAAATCTTTCTTATTTGAAAGTTTTTGGTTGTGTTAGTTATGTTCATCTTAGTCCCGGTGAGAGATCTAAGATAGGTGCTCAAGCAAAGAAGTGTATATTCCTTGGTTACGGAAATGACGCTTTTGGGCATAAACTTTGGGACTATGAGGGTCACAAAGTTATTAGAAGTAGAGACGTTACTTTTAATGAGAGTGACTTGTACAAGGACAGGAATACAACACAAGTTGAAAATGTCGGGTCAAGCAACGTCGATAAGGAATTGTATATCGATATTGATGATGTTTCTGGAAGAAGTATCGTACAAGAAGAGCACGATAATGCTAATGGCAGAGAAGTACAAGGTGAAGGAACTTCTGCTGCAGTGGAAGTTACTCCTACAGTTCCACAAGAAGTACGAAGATCGTCAATAACTCCGAAACCAAACCCAAGGTATGCTTTGAATTATCTATTACTTACGGATGGAGATGAACCTGAAGATATTAAAGAAGCACTAGCGGTTGATGATTCAAGCAAGTGGCAACTTGCTATGGAAGATGAGATGAATTCACTTGAGGAGAATGGCACATGGGTATTAGCCAAATTACCTAGAGGTAAGAAGGCGTTGCATAAAAAGTGGGTTTATCGGATGAAATCTGAAGCAAATGGAGAAATTCGCTACAAGGCGAGGTTGGTTGTAAAAGGTTTCTAGCAGAAACCGGGTATTGACTATAACAAGATATTTTCTCCAGTTGTGAAGATGACTACTATTTGAGTAGTGTTAAGCCTAGTGGCTTCTAAAGATCTCTACCTTGAACAGTTGGATGTAAAGACATCTTTTCTTCATGGTGACCTAGATGAAGAAATTTACATGAAGCAACCGGAAGGATTCATAGTAAAAGGAAAGAAAGAGATGGTGTGCAAGCTAAAGAAGAGTTTGTATGGTTTAAAACAAGCCCCGAGACGGTGGCACAAGAAGTTTGATAACTTCATGCATAGAAGTGGTTACTCACGGTGTAATGTAGATCATCGTTGTTGCTTCAAAAGGTGCGGTTCTGACTACATCATATTATTACTGTATGTGGATGATATGTTGGTTGCCAGAACATCTCTATAAGAAGTTGAGAATTTGAAGAAACAATTAGCAAGTGAGTTTGTCATGAAAGATCTTGGTGAAGCAAAACGGATTCTTGGTATGAGAATCGTAAGAGACAAAGCTAAGGGAACTCTTATGCTTAGTCAGGCTGAATATATTGAACGAGTGTTGAAAAGGTTCAATATGGAGAATGCTAAAACAGTTAGTTCTCCACTTGGAAGTCAAATTCGTCTTTCATGTATGCAGTGTGCAAAGACAGAAGAAGAAAAGGAGTACATGGCTAACATACCGTATTCTTCAGCTATTGGGAGTCCAATGTATGCTATGGTGTGCACGAGACCGCATATTGCACACGCAGTGGGAGTAGTGAGTAGATATGCAAGTAACCCAGGAAAACAACATTGGGAAGATGAGAAGTGGATTCTTAGGTATTTGAGAGGTAACACAAACGTACCATTGTGTTATGGAAGAAATGGTTCTATTTTGATGGGTTATGTGGATGCAGACTTCCCAGGTGATATAGATAAAAGGCGAAGTACGACTGGTTATGTTTATACTATGGGGTCAGCTGCAGTGAGTTGGAACTCACGGTTACAGAAGTTGGTGACATTGTCTACTACGGAAGCGGAGTACGTAGTAGTGACGGAACCGATCAAGGAGATGATTTGGTTACAAGGATTATTAGCTGAGTTGGGAAAGGAACAAGGAGATAGTGTTTTGTTTAGCGACAGTCAAAGTGTTATACATTTAGCCAAGAACTCAGCCTATCATGCTAGGACGAAGCATATATATATCCGTTATCATTTCATTCGGGATCTCTTGGAAGAAGGAGAGTTGAAGCTCGAGAAGATTCTTGGTTCGAAGAATCCGGCGAATATGTTTACCAAGGAAGTTACATCAGACAAACTAAAGCTCTGCAAGGCTTTAGTTGGTCTCTCAGAATGAGGATCTGGGAGGGGAGCCGCACCGACATGAAGATGTTTTAGCACCGTCAATCCAAAGTTGAAGAATCGAAGATAATCATTAAGTCTTCAAAATGGGAGATTGTTAGTCATTGAAGACTAATTAATTATTTCCTAAGTTAGCCGTGATTATTTTAGGAAAGGGGTTTCCTAAACCGGCTAGAATTCTTGGTGGCCAAGTTTGTAACCTATATAAATAGGTAATTAGGCCTTGTAGAATTGTGTATGAAGAAAATTGTTTAGAGAGAAAAGAAAGTTCTTTCTTGTATAGCTTTTAGGGTAAAAGCTAGGGTTTCGTTGTGAAAGCATATTGGTGAGGAACAAGAGACAAGGTTATCGTCTCGGGTAATTGTTGCGGTGTAACCAAGGGTTTGCTGGGATTCACACGACGTTGTAATCGTTTTTCTTCATAGTGGATTGAGTTGGGGCGGCTCAAAGTGGACGTAAACAATATATACACGCTGTATGTATTGGTCGAACCACTATAAATCTTGTGTCTTGTGAGTTGATTTATCTTTCTCGTATTATTATTGTTACTTGTGCTTAGTTTACTTATTATTCACCATAATATCTCAAGATCCTGTTATTCCGCGGTTGTCAGTGATTCTATAAAAATCCAGACATAATTAACCTTTTTTTTTTTTTTGATATTGTTTTTGAAGCAGATAATTGGACATGACCGGTAAGCATAATTCTCCCGGCAGCTCGATCTTAAGATGTTGCTGGAAATCTACTCCATTAAATTTCAAAGATTTATTGCCGCGTTTACCTCCAGCTAAGTCATCCTCTGCCAAACACATTCACAGTCTACTACTAGTCAACTCAGGAAAAGCGGTGGAGAACAACGTTTTTGGATCGAAAATGCTAAACGTCCCCATTCCTTTCCCCCGCCTATGTGTCAAGTATATGTTATTTAAACCCAATAATAATGAGACCCCCTGCTAATTTCAATTTAGGGATCAATGGCTAAGAACGATGACACATCATGGGGGAAAGGAGTGGGGGAAGGGAGCGGGGAAGCGTATCACTTTCGTTTTTGGATGAAGCAGCGCTGTTTAGTATGCTTAGAATATGCTATCACTAATGGCCTGCACACGGCCGAAGGAATGCTACTTACTCCACCGCGTGTAGTTACTATTTGACACGACGTGGAATGCAGCGTGGACAGGACACTCTTCGTAGCAATCATAACTGTCATCGTCATTGATTGACTTATCACCAAGTTTATATAGATATTTTGGTAAACAGAGTAAAATAGCAAACCTGGCTTAATTGGGGTATATTCAGATTAGTTGGGGTATACCTAATAGAACAAAACCTGGGTCATTATAAAGTAAAACGCACCACCCCTTAACCAGTTATTTTCAAAATACCTAATCTACCCTTACTTAATTAACATTAAGAATGTATTTGGGTTAATTAATTTAGTTATTTAATTAGTTAAATTAAAATTCTCAAATTAGGTATTGTTTGGATTGAATTCATGGATTATGTGTTATGATTTTTGATGATTTTTTTTTTGAGATTTTTTTTTGTAACTGAAAAGAAACCACACTAGCCAAACACTTCTACAAAGGGGATTGCAAAGCTGCTGATTGATTTCATACTCAAAATTACAGAAGGAATCAATACTTTCAATTCTGAAAATATGAAAAGTCGGCAAGGTCGACAAAAAATACCCTACCGACTATGAAAAGTCGACAAGATCGACAAAACAGTACCCTGCCGACTATAAGATATTTGACATACATAGAAGGTGTTACAAATGCATGATTAGTCGGCAAGGTCTTAATTTCATAACCTGCCAACAAAACTACAGTCGGCAAGGTGTAAGGATGAATACCGTTCCGACCCTGTAAATGCTAATTTCAGAGATGAAAAGTCGGCAAGGTATAAGGATGAATACCATGCCGACCCTGTAAATGCTAATTCCAAAGATGAAAAGTCGGCAAGGTTGACAAAAAATTACCCTACCGACTAGTATTAGTCGGCAAGATCGATAAAAAATACCCTGCCGACGTTTGGTAAAATTGTTGAGTCATAAAGGATTTGAGATTGGGTACAAAATCATACCCAATCTCAAAACCCGTATGATACACGTTTTCAGTTTCTTCTCGATTTTTCTTTTCTTTTGATTTTTTTTTTTTTTTGATTTCATAGTTTTGGAAAAAGATTTTGGATGGATTTTAGTCGGCATGTTTTTTTAGGCAATTTGGTCTTTTAACACCTTTTAGACACCCCTTAGCACACTAGTTTGGATGAGAATAAAATGGGTATATCCCAATCTCGCCAGGGTAGCAAAGGTTGTCTATTTCATTTCTTTTATGCTGGGTTGCGCATCTAGTTAAGACGCACTTATGACTAGGATTTAACGCGTTTTTTTTTCTTTTCATTTTCATTTAAATTTCTTCCTTTATTTTTACTATTATTCTTCTTCCTTTATTTTTACTATTATTAACAAAACGAAGAAACACAAACATTTAGATCAATTATTAAATCGATTCATCCGATTAGAATACAAAATAATAAGCTTAAAGAAATGTAACTGAAACATTACATTACATATCCATGTGTTTAATAGTGATTGCTTGACTTTTGGCGTGTATATACAAACGATCTCTTCTTTTCTTTTGAAATTGATACACAAAAACAACATAATGTAGCATCATTTTTTAATTTTCAGGATCGAAACACTTGACTTTGCTGTATAAATACATGATTATACATATAAATAAAATATGTATATACGTTTTCGCGTCCTAATTTTTTGAGAATTTTATAGTGTCCGCATCATGCCTCGTCCGCGGGTGTGAAACCCAGTTTTTATTATTCGTCTTCCAGAATCAAGATATTATTTGTGAGTGTGGATGTCGGTAAGATTCGAGGGACTTGTATGTTTGTGAATTAGTGCAACAGTTTTTGATTTTTTTTTTTGTTTCGAGGAAAGTAATGATTTACTCAACACCATGAAAAGGATCAGAGTCAGACAAATGTTCCCCATTGTCCACCTATTGGAGATACTTAAACGTTACAAAAATAAAAATATCAATATATATCTTGGTCGACATCGTTTTGTGCTTGTGGTCTCACCTCATGGGGTCGTACGTTGATATCCTCCACTCTATAAATAACGCACTCTGACTCTCTATACTTGCACACCAATCTCTCTCTATATGTCGTATCTCAATACATTTTTTTTTTCCCCTTAAAAGGTTTATCTCAGTAAATACAGCACTATGTAATTTGCTGGAAACACTCCTACGAGTATGCGAATTCTTCACCAGCATCTCTCTCAAGTACAAATACAAAGTTCATCTTCGGACAACGGGTAGAGGAATCAAAAGTGAGCCCAGTACCAACACCACAACTATATGTTTTATTTATGACAAAATGATTTCCATCCATTATTGTCATTGAAATTCATTTTTAATGTAGTCATAATATTTTCGTTAGCGTTTTTTTCTTCTCATTTTCATGAGTTTTGACCGTTGTATATTTAGTGCGTTAATAGTGTAAATTATACCATGATAAATTTTCATCAGTGGCGGAACTGGGATTTGAATCTGATAGGGGCTTCAAGAAACAAAATGCATACTTGAAAATATATGGGTTGGCTTCACCATAGATTTAATCAGGATTGAGTTAAAATCGGCCAAAATTCACATGCATTTTAACCAAAAAAATTTGTTTGGGGTGGCTTAAGCCAGCCCATGCTTGGCTGTAGTTCCGCCCCTAATTTTCATAAACCTCAATTCAGATCTTTAACTATAAAATTATTTTTTGTAGGAAAAAGGAAGAATAGTTTTTCTCTGGGAGTTAATAAATAAGAAAAAAAAATGGGAAGAGAAAACATATGTATGGCCACCATTAATTTCTACCGGTAAGATTCCGAGCAATAATAGAAGTGCAGAAATGTAACATAAGTGGGTTTGGGAAGTTAGAGAACTAGATTATGAGAATGGCAGCAAAAGCTTATGATGTTGCTGCAATATCACTTGGAACGAAACTGGCTCCATTGAGTTTCGAGTATCTTGTATTCTTCATGGCAGATCACCTTGTGCTAGTCATTATTTCCTGGCGAATCACACTTCTCTTCTAGGAGCAGTACTTGTAAAAAGCTAAACCACCATCGATTACAAAGAAATTTTCATAAGATGAAATTGCCGACGAAGATTGGGAAGCTTCCGATGACAGAGACATCTTTACCGGTGTATTATATGCCAGCACAGATTGCCAGGATAGGCTAGCAGACGGTACACTTCACTATCCGATTCCACCCACCACAAGATATTACTTTATCGACAACGTGGGATGCAACGTGGGTATCAATTTGTGGAGTAATATGTAGTCATTTGCTTGTGGCTGGGAATAAAATAGGATTTAATTAATCCCATTCGTTGCTTAAATACTATTGGGAGATGTATCTTGTCTTGAATTATTAGACGAGATATTTTGAACAAAAAGTAAAATATATTTAGACATTCTTAAACGATGTTCCCATCTACTTCTGGTGTCACACTTTCAGCCACAAGCACAATAAAGTGCCAAATTTAGTAAAATTAAGGACAATAATGAAATGAAATATTGGGCCACAATCTTGTCGGGGGAAGACTGTAGCTACTTGTTACTACTTCTTTATGGCTCTGTCTTATTATGATGCAGAAGTTGGACCGCAATTCAATTATTTTTGGCAAAAATCTTAAAGGAGATGATGAGTCATGAACTACTGGCTCACTGTTATTGGTCACTCTTTTTTGCCGTATTCATCCACCTCCACCTCCACCTGTTACTTTTAAGTAACCATGTCTTTTGACGGCTCTGTCCATTCTATGCCGAATCTGTAAGTACCCCATGAAATTGTCTATCAAATTCCGAACATCTCTCTCTCTTTTTTATGGTTTTCCCCATTTCCCACTCCCATTTTTCAAATTAAGTAAGACCATGAGTTTTTGTTTGTCTTCTTCTACCTGGCTGATTAAAAAGAAAATATCATTAAGAATCCAACACGTTAGAAACCTTTGGTTAGATTTTATTCAATTTTTATAATTAATCTTTCTGGAAACTTCTGAGTAACCCAAGTCTGGTTCCTCTCTCTTTTAGAAACCCATCAATAAGATGGTATATTTGTGTAGCCCAAAATCTCAGATCTACGGTTAAAAACACCTGGTTTAGATTGAATTTATATTTTCACAATTTATGCAGGACCAAATTAACCTTTATTAATAAAATTAATACTATAAAATTGACAAATGTTCAACAATTAGTCATGGGCGTTGTGGGCGTGAGAATTTGCATAAAAACCGGTCAATCACCGATAATTAGCTCATGTTACGTAATATTTAAGATCGATATTTAAGGATTATAATGGAATGCGTTAAAAAAGGAATATTCCACGTATATGTCAACGGAATTTGCATGTAATTGATTTTATGCTCCTCTTCCTCTCCTTTCTGTATCTTTTCTTTCTTTCTTCTATTCATCGCGTTTGTGAAATTTCGATTTTGATTATGATTATGATTATTTTCTGAAAGTGAAAAAGAGATTGTTACAAGAGATGGGTACAACAAGATATATAGAAGTCGGTGTACATGTGTATATGAAAGATGCATATCAATATCAAATGTAGATTTTGGAAACATTTCTTATAATAAAAAATTTCATAGATCATGAACCAAAACAATAATCAGTTCCGCAACAGGTAATTGTTCTAAAGAGAATAAGATTGCTTTTTGCGTCATATCCGATTAAAAGGTCTTGGAGTGAGGTTCGTTTGGCATTATAAAATAGTAATAATCATTCATCTTAATACTATTTCAACCTTTTCTCTTCTTGTATATCTTATGTATATCTTATGGAGCTTGTGAAAACTGGAATTTTAAGTCCGATTTTTCTAACCACGCCAATTAATTAGGTATGAAAACAAAAAATTTCACCATCATCGCATGACGGAAAATTAAAGTTTTCACAAATGCGATTTGTGAAAATGTGAAAATTGGAATTATCGCCAATCTCGTATGACATTAGCGGAAAAAATTGGAAATTTTCAACAATCGGGATTGTGAAAACTGGTATTTTCCACCAATCACGTTATTATTGTCAAAATTGAAACTTTCTAGATCTAATAAAAACAATCGAGAAATGTGATTTTCACTTATGGCGTCACGAAAATTAAAATTTTCACAAATAATCTGATATTTCCAATGGAGATAAAACGAAAATTAAAATTCTCACATAGCATTATTATTTGTGAAAAAACGTTGCTATTTTTTAGGGAGATAAACAAGATAAAATAAGTTATTTTAGGGAAAGTCACACGAGATTTTAAGGGATTTGAATTTTTAACAACCGTATTATATTTGGGAAACAGAAATTAATTCAATAACTATTTTTTAGGGAGCCAAACAAGATAACACGAGTTATTTTAGGGATCTCTCCAAATTATTTTAGGGATTAGAATTTATGACACCGTTTTTTTTTTAATAAAATTATATTTTCTTATTAGGGAAAAGGTTATTTTTGTAAACAACTCATATTATAAATAATTATGGGTTAACTATATATGGAATCTTAATGATGGGTTTCAGATATACAAAAAACACAAATTGGGCTAGAGAAAAAGTTCCCCATTAATCTTTTAATCATCACTAACCAAGATTCCATTATTAAAACCTAGGAAAAAAATATCAAAACCCTAAATGAATCTAATATCCAAAAGGATTTCTATGATTGAAAATCTAGTTTTCCATCAAGCATAACCCAGATCCATTTATACATCTTCTTAGGTGTATTAAGCTGAAGAAAATCATAATACGAACACTTGAAAGAACAAAATTGTTAGCGCAGACAAAGGTTGCCTATGTGTTAAGGATTAGCAGAAAGAAAAAGAAAGGCATAATTAAAGATCATAATTTTTGAAAGAGGAGTTTCGTATGTGTACAGAACATTCAAATGCTTTATCCATTTACTTGGTCACGTGTTGCATAATTTCTCAATACCTAGGCTAGAATTGATACTTGATATTGCATTAGGATCAACAATCTTTATGTATTTAATGAATCTTTCCTCATTCCATCCACAAATGCCTTTTTATTTGCTCGGTAATGAGCTATGAAAATGTGCTTCCATGATTGCTCAAATATGTAAATCACTGTATTTTTATTTAGCTTGGTGTAGTGGTGCATTGTGGAGGTGAGGAAGAACATGTAATGGTCGTGGTAAAGATGGAGAAAAAGTCATCTGTAAATTAGGTTTTTATGTTTAGTTGGTGGATGATCGTAATGTTGGTTGCAAATAAAAAGTCAAGAGATGGTATTTAGAAGATATGAAAATTAATATGGATGGTACATAGGATTATTGGGGATGAGAATTTATGTGGATGGGAAATAGGAAAAATGGGGATTGGAAATAGGGAAAACCTTTTTTATTAATCTTAAAACTGAATTTCACATTCTCTTAAGCATTGCAGCATAAACTCAATTTTCTTGGGACTGAGCTTTTTGGTGACACCAAATGCTGTCACATGAGTAATGGGTAGGAAAAAACGTTTAAGAAACTAGACACTTTTTTTTTTGTTTTTTTTTTTTTTTTGTGAAAATGAAAACTAGTTAGCTTTTTTATTTTCATAAAAGAGGAAAACCTCTGGTACATTAATACACATGATTATGGAGATCGGAGACCGTTACAGGAATTTTTAAAATCATAACACAATCATCAAATCTATGGTAACTCCACTGGTTCTTGACCGACCATCCTAAACTTATATACATAAATCCCATCTCAACATTCCAAAAGGACCAAGTCCTATCAAAGGGCCTAAGTAGTTCTAAAATAAAACTAATTTGTATCACTGCACAAAGCAGTGATTGGATTAGATCCAACCCAGTATTTTTAAGAACATGCAATCTATGTCACATGAACTAAGGTTTTAAAAATAACAATATCTTACAAAATTAAAGTAACAGAGCCGGAAGTAACAGTGTCTATGGTAACATAGCTTGAAGTAAAAGTGTCTTGAGTAACTTGGTCTTTAGAGGTTTCGGTCCGGATGGATCGGCCCGAATCGGCATTGGAGTCTTAGTATGAATGTGAGTTGATGTAGATGTTGATGGTCTTGATCGTGTTGATCTTGCCTTAGTTTCCAAAGCGAGAGATGTTGTCGTTCTTATTGCTGTTGTAGTTGAAACTTCTCTGAAAGAAAGCTTGATCTTCCACAATAGCAGCCTCTTCAACTGAGTGAAGAAAAGAGCCAAGCACCCCATACCAGAAAAATAACTTACTTCCCAGCTGAGAAAACAAGATCTAACACTATTTTTCATGTACGCACCGGAAAATCTTGCCGTGAAGGTGGTGCCTGCAAATCACAATTTTTCCATCTCTACTAACACTACCAACTAACAGTAACAAAGTAGGGAAGACTATAAGATTACATACTTAAACCAGAGGTACAAGATTAAGGCTAAAAGACGAAAATATAAAATACAAACGAAAACTAAATCCGATCTTTCTCAAGTTGTCGGTGAAGAAACTGATGCTTCTACAAGCTTTGAGATCAGATTTGAAATAGTCTGTATGACTAATACTCTTCTCATCGGAAGAAGAACATACGAGACCAAAACACCCTGGATCAGCCAAAGAACCTTGAAACAACAAAGAAAAATTCACCGGAAAAAAATCCAAAAAGATTATTCAAACCAACCGAAAAATACAGATAAGAAAGATCAAAGGAGAAACAAGTTTTGGGTGATGATTGATCTGCTCAGATCCGCTCCAAAGGAATCGATCTGAGCAGAAGGGTGCTCTCACTCTTTTATGTTTTTCGTCTCTTGTATTTGGGAGGGGAGGGGAGGGGAGAGGATGGATATGTCATTTTTTAAAACTAGTTAGCTATGTCACAAAAATATCAACAATTGAACGCAACATTTTACTTCACATCATTCGGAAACAGGTGGAAGAAGTTGTGGATGGAAATTCATGGGAAAAGACCTCTTTCCACTGAGAAGTATTGTATTGTTTAATACTCTATCACTAGTTGCCACGGTGGCCGAAGGATTCTACTTGATTCACTACAAGATTTGGCTTTTCTCATGACTTTAAATGTCTTTGTCCGATAATGACAAATATGGCTTTTAAGATTAATCATTCATAGGAATAGTGTACCAAAAAGCATCATTTCTTTCATGCTGGCATTTAGTGATGGTATTCAAGAACACCAGCGTGTTCCACGCATGGGCTACACCAGAGGTATAGTTTCTTTGTTTATTTATTCATTTGTTGTGGATGAGGTTAGTCTGAGGTTTAATTCGAGTATATTAAGGATTATGTAGAGTATAATCGTATATAATATTTGTACAAATCTCTTGTGCACATGATATTTCGGAAATGCTATTCACAGCTCTTTAACAACACACTGAACCATCTATCAAATGGTGAATCCTCCTTTTACCCATCTGTGGACCCCTCCTTAACAACCTGAACCAATACCCTCACAACATCTAGCATTGAGTGCTAAATAGAGCAGTGAAGGGAGTGCTGAATAGCATTTCCGCATGATAATTTAATTACAGCTTGAATGGATTTTTTCTTTTTGTCTGTAAAAATAGATTGAATAGATATTTTAACCTGGCTAAATTGGGGCCTACTGTAATTTGAAGTAAAATGGATAACCCCTTATCCAATTATTTTACTAAATGGCAAAACTATCCCTGATTGATTAGTGCTAATTTGGGTGATTAAATGATATTTAACCAAGTTAACCCTGAATTAAGTACCATTAATCCATCATCAAAAACTTGAATTTTTTTTTTTTTTTTTTGTGTGTAAAACTCGATCCAGAATCGGTTGATGTTAGTGTAGTTGTAAACTGATTCTGGGTTGAGTTTTTTCAGAGGATGAAGTAAACCCAGAATCGGATTTTTTCAATACCTAAATAAACCGATTATTGTAGTCGGTATTTATATATGCCCACATAATCCGATTATGCCTTACTTTCAGAAACAAAATATTCATTACATAGTTTAAGAAATTAGCGCATTACATATATAGGATAGGATAGTATGGGTATTCTAGAATTTGACACATTGAATGTTCATACATGAACCTCCGAGTACGTCGGTACAACGTCGTATATTCTCTGTGGTGAATGAACTTAGTTTCCCCATTACGAATTCTCCACAGCCCATTGAAACGTTCCAGCTGAAATTCAGTAAATTCTTAAATGTTAGTATGCGAACTTTTAACGATGACATAACTATATAAATATTATCGGATTGCTCATTTTTTCTCTAAGAGGAGCTTGTGGATGATTGATGCGTGTCGTAACCACAACAAATTCATCAATATTTTTCCACCTAATTAACAAGTAATATAGTGTAGTCAAGTTCGTTCCCACGAGGAGCAAGAGTTTTTTAGTTGTTTAATTATCACAAAAAGGGGGGTTTATTTTATAAAGCAAAAGAAAATAAACAAAGCAATTCAAAGATAAATTTGAAATCAATAAGAGAGACAAGATCAAGGAATCCTTCTTCGTTACAAAACAATGATTCAAGTTATGTTATTTTCCACTTTTTATTAGTCACAAATTATCACCAACCGTAGGTAAAGCAGCTAGATCAGTGCTAACCCCTAAATCCCTTGTATCACCGGACACAGAAGTTCTCGACTACAGGATTCTATTTACCAAACCACCTAGTAGTAGATCACTCAAGATGCAATTTAAATAAACACATTAAGATTTATGAACTTATTAGGTTGATATTAGTAGTTAGACTCTTAGATCAAGGTCTACTTGCTAACGTTGTTTTCACACACAATTGCTCCACGGAATACCTCCGCAAGGTATCATGTTTGCTACTTGTGTAAAGAGTCAAGAAACGATTACTTATCCCCTAACTTTCACTAGCTTTAGATCAAATTAACAAATCAATTTAGCGTGCACTCTAAACAATCTATCAATCAACCATGAATGTATAAACATTCCTATTAGTAAAAACAAACGATAATCATGTGAAAAACTTCAAGATAGAATTGAAAACAAAACTCAAATCATATGTTAAAAACTAGGAATTCATCCTCAATAAAATTAGCTACTCATGTTAACGAGTTCACACAAAGAATAAAGAAAAGAAAAGTGTTGTGTGTGTAGAAGGTGTAAAAGATATTAGAGAACTTCTCTATTTATATGCTTCAATTTGCTTGCATTCCTCTTAGGAATAGAATCCTTTTCCCTTTATAGCTCAATGTAGGATCAGAATATCGCAACAGCAAAAGAACATTGCGAAGCCGTCGCAGGCTAACTGCAGAAATGACATAACAGATGACGAAAGCTTAAACATGAGAAAGGCGTGAAGACCTAGCGACATTCAAGAATGTTGCGAATTCGACACTTGATCGCTCGCGAGAATATTGCAAATTAGATCCTAAATTAAAGGACATATGAGTTGTCATCCACTATGTAAACACCTATACAAAGAGGAGAGCAGGAGAGAGAAAGGGGGGACACGATTTTAGTAAGAGAGAGATATTTTTTTAGAGAAAGATATTTTTAGAGAGAGATTTATTTTCTTTATCATCTTCTTCCCCAAATAATTAGATCTAGAGTTCTACAAAATATCCATTAATGGAGATTGTAAATGTAATACTAATGTAACCTCAATAATCATAGTGAAGAACCATGGATGTAGATCACATTGATCGAACCATGTAAAAAATCCTTGTGTCAATTTATATTTCTAGTACTTATATGTGAGATTTAGGTGATTAATAAGATTGAGATCTAGAAAATATTATAGGGGGTGTGTTGTGGGAAATCCTGCAACTACATTTTTGGCGCTAGAAACAGGGAAATTGGTTACTGATAGTGCGGTATTCTATGGGATTTATGAACTTTAAAGACAGAAATGGAAGTTCGTGGAGTTTTATGCATATTCAACGACAAACACATCTTAGTAGTTCAGGAAGAGAGATGTAGATATGAAGAAATCGTAATCAAAGTGAAGTCCATACAAAGATACGCCAAAAGCTCTTCCATAAGGACAAATCCCTTCTTATCTTTCTCACTTTCTCATATATTGTTTTATTCTTCAGATCTGAGAATTAAGTCGTCCTTCACAAAAACTTGATTTCATTATCAAAACACAGTTCAAAATGAATTTTCAAAGCGGTTTTGATACAATCGAACCTTGTTTTACAAACCCATACAATGGATTTCATGAATTCTTCCTTGTAGCACAAAACTCGGTTTTCTATTAAAAAATTTTGATTCAAAATAAGTTCCCATAATGGATTTACAACCAGGAAGATTTGCTGACAAAACCCATTTAACGAATTTTGAAACGGTGTGTAATTGAATATTTTGAAGAACATTCTGAAGACGGTGAATGAGGAGATCCGAATACAAATGAAGAAACTTCGCAGGAACATAAAGAAAATCGCGAGCGAAAATATGAAAAAAAGATGGAAACCGGGTGATATAAAAGCATATCAAGCATGAGATGTCAACAGCAAGATAAAACCAACAACAGATCCAGAGTTCATGGTTTCCTTTAAACTTAAGCGGCGGAAGTAAAGAGATGGTTACATCAGAACCAAAGCAATGGGGAGGATTATCAAAGGCGAATTCGAGAAAATTTCATGGAACAAGATCTTGTAATCGGGAAGGATGGCGATTGAAGGCTGCTAAGATCGGTAGCATTAGTTTCTCGTTTGTGATGGCTAATGTAAAAACCTAAGTTATGAGATGTCTTCAAGAGCACGAAGTAGGATTACAAATCTCTCATGGATTGAAGATAACTTCGGTCACCAAATTACAGAGCAAAGTGAATTCAATAACGTGAAATTCATCCCCAGCGAAGAACTATGGGAATAACTTCAGCAAACCAGTTTAGCCTTGGCGAATAGAGCAACTTAGAATCGATTCATCAAACCCATTTCACCCATCTCGTCAATTCACTTCGGTAAATCAGACCTTCATAAGCTATTCGCAACCCCACTTCATCAACAATCAGCAAGGAGGACCAACCATCTCGCAAAAACGAAACATCTCAGGTTTAACTCGTCAGATGACCAACCAAAGATCAGCAATGTATTACTTCGCCAGTAAGACATGGAGGATGTACAAATGATTAGAGGAAATGGAATCAGTCATGGCTTGTCAAAATTCAGATCCGTTATGAAAAACAGTTCTGCGAAGTATGAATTGAGACACTCACCTCGGTTAAGACTCAATAGGCAAAGATGAAATCCCACTTTGTAGAAGATTGGAGACGTCATAAGATGAGGAAATATGGTCATCAACAAATTTAGGAGAAGGAAGAATACACGGTTGTCTACACCAACAATAGTTTTTGCGAAGAACAATCTCTGCGAAGAAGAGTCTGCACTATACTCCAATAGCTACGTTAATTTCTCAAAGACACACTTCGTCAATTTTTCCCAGGGAAGAAATAGCCCCGACTAATCAATCCTATCGTGAATACCTCAAACACCAGTTGTAGAAGACGAACTAAGAGTTACTACTGCAAAGTAGTTCATGAAATCCTATCGTAGAAACTAGTTCTTGAACAACATAGGCGAAAATAGGAATCCATGAGTTCACTTCTAGTGAATATTCCAACAAACAAAGATAAGTTAGGGAAGAAACTTATTTCACAAATCTAGCGAAGAAAAGAAGTTCTGAGGAGAAAAAGAATTTCAAACTAATAAGTTAAAGGGCGAGAGTTAGTTGCGTACATTTTAAAATCTAGAAACTACAAAGACAATAACAAGATGATAAGTGGTGCGAAAGCTTATTGCATCAACACAAACAAGAATTTGCACGTTAGTCTGGCGGTAGAATACAAGTATAAGGTCGCGGGTTCGAGTCTTCCCTTCGCACGAGAATTTTTGCCTTGCAAATGTTTACATTGCAGACGTTTACCTTGCGAACATTTGCAGCAAGAATGAACACTTCTCAGAGATATTCATGTACTTAGCAAAGATGTTTACTTCGCGTACGTCATTACCAGCGTAAAGGAAAAATGAGTAGCAGGCAAGCCCAATTCGCCAAGCCCATTGACTCGATAATTTATGCGATATTTTCGCACAACTAAGGTCCAATGATTAGTAAAGCAATTCATATTCTTCGCGAAAGACGACAGCAACAGAAAATGACAAGAAATGAAAGAATAAAGAAACGCGAATAAATTTTCGCAGAGATTAATGACATATTAGAATGGGAAAAACCTTTATGACGTACACCCTAGTTCGCGAATAAAATTTCGCAAGAGGCAAATGTAAGACCTAAAGTACGTCATAGAAGGGGGTATCTCTTTGCATGGCTCAGGGATAAGGTTATACCGCTGCTGGAACCTGAGTCATGGAGATTTGGGGTCAATGAAAGCCCATCCAGGAGAGGTACCTTGGATTTCCAACTATATATATATATATATATATATATATATAAGGTTATACCCTAGTTGGAAGACCGATGGTCTCTTCCAAGGAGTCAGCATTTGACCAAGGCGCCGAGGTACACGGTTGAGCCAAGAGTGCCTGGGGCATTTGAAGTGTCTCGGCCATTCTTGGCAAGTCTCGGCATATCTTTACACTCGGCCCGAAGAAAACTCCACTTAGGGTGCGGTCTCGTAACCATAAGCCTTATAGGCAAAAGGATAAGAGGCTGCGACAACAACTGGTTGTTGTTAAGACCGGATGGGGGAGCTAGCCTTGTATGGCGAAAGTACGCCTCCTTGAAGGGGCAACCGAGGAGATGATAAGGGCGGCACCCTCCATTAGGGAGGTGATAAGTGTCTTAAGACGCAAATGTCATGAGGCTTTATTTTCGCAAGAAAATTTAGGCTTGTCATATTTGTAGTTGCGAAATCCTACAATACACCCGTCACTAGAATACACACAATTAAGTCATTTTAAGATGAAGAATTACGATTCTTATTGATTGAATTCTTGAATATTTACAATATGAGATAGAAATGAGTTATAGAATTACAATCACTCTAAAACTTTCTCTCTCCTAATGACTTGCTTAAAATTTCAAAAAGATCTCTCTCTCAATCGGCATGATCAACTCTTTATATAGGGTATTACATAATGGATGACAGCTAAGCTGTCCTTTATTTTCGGGAATGACTTGCGAAATATCGCAAGTGTACAAGTATTTAATCTCGCGACATTCCTAAACCTCGCTAAATCTTCATATCTTTCTTGTGTTTTGGCTATCGTCATTCATTGCGTCATTTATATTGCTCTTCTGCGACGCCTTCGCAATGCTGCTGTTTATTTATCTCGCGAGGTATTAATGTTGCGATATTCTGATCCTACATCTTGCCTCTTCTCATGTCTTCTCTGCGAAGGAGAGAATGTTATGAGAATTAATATTTTAAAATGCCGCAACTGTTCATGTTTATCTGTTACGATCCTGTACTTCTTCACAGAATTGATTACGCGTGTTTCTTCTTCCACTCTTTTCTTGATACGTTTCTTTCAACCGTTTTTTTTCTTGACCATTCACGTCCCCTCTCACATTAAATGCATTTATCTTCTTGAGAATTCTTCCCTATATATAGTTTTCTCATCCTCCTCTTCTTCTTTTTTACTTTCTCTCTGCAACTTTTCTTCACTTCTTCCTCTCCGCAATTTGCGTTTCATTCATTGTAAATCTTCCTTTCCTTCTTTCTCTTGATCTTCATTCTTTAATCGTTCCCATACTCTAAAAATGGCTCCACCTGGTCGTAGATATGAGACCCTTTTGGAGGAAACTCAAAAGAATTTACAAGAGAGGGGTTTCACCCTATCAACCATTCCTGATTACGAATCTTCATCTATTCTTTCTGCAAAAGTTGTTCATCGATCATCGGTGTGATGATCGAAAAATCATAATCTCGCTAGGTCAAATCCTCGCAGGTCTTCCCATTCCTCTCTACAATCCCGAGATGCCTTTGTTTTATGAAATTCTTGCTCATGAGAAATTCTCGCGAGCTATTTATCAATTAAGTGGTGATTGCATCCGTCTAATGCTTGAATTCGCCAATCGTGGCGCTGGTAAGGGGTCTTTATATCCTGATGATGTCAAAGATCCTAAATTCGCAAATTTAGAAATAGTCGCTGAAAAGTACACTGTAGAAAACTTTTTTGAAAATTATGAAGTGATAAATATGAGAAATGATAAATCTCGCTGGGGTGCTCGATTGAAGAGAAAAGATAATATTCCCAGCGATAAGCTGCTTATGCAAGATATTGACTGGCACTCGGGCAAAAATAATGTTCCTCGATACTCCAAAGATGAGAAGTGGTGTGTTGTTCCGCTATTTTTGAGTGGACCTTACATTTCAGGTTCCCATGTACTCCCTGCGAATCTCGCAGATTATCATCCTTGGGAATTTAAGTGGCCCGAAAAGGCAAAAGAGGTATGTTTCCTATTTTTGGTTTGCTTTGCAATATTTCCTTCCCCTTATATTTACTAAGCTTGCAAAATTTTCGATTATCAAATTAAGAAGGAGTTATGAAAGACGTCCAAAGGCGAGTACTTTGGCGATACTCCGATCAATCACGGATGAAGTAAGAAATACTTTCTTTTGCTATTTTTAACAATATTGTTGCCTCTGTTTCTTATCTTCATTCGTGTGCGAAGGTTGGTGTCGAAATTATCAAGAAGGAGAATTTCCCGAAGTTGCGAAGGTCAAGGGAAAAGATAAAGGCAAGGGGAAATCCACCATCCCACTTTCCAAAAAACGGAAGACTCATTCTTCTCCCAATTCAAGCCCTTTAACTAATGAGACTTCTGATGAGGATGATGACGATGTGGGTGCTTCTTTCTCAAAGGAAGATCAACCAACCGAATATCCTATGGAGCAGTTATCTAATATCTTTTCAGACTCCATGCAAGGAATTGGAGACGATCGTCTTTCTAAAGCATGCGAGGCTCTCGCAAACGTGTGTGATGTTACCTTACTGGAGGATAACGATTCTCTTAAAGGAGTTTCTAGATCTGTAACTTCTAGCTTTTTAAATGCTCTTGGTGCCTTGGTATGTCTGAACTTCTATTTTCCTTCGTAATTTTACTTTAAAGTCATATCTTAATAGGTTCTTTATCTTTCTTTGCAGATCGGGAGAGCTTCTTTTGCTGTTACCTCAGACCTTGAGAAGAGGCGCAACAATCTTGAAAAGAGAAATCTTCAACTTAAGGAGAAAAACAAAGAACTAGAAGTTGAAGTTGCGACAACTCGCAAGAAGAATGAAGATGAGGTCTTTGCTCTTCTTGAAAAGGATTCAACAAATGGAAACTGAGTCGACCACTCAGAAGGATAAAATTTCTACTCTTCAAAGCGCTAACCAACAACTTTATGGTACAAAATTCTTCTTTTTTCCTCGTTTTTATTTTGTCATTTAGTTTCCTTTTTCTGACTTATCATTTTCGCAGACGTGTATAATCTTTCTGAAGAAGCCATTCTTCTCCATTCATTTCCTGAGCCTATGGATAATGATGCTTTTCTTACTCATCTCAACGAATCTTTAAGTAGTTCGTCAAACAAAATTAATTCTCTTCCATTAAATGAACTTCAAAACAAATATCGTCTCTTAGAGATTGAGCATAGATCTAGTTTAGGTTTAGCCAACCGATTTAAACGTTTGTATCTTGATTCCCATGAGAAAACCAACATTTTAAGGAAGAAAATTAGTAACCTTATATATGACAAAGATCGCATTGCTAATCAAGGTGCACAAGCATTAGCAAAATTTCAAAAAACTCTTCTTGAAGTCCAAATTGAACGAGATGAATCTCTTCGCCAGAATGCCATACTTAATGAGCGAGAAAATCAAATTCGTTCACTTCTTGTTATAAATAATGACGATGAATTCGCTTGGGCTGCGAAAGTTTTAGATAATGCCAGAAATAATTTAGGTGTTAATGTCAGTCTTCATGTTGAACATACTGCCTTGGTTAAAGATATGATTTCTGACAGAGAAGGTTGTTAACTGTTCTTCTTTACTTTACCACTTCTTATTTGTGAAGCTGCTTTTAAACTACTGATTCATTATCACATGTTCGCAGAGGCTGAAAAGAGATACCACACAAGGATTGAAGAACTTGAATCTGAAAAAGAACATCTCGCAAAGGGCCTCTCTCTTCGCAACAACAAGTATTCTAAATTGAAGAAGCAATTGCAAACTACAATAGCGAATTTCAATAACGACGATGTTCGTTTTCACAATCAAACTATTGAGACAGTTTGTAATGACCATCGCATTCCTCTTTGTTCATACCCTTGTCTTCTTGATGAAGTTCCTGAAAATATGCCTTTCTCAGGCGTCTCTGACAGTGAAGCTAGCGAAGAAGAAGAGTTTGATAAAGATTCTGATGAAAAAGAAGAATGAACTGATAGATAGCTTCCTTTTCCTTTTTTCTCTTTTTGTGATACTTGTACATTTATCCTTCTAGCTTTCTATTTTTGTAATCTCTTACTGTAAATCTATCATATGAAAACAAATAACAAGTTTTTATTCTAATCATTCCCATACTTGCCTCTGTTATTTATTTTCACGTGAGAGATTAAATCAATAATCTTTAAGTAACAATATGCCTTTGTTTCGCAACTGTGGTTGTTAACTCTTCAAATAAATTTAGAAGTATATCCATTCTCGCAAGTTTATTTTTGCTTACTCAATTTCTTGTGTGGTCTTACTTTTATTTATGTTGATATTCATCATTGCGACAAGATCGCATGACGTCTTTACATTTTCATGCAATGACCCATTGATCTTGCCTTATCATTTTTTGTGTGGTCTTATTGTGCCTTCCTAGTTAAAGGTCTTACTTTGCCACCCCTCATTTTTGCATCAATGTGACAGATCTAAATGTTCTTTCGAACACAAGCCCCATGACATTGCCGTCTTGCGACAAAATCGCAGGATGTCATTACACTTTCATGTAATGGCCCATTGATCTTGTCTTATCATTTCTTTAGTATTGTTTCCTCTGCAGGATATTTTTCTTGCGACAATATGACAGGCCTAAATATTGTTGCGAACGTAAAGCCCCATGACATTACCATCTTAAGACACTTATCAACTCCCTAATGGAGGGTGCCGCCCTTATCATCTCCCTGGTTGCCCCTTCAAGGAGGCGTACATCGGCCATACAAGACTAGATCCTCCCATCCGGTCTTAACAACAACCAGTTGTTTTCGCATCCTCTTATCCCTTATACCTATAGGGTTTATGGTTACGAGACCGCACCCTAAGTGGAGTTTTCTTGGGCCGAGTGCATCATGTGCCAAGACTTTCCAAGAATGGCCGAGAGACACTTTTATGCCCCAGCACTCTTGGCTCAACCGGTGTACCTCGGCGCCTTGGTCATACACTCGACTCCTTGGAAGAGACCCTCGGGCGTCCAACCAGGGTATAACCTTATATATATAGTTGGAAATCCAAGTTAGCTCCCCCGGATAGGCTTTCATGGGCCCCAATTCTCCATGACTCAGGTTCCAGGGGCGGTGTAACCTTTTCCCTGAGCCATGTCGAGAGATACCCCCTTATATGATGCACTTTAGGTCTTACATTTGCCTCTTACAAAATATCATTCGCGAACTAGGGTGTACGCCATAAAGGTTCGTCCCATTGACTCATTCATTCGTTCAATTGTTCATTTTTGATTGTTTCTTTCTCATTATTTTTTGCGAAAGTATCGCATAATCTTGTTTCATTTGCTTCGCGAAATTATCACATACTCTTGTTTCGTTTTCTTCGATCTCGCCATCAACAGGTTTTGGGTTAATTTCCAATTTCACAACCAATGGGCTATCACGCGTCTCCCTGCCTTCAGATACCTCTTCTGCTGTGAATGAAATAATCTGCATTTTCCATTCTTTTAATTGCAATGTCTTCGCGATGTTCATTACTTCTATATTATCAGCATCTCTTGCAAAAACCCTACTGAGAACATTATCATGAAAATCTTCAATTGTTCTACATTTAATGTACAATGGAGTTGCAAAACAAATTTTGGCTTTTGCCCCAACTTCTACTACAAATGTTTCTTTCCCTTTCATTGTGTTTACTCTGCGAATCTCTGGTGGTGGTGGTAATGATTGAGTCTTCTCTTCATCTTTTAGGAAATGATTCAGCTTCCCTTGGTCGATCATTCTGAGGATGATTCTTTTTATATTTCTGCAATCGTTTGTTAAGTGCCCATGAAAATGGTGGTAAGAACAGAATTCATGACTTCAATCACCTGGTGGCGGCTCATTTCCCATGTTCCATGGTGTAGGTATGTTCTCCATCAGTATTATAGCTTCCCATATTTTCTCCACACTAGCATTCAGTGGGGGCATTTTGATTTCTTCCCATACTACCCTGTGATTTCGCTGTCCTCCATGATAATTCTGCCTTCTACTTCCATAAGTTTCTTGTGGATGATCAAGCCTTTGGATCTTGTTATTTGCACCCCGATTGTAAAAGTTCCTTTCTCTTTCAAATTCTTCCTGATCGCGACTCCCCATTGCCACTAATTTTTGCTGACCATCATCTATCATCTTTTCTTGTTGCCCTTGCGAGGTGCTCGCTACTGTATTTATCAACTTTGGTAATAAACTTGCATTCGCAGCATTTGAGTTTGTATTCGCAACTGGATATGATTCCATTTCATTTTGCCTTTCTTCTAGAGCAATATATTCCTCCTGAAGTTATCGCAACTCAGTCATTGTGATTGTATTCTTGAATCTAAAAATTTGAATGTATAACAAATTTGTTGCGAACATAGCATTAATGAATGATAAGATGAGATATCTTTCATCCACTCGACCAGCCATATTGCTACACATCGTTTTCCACCTCACAATCGAGATGTTTCAAACTTTTCATGACCCTTTGTTTTAATCCAAATACATCCTCAATTACTGGTCGCGAGGAATTATTACTTATATATGCCCCTAAAAATATAGCTTGTAAATAGTTGAATGATGTGATTGTGTTTCTTGGTAAACCCTCAAACCATTTCAGTGCTTCTCTTGTCAAACTCGATGCAAAGTATTTGCACAATATGGCATCATGATTTTCCCATTGTAGCATACACCTCACATAAGCTTTGATGTGTTGTATTGCACACGTTGTTCCATCAAAAACGCTAGTTAACACCGGTAGATTACACTTTGGGGGTATTACTCCTAGTTGCACCTCTAGTGTAAATGGAGTTTTCGCAGCTTCTTCGATAGCCTCATCCAATTGTCTTCTTCCTCCTCCCATTCTACTGTTCAGTATTCCTCTCATTTCTGCTAATTATCTCAAGATTTGTTCATTTGCATCAGAATTCGAATCTATTGGTCTTTTTAGTTCTGCCTCTCTTCTTCTGCGTTCATGTCTGCTTTGATATTCTTGTTCATCATTCTCTTCTCTTCTTTCTCTGTGATCTTCTTCTTCATCTCTTTCACGAATTCGCACACCGTTGTATCTATCATTTTCTCTTCTTGGTTGTCTATCTGTTCTCCTTTCTATTCTTTCATATTCTTTATTGATATTTCCATTGTTGCGATTTTGTTCGCCTTCTTTCTCGATTGTCATGATTATTCAGCGAATTGCTTCTTCCAATTCCGTTCTTCCATTTTTGTTCTTAATCTCTCCCTTTCGCAAGCTAGACGTGCTTGTTTGATATAATGTTTTTCAATTTCATCTTCAATCTCTTTTTATTTCCTCCGTGTTTCTCTCCCATGCAGTATTCTTCTTCCTTCTTCCTGATTTTCTTCACCAACTGGATTATTCTGCCCTTGACGCTGCCTATTTCCATGATTTCCATCATTTTGGCCATTCTGTAGAATCTCAGGATGTGTGTTTTCGCAATGTCCTTCTGTTTATGGGTGAAAATCGTTTCTGCTGATTTCGGTAATTTCGGTGAGTGAGTGAGAAACTGATTCAAACCCTAAACAAATGTGCTGCACGTGAGCCTTTATAGGTTCGAGAGATCGATCTTATGCAAGTCCTACCTAAACCAAGAAATGGCCGTTCCGGACTTGCTTCGGTCACAAAGTGGAGGAGAAGGGTTGATTTGGGGAGGAAGCAAAGAAAGGTGTTGAGGAGAGTAGTATCTCGACTTGTATCAGAAAGTGAAAGCTTAAGAAGCTTTGCAAGAGATGGAAGCTTTTGAGAGAGCTTGCAAAGTTGCCTTTCTGAGAGTGTAAGTGTAGTATATTTCTCCTGACCGAGACTTGTTGTCTGGTGGAAATAGGTAAGACCTATTTATACAAGTCGAGATTGAAACGTACCACAGCCTCATGAAGGAAGAGAGTAAAGGGTGAAATACTGGGAGGAGGTGGTAACCGCATGGTTTAATGGGCGAAAACGTTTTTCACCATTATTTCCTCTTTTATTTGACCGCTTTATTCCTTTTCACGCTTTCTTAATGTGGCGTAGTGTACGCCGCATCTTTGTGATCGCCAAACCAAAACCCTAAAGAAGCATCCCCGGTTTGTGTTGATGTCTCGAGTGTTGGTTGCATCTTGAGTGCAAGTGGCGCTGCTAGTGGCGCGTGTGGCACGTGCCAATGGCATGTGCGGAATGCCTTGGTGGTAGTTTGCACGGTTTGCAAGTTGGGCTACCAGCGTGTGTGCTTGGCATGTGCCAATGGCATGTGCGGAATGCCTTGGTGGTAGGTTGCATGGTTTTCAAGTTAGGCTACCAGCGTGTGTGTTTGGCATGTGCCAATGGCATGTGCGGAATGCCTTGGTGGTAGGTTGCACGGTTTGCAAGTTAGGATACCAGCGTGTGTGTTTGGCATGTGCCAATGGCATGCGTGGTCGTTAGGGCCGTGATTTTATGTTGGCATGTGCCAATGGCATGCATGGCCGTTAGGGCCGTGATTTTGCTAGGGAAACTAGCTAGCGAGCATGCTGGCATGTGCCAATGGAATGCATGGCCGTTAGGGCCGTGACCTTGATAGGGAAACTAGCTAGCGAGCATGTTGGCATGTGCCAATGGCATGCATGGCCGTTAGGGCCGTGATTTTGCTAGGGAAACTAGCTAGCGAGCATGTTGGCATGTACCAATGGCATGCATGGCCGTTAGGGCCGTGACCTTGATAGGGAAACTAGCTAGCGAGCATGTCGGCATGTGCCAATGGCATGCGTGGCCATTAGGGCCGTGATTTTGCTAGGGAAACTAGCTAGCGAGCATGTTGGCATGTGCCATTGGCGCGTCGACCATGTTGACCTAGTTGCATGTTTTGCAAGCCTAGGGCGCTATGTTTAGGCGTGGGCCAAAGGCATAGCGGCTTGGAAGTATGGCTTGCGACACGTGTTGGCATGTGCCAATGGCACGTGCGGCCATGTTGACCTAGTTGCAAGTCTTGCAAGCCTAGGGCGTTATGTTTGGCGTGGGCCAAAGGCATAGCGGCTTAGAAATATGGCTTGCGGCACGTGTTGGCATGTGCCAATGGCACGTGCGGCCATGTTGACCTAGTTGCAAGTCTTGCAAACCTAGGGCGCTATGTTGGGCGTGGGCCCAAGGCATAGCGGCTTGGAATTTGGCATTGTTGCCATGGTGCGCAGGGTGCGGCTTGGAAATATGGCTTGCGACACGTTTTGGCATGTGCCAATGGTACGTGCGGCCATGTTGACCTAGTTGCAAGTCTTGCAAGCCTAGGGCGCTATGTTGGGTGTGGGCCAAAGGCATAGCGGCTTGGGATTTGGCGTTGTTTCCATGGTGCGCGGTGCGGCTTGGTTTGGCATGGTTGCCATGGTGCGCGAGTGCGGCTTGGCTTGGCATGGTTGCCATGGTGCGCGAGTGCGGCTTGGTTTGGCATGGTTGCCATGGTGCGCATATGCGCGGCTTGGTTTGTCATTGTTGCCATGGTGCGCGTAGTGCGGCTTGGTTTGGCATGGTTGCCATGGTGCGCAGATATGCGGCTTGGTTTAGCATTGTTGCCATGGTGCGCAGATATGCGGCTTGGTTTGGCATGGTCGCCATGGTGCGCAGAGTGCGGCTTAGTTTGGCATGGTTGCCATGGTGCGCGATATGCGGCTTGGTTTGGCATTGTTGCCATGGTGCGCGATATGCGGCTTGGTTTGGCATTGTCGCCATGGTGCGCGAGTGCGGCTTGGCTTGGCATGGTTGCCATGGTGCGCGAGTGCGGCTTGGTTTGGCATGGTTGCCATGGTGCGCATATGCGGCTTGGTTTGGCATTGTTGCCATGGTGCTGTGAGTGCGGCTTGGTTTGGCATGGTTGCCATGGTGCGCGATATGCGGCTTGGTTTGGCATTGTTGCCATGGTGCGCGATATGCGGCTTAGTTTTGGAATTAGGGTTACGTGTTGAAAACCTAATCTCGGTATTTTGAAAAAATACCCCTATTAATTATTTACACCGAGTTAAATGCTCTTATTCAATGTGTTGCGGGTAACACTAGGTCATGGGGTTTTACGATTTTACCCCTTGTCTAAAAACCACCATCAACATTAAGTCCCCGCTTAGCTCGGAACAGGGGGCTTTGTTGCGAGGTAAGCATAAGATGGTGACAAACTATTAACAACAACCGTAAAGAAAATTGAAAGGAGGCTCGTCGACCTTTTATAAATAGGATTTGGAATCCTTGCCTCTCGGTCGTTTTTGCACAAGTCGAGAGGCTGGCACACCAGGTGGGCCCGATGCAGCTTAGGCGACGCCGGAAAGTTGGCGTGAGTTGGGAAACTGAGTGGGCTAGCTGGTGGGACCGGCGCAATTGGTGGGGCCGGTCCAACTTGGAAACCATGCTTGCTGGCGTGACTTGGGCGGCATTGGGAAGTCGCAATTGGTGGGGCCGGTCCAATCTTGGAAACCATGCTTGCAGGCATGACTTGGGCGGCATTGGGAAGTCGCAATTGGTGGGGCCGGTCCAATCTTGGAAACCATGCTTGCGGGCGTGACTTGGGCGGCATTGGGAAGTCGCAATTGGTGGGGCCGGTCCAATCTTGGAAACCATGCTTGCAGGCGTGATTTTGGTAAAAGGGAAATCCTTCCCTATTTCAGAGTCTTTCACGCCTATATATATATATATATATAAAGCCCATTTTTCCCAATTATGCGCTTTATTCTTTCTTCTTTTCATACTAGCGGCAAAGAGAGACCGGCTTCCAGGTATGTCTTCGAGTACTCTTCTTTCTCTATTTTTTTTTCATAGGTATAAACCTTAAAAGTAGGCGCTTCCACAATCTTTGCATATGATTCCTTGGCGTGCCTGAAGAGGAAAATCTTTGCGTGTGTATTTCGAACCCGTAGAGCACCCCTGTATGAATCCCGAAGAAGAATACTTGTGTATATGCTTCATATGACTTCGAACCCGCAGAAATATTGTATATATGATTTTGCTTTTTGAAAGGAGTATCACGCGTGTAGTTTTGGACCAATAGAAAAATGCTCCATATATATTTTTGAACCCGAAGAAGGATACGTAGACACACTTGTACCCGCATAACGCCGCGTATATAGTTTCGAACCCGAAGAAAAATACTTTGCGTATATAGTCTTGAACCCGAATAAAATACCGTGTATATAGTCTTGAACCCGAATAAAATACCTCTGTATATAGTCTTGAAACCGAATTTGTTGGGTACGATTATGTGTCGGGAGATAACCCGTCTTTCTCCATTTGTTTTGTGCGGATATCTTATTACCAAATCGTTACGAAGGAATTTGATAAGATGTTACAGAACCACATTTCACTTCGTCGAAGGATGCTCATAATTCCAAACCGAACACAGATGATGAATTCTTCACTAGAGCCCTCGCCCCTCGCTCGGAAGAATCACCCGGAGTTTCGTGCCAATTTTGCTAACCGGTGGTGAGGATGAGAGGAAGACACGTTCGGTTCGCCCGAGAGCACCATTCGGTTTTGTCTTCATAAAGGGGCATATTCCTCTTCCAACATTGACTTTAGGATGTTTCAAAGTCCATTGCGTTCTTTTGACAGAGATGGGTTGAGTTCATGGTGAGCGAGGAGCGTATAAATACCATCTTGACTCAAGCGCGGAGTCATTGATGATTGTCAAGACTTGATAAATCTTGATTAGGAAGGACATCCCGGGCTTAGTTGCTTTCATCTCCGGATGGTGTTCGGACACCCATACAATCATATGTAGATGGGGTGAGATAACTTTCTCCTTGGAGAGTGTGGCTCTCTTGCCGAATCTTCCCAGTAATCAGGAATCTCGAAATCCAATTATCTCAAAGTGAGGCGAAGATGCGGGATGACACTGCCGCTAAGTTGGGGGATTTCGCTCGGAAAGACTCCATTGCGAAGTCGAAGGACTCTGCCGGAAAGAGTATGAAAGTTGCCCTTACGGTTGGTGGATATCTCAATGGTTTCCGGACGAGTTGGAGCACGAGCAGAAAGCGG
This sequence comes from Papaver armeniacum, assembly GCA_023531295.1. NCBI lineage: Eukaryota > Viridiplantae > Streptophyta > Magnoliopsida > Ranunculales > Papaveraceae > Papaver > Papaver armeniacum. Next base: position 7,131 of record JAJJWW010002110.1, on the reverse strand, counting down.
TGATCTTCATGTCGCAAAGCATTTTTGGCTCTCTTGGTTTGTCTAGAGACATTTTTGATGACGGTTCGGCAAGAGGGAATAAGACCCGAGTTGTTGGCGATTCTTTGTGAAATTGGCAAAGGGTGAAGTTCTTCCCATTGGCAAGTCGTTCCTTGGTTCCCGTACGTACATCTGGATCACACAGTTTGCGAACATGCGAGTTTCGAATGGTTTCATGAAAGTGGATTCATATGTGCATGTTGCTTTACGCAAGTCCGGCTATGGGAGCACTTTGAGAAGTATGCTCACGAAACCGTTGCCTTCGCTTCCGCGGAGTTGGGGAGGCTCCGAATTCTTCGATGGGTGAACAAAGGTCCAAGAGTTGGCGTGAGCTTGGTTAGTTTTCTTGATAAGTTGCATGAAATCAATTTTCGTCCATGGGGCCGTCCATAATTCGGTGACTCAAATTGGCACTTTTGCTTCGCTCCGCTCATGTCTTTGTCTTCCGATGACGATTTGAGCGTTGGTGAAAACCTTTGTTCATTCAAAGCTGCTTGCCCGTTATATGCCGTCTTTCTTCGTGGGGTCTTTCCGAGATAGCCTTACAATATTGACCGTTCTGCTTTCGTCACATGGGTTTCGATCAAGGGTGCCTCTCGTTCTGTAGGTGATCCCTAAGGATTCGTTGCGTGTCGCCCTTGACGCCAGTGTCCTTAAGCCGGGTATCCGTCTTTCCTTTTTCAAATGGGAAGAGTAACCCGACGACCTTCGGCTATAATGAGTTTTGGTGCGGCGAGTTTACTATGATCCGAGATTTTGTGAATAACGCGGTGGAAAACGTTCGTTGCAAACCTTCTCCAGCCGATTCGAAGGAGTATCCAATGTTGAGAGATCCCAGCGAAAGTTGCCTAGCAATTCGGAAAGCCCCGAGGCCAAGGAACGGAGAACGAAGAATCGTCTTTGGCGGGTTCGGGCGGCTTCAAAGATCCTCCCACGGCTCTTGTGTCTTTCGATTCTTCCAATAACCGGTATGTGTCGCCTCTTCATGGGTTTGTCTCAAAGCACACGTAAATTTGGTGAGAATATGTGTCTTGTTTCCTTCAGGGCTTCGGTAGTGTTAACGCTTTCGCTGCCCTTGCGTTGCCGAGACGGCGTTTCTTCAAGGAATTCCTACGGCACCGAGCCTACTCATAGCGGTGATGAGTCGAGAAAGAAGAAAGTTCAACAAGCGAGTGATTCCTCAAAAGATCGGTTCTTCTTCGGGAAGCGGTTCGGTGAGTTTCGCGCTTCTTTCTTTCTTCTTCTTCTCGTTTTCTTCTTTTGAAAAATGTCTAACTCAAGTTTGCGGAGGAATCCGGTTCGGAGGATGATTAAGGGATGGAGTCACACGAAAACTTGCCTTTGGTGACCACCGCCGGTGACTTGGAGATGGGAGTTAGCCAATTGCACGGCACAAACGTGGTTCAGACGGTGGATGATTCTCGATGGTTGTTGCCGTCAGACATGGAAGAAAACCCTTTGCGAGTCGTGAGGCCACTTGCAGGCGTCATTTTGATCCCCGTACTTGGTTCCCTATCCAGGTCATGTCTTTGGTTGGCGGTTTTAAGCGTCTTCGCTAAGCATGAGGCGTTGTACACGAACTGGGAGAAGCACGGACATATGGCTACAACCAAGAAAGTCACTAGTCGGTCAAGTGCGTGACCACTTGCTAGTAAGCGCGTGTGGCATGTGCCAATGGCATGTGCGGAATGCCTTAGTGAGTAGGTTGCACGGTTTGCAAGTTGAGGCTACCGGCGTGTGTGCTTGGCATGTGCGGAGTGGCATGTGCGGAATGCCTTAGTGGTAGGTTGCCACGAGTTTCCAAGATTAGGCTACCGGCGTGTGTGTTTAGCATGTGCCAATGGCATGTGCGGAATGCCTTGGTGGTAGGTTACGGTTTGCAAGTTAGGCTACAGGCGATGTGTGTTTAGCAAATGCCAATGGCATGCGTGGCCATTAGGGCCGTGACCTTGATAGGGAAACTAGCTAAGCGAGCATGTTGGCATGTGCCAATGGCATGCGTGGCCGTTAGAGGCCGTGATTTTGCTAGGGAAACTAGCTAGCGAGCATGTTGGCATGTGCCAATGGCATGCATGGCCATTAGGGCCGTGACCTTGATAGGAAACTAGCTAGCGAGCATGTTGGCATGTGCCGATGGCATGCGTGGCCGTTAGGGGCGTGATTTTGCTAGGGAAACTAGCTAGCTGAGCATGTTGGCATGTGCCAATGGCATGCATGGCCGTTAGGGCCGTGACCTTGATAGGGGAAACTAGCTAGCGAGCATGTTGGCATGTGCCAATGGCATGCGTGGCGTTAGGGCCGTGATTTTGCTGAGGAAACTAGCTCATGAGCATGCGGCATGTGCGATAGCATGGCCGTTAGAGCCGTGACCTTGATAGGAAACTAGCTAGCGAGCATGTTGGCATGTGCCAATGGCACTGTCTGGCCATGTTGACCTAGTTGCATGTTTTGCAAGCCTAGAGGCGCTATGTTTGGCGTGGGCCAAAGGCATAGCGGCTTGGAAGTATGGCTTGCGTGCACGTGTTGGCATGTGCCAATGGCACGTGCGGCCATGTTGACCTGGTTGCAAGTCTTGCAAGCCTAGGGCGCTATGTTTGGCGTGGGCCAAAGGCATAGCGGCTTGGAAATATGGCTTGCGGCACGTGTTGGCATGTGCCAATGGCACGTGCTGGCCATGTTGACCTAGTTGCAAGTCTTTGCAAACCTAGAGCAGCTATGTTGGGCGTGGGCCAAAGGCATAGCGGCTTGGGAATATGGCTTGCGGCACGTGTTGGCATGTGCCAATGGCACGTGCAGCCATGTTGACCCTAGTTGCAAGTCTTGCAAGCCTAGGGCGCTATGTTGGCGTGGGCCAAAAGCATAGCGGCTTAGAAATATGGCTTGCGGCACGTGTTGGCATGTGCCGATGGCACGTGCGGCCATGTTGACCCTAGTTGCAAGTCTTGCAAACCTAGGGCGCTATGTTTGGCGTGGGCCAAAGGCATAGCGGCTTGGAATTTAGCGTTGTTGCCATGGTGCGCGGGTGCGGCTTAGTTTGGCATGGTTGCCATGGTGCGCGAGTGCGGCTTGGTTTAGCATGGTTGCCATGAGTGCGCGATGTGCGGCTTGTTTTGGCATGGTTGCCATGGTGCGCATAGTGCGCTTGGTTTTGGCATGGTTGCCATGGTGCCGCAGTGCGGCAGTTTAGCATGGTTGCCATGGTCTTGTAATGCGGCTTAGTTTTGGCATAGTTGCCATGGTGCGCAGTGCGGCTTGGTTTAGCATGGTTGCCATGGTCAGCGATCGCTTGTTTGGCATTATTGCCATGGTGTATCGCGGCTTAGTTTAGCATTATTTGCCATGGTCGCGATATCACGGCTTGTTTGGCATGAATGCCATGGTGCGTGATAGTCACGACTTGGTTTAGCATGGTTGCCATGGTCTACTTGTGATATCTTGACTTTGTTTGGCATGGTTGCCATGGTCTGTGATATCACAGCTTGAGTTTGGCATTGTTGCCATGGTGCCAAGAGTCGGCTTGTTTAGGATAGTTGCCATGGTCTGTGATATCATTGTTTTGGAATTAACAGGGTTAATGTTGAAAAACCCTAATTTGGTATTTGAAAAAATACCTATTAATTATTTTTGAGTTGAATGCTCTTATTTAATGTGTTGCACGAGGTAACACTAGGTCATGAGGTTTATGATTTTACCCCTTGTCTAAAAACCATCAACATTAAGTCCCCTGTAGCTCGGAGCAGGGACTTTGTTGCTGAGAATGAAGCATAAGATGGTGACAAATTATTAGCAGACAAGCCAGTAAAGAAAATTGAAAGGAGGCTCAGTCGACCTTTTATAAATAGGATTTGGAATCCTTGCCTGCAGTAGTTTGCACAAGTCGGGAGAGCTGGCACAATTGGGTGGGCCGGTGCGGCTTAGCGGCTTGTTGGGAAGGCTGGCGTGAGTTGGGAAGCTGAGTGGGCTAAGTTGGTGGGGCCGGCGCGATTAGTGGTGAGGCCAGTCAACTTGGAAAACCATGCTTGCAGGCGTGACTTGGGCGGCATTGAGAGGTCGCGGGTGGTGGGGAGTGCCGATCTTGAAACCATGCTTGCACGAGGCGTGACTTGGCGGCGTGGGAAGTCGCAATTGGTGAAGCTGGTCCGATCTTGGAAACCATGCTTGCGGCGTGATTTTGGTAAAGGGAAATCCTTCCCTATTTCAAAGTCTTTCACGCCTATACTATATACATATATATATATGTATATATATATATTAAGCCCGCTACACCCACATTCTGCGCTTTATTCTTTGCTTGCTCGTCTGCGCGGCCAAGAAGGCCAGAAGCTTCGAGGTATGTCCCGAGTACTCTTCTTTCTCTATTTTTTTCATAGAGTTATAAACCTTAAAAGTAGGCGCTTACACAATCTTTGCATATGATTCCTTGGCGTGCCTACGAGGAAAATCTTTGCGTGTGTATTTGCGGCTTAGTAGAGAACCACCGAGACCGCATTTCACCTCGTCGAAGGATGCTCATAATTCCAGGCCGAACACAAATGATGAATTCTAACCACTAGAGCCTCGCCCTGCTCGGAAGAATCACCCAGGGTTGTGCCAATTTTACCTAGCAGGTGGTAGGGATGAGCGGGGAAAACACGTTCGGATTCGGGAGCGAGCCATCGTCGGTTTTGTCTTCATAAGAGGGCCTATTCTTCTTCCAGCATTGACTTCAGGATGTGCTCTAAAGTCCATTGCGTTCTTTGTGACAGGATCGGTTGCGCGAGTTCATATTGGTGACGCGAGGCGATATAAATACCATCTTGAAAGCTCAAGCGCGAGTGCATTGATCTTTGTCGAAGACTTGATGAAATCTTGAGATTAGGAAGGACATCCAGGCTTGGTGCTTAGCATCTCCGGATGGTGTTCGGACACCCATACGATCATATGTAGATGGGGTGGAGATAACTTTTCTCCTTGGGAGAGTGTGGCTCTCTTGCTGGGTCTTCGTGGCTTAGGAATCTCGGAGATCCAGAGTGCTCCTGAAAGTAGCAGGCGAATGTCGCCGAGATGACTTCCTGGCCGCCCAAGTTGAGGGAGTTACGCTCGAGAAGGGCTCCGCTGCGAGTCGAAGGACTGCCGTGAAAGAGGATGAAAGGTGCCGCTTACGGTTTGGTGGACCATCTCAATGGTTTCGGACGAGTTGGAGCACACGAACGAGCAAGCATTGATCTTCGTGTCGCATCATTTTGGCTCTCACGGTTTGTCTAAAGACAGCATTTTTGATGGCCAGTTACAGGCAAGAAGGAATAAGCGAGAGTTGTTGGCGGTGCTTGTAGAAGTTGGCAAAGGGTGTAAGTTCTTCCCATTGTGCAATTCCGTTCCTTGGTTCCACTGTGCGTACATCACGGATCGCACTGGTTGCGAACATGCGACGGTTCGAGTTGTCCACTGTGAGTGGATTCATATGTGCACGTTGCTTTTCCGCAAGTCGGCTATGGGAGCACTTTGAGAAGTATGCTCAGGCTCGGGTGCCTTCAAATTCCCGTGGGACGGGAAAGGCTCCCGGAGACTTCGATGGGCAGAGCGGGCGATCGGGTTGGCGTGAGCTTGGTTAGTTTTTCTTGATAAGTTGCATGAAATCAGTTGCCGTCCATGGGGGCCCAGTCCGCCATTCAGTGACTCAAATTGTGCTGCCTTTTTGCTTCTGCTCGCTCATGTCTTTGTCTTCTGATGACGGTTTGAGCGTTGGTGAAAACTCTGTTCATTCAAGCTACTTGCGGTTATATGCACCGTCTTTCTTCGTCAGGGTCTTTCCAGGTAGTGACGCTTGCAATATTGGCCGTGCTTTGCTCGTCGCATGGGTTTCGATCAAGAGGTGCCTCTCACGGATTTGCGAGCCGGTGATCCCTACCAGGATTCGTTGCGTGTCGCCACCAGCGCCTTATGTGATCTCCTTAAAGCCAGGTGTCCGTCTTTCCCTTTTCAAATGGGAAAGAGTGGCGGCGACCTTCCGGCTATAATGAGTTTTGGATCCGGCAGAGTTTACTTATGACCGAGATTTTGTGAATAACACGGTGGAAATCGTTCGATTGCAAACCTTCTCCGGCTAGATTACTGAAGGAGTATCCAATGTTGAGAGATCCCAAGCGAAGGTGCCTAGCAATTTGGAAAGCCCCGGAGCCAGACGGCAGAACGCAAGAGCGGTAATGCTTTGGCGGGTTCAGGGCGTGCTTCCACCAAGATCCTCCACGGCTCTTGTGTCTTTCGGTTCTTCCAATAGCCGGGTATGTGTCTCCTCTTACATGGGTACGTCTCGAAGCGCCTACCCGTAAATTTCGGCGAGAATATGTGTCTTGTTTCCTTCGAGGCTTGCGGTAGTGTTAGCGCTTCACGCTTCCCATGCGTTGCCGAGGCGGCGGTTCAACTGCCAAGGGAATTCCCGGCGGCCATTGAGCCTACTCATGGCGGTGATGAGTGCAGAAAGAAGAAAAGTTCAACATAAGCGAGAGTGATTCTCTTCTAGCGGCACTGGTTCTTCTATCGGGAAGCGGTTAGGGTGAGTTTCGCGCTTCTTTCTTTCTTCTGCTCTGTTTCTTACGTTAGAAAAATGTCTAACTCAGGATTTGCGGGAGGAATCCGGTTAGGAGGATGATTGCGGGATGGAGTCGTGCGAAAACGCGCCTTTGGTGACCACCGCCGGGGTGAAAAGCTCCCCGGAGATGGGAGTTAGCCGGTGCTTAGGGCTACAAACATGGATTGGGAAGACGGTGGATGATTCTCTGATGGTTATTTGCCGTAGGCAGCGGAGGAAAACCCACTGCGAGTCGTGAGGCCACTTGCGAGCGCCATTTTTGATCCACAGTGCTCGGATTTCCCTTATCCGAGGTCATGTGTTGGTTTAGGCGGTTTTAAGCGTGCTTGGCCCTAAGCGTGAGGCGTTGTACGAAATGCTAGGAGAAACTGCGGACATATGGCGTACAACCAAGAAAGTCACTAGTCGGTTCATGGCCCCGGTTAAGGCGTGTGGAAGAAAGCTTTGTCTTCCGTCGAGGATATGCATGAGGTAGTGGTCACACCGTTTAGAAGAGCGTTATTGCCCAGAAGTGGGAGCACCAT